>CM072814.1:58112759-58377034 GCA_036937905.1 Salvia rosmarinus
CCGCACTCGGCCAAGCCCCAAGCTCTAGATCTTCATCCACCCGATCGGACACGGCCTCGGCCGTCGTGAGGACGTCGAGGAGGCTAAGGCTCCACCACGGGAAGGCGGCCGATCGGCAAGCACCCGGCATACCCAAGTTGACCGCCTCCGATCAATCTCACCACCATGCCGCCTTTGTCAAAACCGCATCGTGGCCGCCAACCCTCCAGTGGGTAGATATCACCGCGCCTCATCACGGCGGCTGTGTCGGAGATAAAGGCGGAGTATGACCACTGACAAGTTTGTCGGGCGAAGGCCTTCAAGATGGGCCTCTGCTCCGCCAACAGAGCACTCGTCCGATCCGCCGCCTCTTCTCCGCCTCGGCCACCTCCTCACGAAGCAAGACCACCACGGCGCTGGCCTCCCGCACAAGACGGCCCTTCTCCTCAGGGCGGCCTCAAGAATGCCTCCAGCGCAACCTCCACCTCCTCCTCACCGGCCAGAGGACTCCGCTGCCGCCTTCTCTCCCTCCGTGCCTTAACGCAACAACGCCGGCCATGCGGGCGATCTCGCCGCGATCAAGTGCAGTCCCGCAAATCAAACGATTAGTAGCGCAAAAAAAAAAAAAAAACGACTGCATAAGGGCGTAAGATCGCAGTGAGATCGGGTACTCACAAGATCATGGGCACGAGCCTCCACCCGAGGCCCGAGCCGAGATCGGCCATGACCCTTCAGCAGATCGCCGAGGTGTTCCACCACCACGGGCCGCGAGGTGGGCCCACACCTTCGCCTCTTTAGAAGTGCTCCTCGCCGCCACCGGGCGCAGTCGAGACGAGGCCGGCCGCTTTCACCTCCTTCGTGTGCTTAAGCTTCACCGCATTATGTAAGAAAATCGCTAGTCAAACAGAGGTCGAACCTATAAGAAGGAGAAGAGGGTGCCTCACCCACCGGACCCCGCCCCTGAGCTCATGACCGTGCACACCAAATTTCAAGATCATTAGGTTGTCCCCTGTGAATTTATAGAAACTTCACCGAGCGTGTCGAGTCGTTCCTCTACCCACCGAGGGCTTAAGCTTTATATCCGCCACCTTACCCATCCCCCATCCCAGATCGGATGCCCATCGCCCTCAAAAGAAAAACTTCTTTTGCCACCCCGACACCTTCGAGGGTCGACCACCCTAAACGCCGCCGAGGCGAAAGATAGTACAACCTCTCGAGTACTGACGCTAAAGAATCGCATCAAGAGCTCAAAGGAGAACTCCTCACCACATGATAATGTGCTAACCCCATCTCAACCACCCACCCAATGGAGTTCGGGTAAATCAAGGCGACGGGGATTCGGAAATACCCTCGAGGCTCAAAAGACGGGCTAACGGAACCTAAGACCGCCCTAAAGGCATCTATATACATAGTTATGAATCCTCCGAGGGCTAACGCCTATCGACGGGCGCGAACACACCACCAGCGCGCCGCCTGAATGTGACATTCCCTCCTACTCTTATTACATCGCAAAAATCACAGCATTTATCCGACGTCCCTCACATTAACCCCATCCCACGCAGATGATATTGCTGAACCCTAGCGCTAATCTTCCTACACCTACCCGACAAGGTATAGCAGAATAATCCCTAACCTCGATTTCACTATCGTGAGGGAGACGAGCGGTTCGAACTGTAAACTCCCATGAGACGATCATGGACCCTAAACAGTGGGCGTAGGGCGATCGTAAACAGAGGTAGAAGACATACTTACTTTTTAAAGCTAGTAAACGCTACTTCAAATAAAATCGGCTCGTAAAATCTCTCACAAATTCTCTCTAATTGTTAAGCGTCAAGAAGAAAGGAATACGAGTTGCTTCTTTTTCGCTTATTTATAAGACAAGGGCGCCGCAAATCGCTGTTTAAATTCAACACGTGCCACATCGTGATTGGATGTGCGCACGCCGCACGCTATTCGAGCGCCTAACCACCGCCGCGCTGTCGACGACGCCAGATAGGACGGGCCGCCACCGACTTAGCAATCATCATACGGACCCCGGCGTCTTCTAGACGGCGGCGCCAGTCGCACACCGCCCTCCCCACAAATGTCAAGGAAATCCAGATCGACCGCCCAACATTAATGGAAATACTACACAAAATCAATAACACCATCAACAAAGACAGCATAATTCACTAGTGGAAATACTATATAAAATCAACTATGCCGCCATGGCACCTCCCCAAATCAGGTGAAGCAATTTTGCAATCAGAATTCTTATTTGGAGGGAATTAGCATCAATTATTTTTCTGCAACGCAAATTACAAAAAATTAAAAGGTTAATTACTTACAGTTTCGTTGTACGAAGCAATTTCATCTTACAATAGAAGCCTCACCTCAACACTAATTACATCTAATCAAGTGTCCGGATACATCAACGGTCAAGATGTGAGCATTGAGGAACTTGTTCCACGTGTCCGCATCAGAAGATAGAGTCGGCGAAGTTGGTATCACTCCTGGTTGTCGTCATCGTCACGCACCCCGGCGTGGTTGGTATTAAACTCCAGCAAAGTAAATTAAAGGCTCTTCAAATTATGGGATGACCAAGGGTCCGATAGTTTCAGATTTTGGGGGATTGTATTACTTATTAAAAATTTAATTTGGGATTAGAGGGATAAAATTATACATTTATCTATACGTTTAACAACTTTTTTAATATCTATCTATAGTGAACAAAATGGAGCCTATGTATAGAATCATCCTTAATTTAACTTAAACCAACCCTCTAATTACTTTATTTTGTGTGGATTTTTTATTTAGTTTCACTATTTTATCCCATATTTTATAATTAACAACATTTAAATTTAGAATTTTATTAAGTAATTTATTTTTAAAATGTAAAGTTAACTATTAGAGATACATATAAAATTATTCTACATTTTACTCTACAATAGCTTTTGTAAAGTTAATCCTTGGAGATGCTCATATTAAACCATAACACCATTGTTTCACCAACTAAGTTAATAATTATTCATGTTTGACTTGATGAACTTGATCGAATAGCATATACAAGTTACTTAGATATATTTCATAACTTTCTTATTTAAAATGTATCGGATAGTTTAATTTCTTCGATGTGAAAATTGATCGTGTCAGATATGGTAGTGAGATGATATATACCAGCTGCTATGTACTGAAATTTTACTTAAAATACTGTTCAGATAATCTTTGTGGATTTCTTATATATATATATATATATATATATATATATACACACACACACACATTTTAGATTCAGAATCGTCACTTCACAACTAATGCATCTTGGGTTTAACTACTATTAAATTCAATATTAACAAAAGCACCAACCGAAAGAAAAGTAGGTGTCGCCTGCTGAAATGGCGAAAATGTATTTTGCTCATACGGCGTTTTGTCGCATTTGTTAATTTCTAGCAATAAATTCTAATCGACATGTTTTCTGAATAGTGGTCGTGGGTATTTTACTACATTTTCTGTTTTAATTTGAGGTGCAACGCTCCTCGAGCATTAAATAATTGAGGGTCTAATCATAAATTTTCCACTCTTAATTTTTTAATATATTTTCCAACTGTTGTCCTTATATAGTATTCTTTAGCACTGTTATTAAACCGCGAAAAAAAAATGTTCTCTTAAAACAAAAACTCGATACATATCAACCAAATAACATGAATCGAACGTCACATACTACTACAGATCATCGACAACCATGTGTGAAATATCACTTTAAAGTCAAGAACTCACATAACTAATTAATGTTGACCACCAATGTACCAATGATTTCGCAAACTTTAAGGGACGTTTATTTTGAGTGATATGACGAATATATAAAGATAATCTAATTAATTTATAATTTATTTTGATGGATTGATCAATTATGACTTATTTAACAATCTTATCCATTCAAATACTCAATCCTATATTTTATCAATTTATTATATCATGAAAAATAAATATTCTTTTAAAAATAATATCATGGCAAACTTATGTCGTGATACAAAGAAATCAAGCATCATGAAATCACTCGAATTCCTCTATTACAAATAGTATCTTCATTAAGCCATATTTACTTGGTCGGAGGTGGCTGGCTGTGTTGCGGCGACGGAGGGGGCTCAGCCGCCTCCCTCAATCTAACGGCGCGCGTTGGCCTTTCAATATCCATCAAATACTTCCAGCAACCACCCTCCATTTTCCTCGATTTGCCTCCACAAAACAACGAGGACTCCAATCTCTCACGATCTATACCATGTGACAAAAGTAACCAGTAAAATGTCAACTTGAAATAAACCAAATACAAAATTTTGATATAACATCTTTAAACTTGAAGATAACTGAAAAAAGAAGTACTTAAAATTTGAATCTTAAACCTAACCTCTTACAGACGAGGCTGATATAACGGAGAAAGAATCGAGAACTACTATGGCGATCAAGATTGTGGCCAGGAAACCTGTAGACATGATTTTCGCCATTGCAGCGTCTTTGGAAATGAGAGCGAGATTCGAGGGTGTACAAATAATGAAATTGTTACATGATTAGTTTTGAAGCAGTCATCGCAAAGTGTGAACATTTTAATAAAATTAATTTGACTATGAATCTTTTGATTGATTGTTTTATATGTCGGCATGACTCTAGAAATTTTATATTTTATGAGATTGACTGTGCTGTTGACTTTAAACGCTTTAAACGAGGAGTTTAAATTTTTTATACAAAAAAGGCGCCATACATACATAATTCATCTCATTCTTAGACTCGCATGTACCAGTTGTAGATTCATCTAATCTAGATCTAATTAGATAGGATTATCTTATTGTGTGGATTAAATTCGAGATTTGTTTCTTATAATTTAATATTGGATGTCATGAAACACAATTTGACTATAGATGTGAGAGGTTATGATCGATATCGATGTCTATTATTTGAAGATTAATGTTTTTGTATTTTTGTCTATTAATGGAGTAGAATGATAACCGGTCACTTTTAGGATTAACAGAGGGTCAAGGAAGAATTTTTTTTCTCAACTTAATTGTGAACCTCGAAATACATAATATATAATCTTTACCATTCTCTCTCGCCTAAACCCTAAAACTAAAACCCTAAAACGCCGATTTTAGGGTTTAGAGAGACGTAGTTGTCCCACCACTGGTGGTTAGTTTCCTATGTCTGAGCGCAGTTTTTCTGTACTTTTGTCGTCAACATGGATCACTACAAAAAAACAGGCGAATAGCGACGGAAAATTTCGTCGCTAACCATGTCGGATCCGTCGTTAGTTTGGATTAGCGACGGATTAGCGACGGAAAAAAGGGGTCGCTGGAAACCTGGTTGGCAATCTTTTAACGGCGGATATCGTCCGTCGCTAATAATTAGCGACGGAAGTTTGATCGCTAATCGACAACCTCGAGCGGTCGTCGATATACAATCCGTCGTTAATACGACTCTAAGTCGTCGTTAATATCGACGGATTAATGACGAAACGACGTCGTAGTTAAAAACCGTCGCAAATCCGTCGTTAATTCGGCGACAATCCGTCGTGATCCGTCGTTATATAGCGGCGGACACGATCCGTCGTTAAAATTATGATTTTTTATTTCACGTAACCAATCCGTCAGTAAAGCGTCTCGGTCCGTCGCTAAATGTGTAAATCCGTCGTTGAAACGTCGCAAGTCCGCCGCTAAATGTACAAACAGTATAGAGATTCAATTTTATTTGATCGCCGTTTACAACAAACAACAAACCCATTTTCAAACAAACACAATCCAAACAAACCAATTCTAAATGATAAACATTATCATTCTAAATCGAGCGACACAATTAAAACAAAGCAATTTCACGTCATAATATCGAAACAAACCAAATAATTCTAACTCATACGATAAGTTTACAAACAAAATGTTTTTTTCTTCATAAATTCATAATCTGACCCAAATATGACGATGGTGGGGAAGCGGGGCGATATCACGAGGTGAGGGAAGCGGAGCTGGCCATGAAGCGCCCGAGGCCTCCTGCTTGAGCGCAAGAATCGAGCTCGAATCTATGCTTGAGCGTCATCTCGCTCTCGGCTCAACATGCAATCGGCCTCGTATTGCTCGCGCCGACTTGCAATCGACCTCGTATGCCTCGCGTTCTTCTTCGCCGCTTTCACCATCAATCTGGTCTCGTATGCCTCGCCGCTGCTGCTTTCGACTATCAATCGGCCTCGTATTGCTCGCGCTCGACTTGCAATCGGCCTCGTATGCCTCGCGTTCTTCGCCGCTGCTCGACTATCGATCTGCCTCAGATTGCTCACGCTCGACTTGCAATCGGCCTCCATCTCTAATAGCTGTTGATGATAAGCTATCGTGAGTCAATCGCTCGGATGAACTCCTTTCGCAGCCTTTGCAATCAAAATAAGGATAAAATGAAAATTTTGACATTATTTTACTATAAAATCAAGAATGGGTCTAGTCTCTTGCAGGCATCGATCGAAAGTCCATCCTTTTGTTTCCTCGTTTTTCTCTAGATTCTTGACTATACTACGTATGCGAACTCAAAGCTCCTTCGTATTGAATGACAACACTCAAACCATCTTCCTCGTATTCAGTTACATGCGAGTTGTCATATTCCTTCAATTTTGCTAAGATAAGCATATAATGTGGATCATCCCTCCTCATCGAAGCAAATTGTAATGATAGTCTTCATTATTGTATCTTAGCTTTTCATTCGACTTAGTCCTCTTACGCTCATCACATATTCTTGGCATATGACACGTGTATTGCTTGTCCATCTTGTGAACAAGCATCATTCTTTTGATATTACGATTCATCGCAGGATAATGATTGTGATTATGAGCAGCATTAAACTCATCCTTACTGCTTGAACAATAAGTAAGGATGCTCGACCGCTTGAAAAGAAGTGAGGATGCTCTTAATGCCGCTCATAATCACAATCATTATCCCGCGATGAATCGAATAATATAAAAACTTTGCTGACAGCGGCGATGGACAAGGAGTACACGTGCCATCCGCCAAGAATATGTGATGAGCGTAAGAGGACAAGTCGAATGAAAAGCTAAGATACAATAATGAAGACTATCATTACAATTTCTATTTCGATGAGGAGGAGGATGATCCTCATTATATGCTTATCTTAGCAAAATTGAAGGAACATAACAACTCGCATGTAATCGAATACGGGGAAGATGGTTTGAGTGTTGTCGTTCATCGAAGGAGCTTTGAGTTCGCATACGAGTGTAGTCAAGAATCTAGAGAAAAACGATAAACAAAAGGATGAACCTTCAGATCGATGCCTCGTCTGACTAGACTCATTCTTGATTTTATAGTAAAATAATGTCAAAATTTTCATTTTATCCTTATTTTGATTGCTATTTGATTTTTCACGCAACAATTAGAAATGAAATGATCAAGATCAAGATCATGACATTTTATCAAACACCACATATGCTAATTATACACTTAATAACTCAAAACATCTTAATTCACGAAATGATGAATTTATCATCCCAATTCACATCCAAGCTAAACATATTAACACCAAGCTTATCAATTTCTACGCAAACATTTTTATCAAACACCACATATGCGTCATAGTTAACTCACGAAACGATGAATTTATCATCTCAATTCACATCCAAGCTTATCAATTTCACAAGCCCAAATCACAAGACTAACATTGATGCATCATTTTCACTATCAATTCGGTAAACTCAATTCAATTTTACTATCAATTTTCACTATCAATTGATGCATCATATCTGATATTTTTACTATCAATTCAATACATCATATAACAATTTTCACTATCAATTCAATGCATCTTATACAATATATATTTTCAACAAAATCAACAAATATATAACAAAATAAAAAAATTGAAATATTTTGATCCCAACAGACGACGGACGACGGTAGGGCGGCGCGGCGGCGGGAGAGGCGGCGGCGGCGGCGGCGAGGCTGGGGTGGGTGGGGGCTGTGGCTAGGCGGGGCTAGGGTGGGGGGGGATCGGGGGTGGGCGGCAGCGGCGGGGGGTTGGGGTGGGGAGGGAGGGAGGTTTTAGGTTCGATATGAAATCGGGAAGAAAGCCCGTCTGTTATTAAACTTTTAGCGATGGAAATATCCGTCGTTAAATTTAAAACCTATAACGACGGATTAACGACGGAATGACTTTAACGACGGACACATATTAAATCGTTAATTTCGTCTTTAGAATATAAAAAAATAAAAATATTTTAATATAACGACGGACTACAGTTCGTCGTTAAACTTAGCGACTACTTTACGACGGAAATTCCGTAGCTAAATTTAATGACGGATGTTGTCCGTCGTTAAAATAAATAAATAAAAAAAAGTAAAAATAATCCGATTATTTAACGACGTATTAGCGACGGACTATGGTTAATACAATAAAAATAACAAAAAAATTAATTTTAACGACGGATAGTGTCCGTCGTTAAATATAACGACGGAATAGCGACGGGTATGCCGTTGTTACCGATTCATGAGAAATTCCCGCCATGTTACGTCGTGATCCGTCGTTGATCCGTTCCTTTTATTAAAATCGCTAATCCGTCGTGATTCACGACCCGTATTTTGGCGTCGCTAATCCGTCGATCGATCGGTCAGATTTTGTAGTGGATCCCGATGATATCTCAAAATTGGTTGAAGAGTTGAATCTCTCTACAGAAGGTAGCGAATCAGTTGTTTCGATATATAATACACATTCACAAGGTACGAACAATTTCGAACGGCTTGTGGTGGGAAAATCTTTTCTACCAGAGTTATAAATAGAGAAGCTTTACGTACCCATCTGCCAAAAATTCTTCAGCTATGCCATGAGCCTGATAGTGAAATTGTAGGGGATAATTTGTTTGTTGTGGTGTTTGCAAATGAACGGGATCGTCGGCGTGCTTTAATCGATGGTCCCTGTCATTTTTTTGATTATCTACTCTTATTTAAAGCCCCAAAAGGATTGGTGAAACCAAAGGATGTGGCTTTCATTGATTATACTACGTGGATTCAGTGCCATAATTTGCCTTTAGCGTGCATGAATCCGACGTCAATTAGGAAAATTACAGAAGTTGTGGGGCACGTGGAGGAAATTGATATTTCTGATGGAGGTAATTGCCTTGGACAATATGCAAGGGCTCGTATAACAAGGAATGTGGACAAACCTTTACAAAGGTGTGCTCGTGTTCAAGCAGATAATGGCGAAGGTGATGCTACTATTCTTAGCGGTATGAAAGACTACCAGAGTTCTGTAGTGTATGTGGTAGACTTGGTCATGCGGCTAGACATTGGGATTCTAGAGTCGATCAATCAAAAAGTCCTTTCGGGTTATGACTAAGAGAGCGACACGAACGGCTGATACACGTTGGAAAAAAGATAATTCTCTTTCACATGAAGGTTCTGCAAATATCAACACCAGTGAAGTCAGCCCACGAAACTACAATCGGGTTTCTTCGGTTCATATCCAGGTAGAGAAGAAGAGGTTGGGGAGTCACAAGGCATGTCTACTGGTCAAGATTTACAAATCAAAAGTGTAATGGAAATGGAGGCTATTCAATCAGAAAGTGCCTAGGAAAATTTGGAGAAAATAAAGGCTCCTAAAAAGATGTTATTTCAGAAACCTTAAAAGCTAAGGGAAAAAAGAAAACATCAAAGGGAAAAAGTGGAAAAGACAAAGTCGCATGGCTACAGAATTACCTGGGGAAGGAACTACTAGTGATGTTATCGGTGAAAATAGGAAATTGGTAGAAAGCTTAATGGCAGAAGGTCAGGGAGTGGCTAAAAGATTTAATAAGGAAATTCAGTTGCAAAGAACGAATTCCCTTGATAATATTCATTTGGAAACGGCGGAGGCTGACGTTCAGCCCAATGAGCATTATGAATTGCGTAGCTTGGAATCCTCGGGGCTTGGGAAATTCGAGGGCATTCCATAATCTTCGTCAGTTGATAATTGACACTTCCCCATCGTTGCTATTTATCAGTGAGACTAAGATAATAACATAACGATGTAAAAATTGGAGAGCAATTCTGGGTTTTGATGGACATTTTGTGGTTGACTCACGGGGAGCGAGTGGAGGCTTAATGTTGTTTCGGAAAAAAACCGGTTGATGTCCATATTAAAAGTTTTCTGCGGGTCACATTGATTTCCTTATTTTTTATGATGGAAAATAATGGAGATATACCGGTTTCTATGGAAACCCTGATCATTCCAAAAGATCGGTTGTGGGAGCTTCTGAATAGCCTATCGTGTAATGGTGACGTCGGTGAGGCTTGGGTGGTTGGTGGAGATTTCAACAAAATTATTGCTCAAGTTGAGAAGAAAGGAGGTCGAACGCTTTCGGGACTCTCTATCCTTCTGCGGTCTTCAGTCAGTCCCGAATCAAGCTCGGTACACATGGTATAATCAACAACATGGATCGAAAGCAATTTTCACACGACTAGACAGGTTCTTTGTTAATTCAGAACTACAAGCTATGTGGAAGATGGAAAATATGGTGAATGTTGACTGCTATGGATCAGACCATCAAGCTATTATGATTCAATTCAAAGAGATGAGACAAATCAGAGATAAGGGATGGAAGCAAAGGAAATTTTTTGAGCAGAAATGGATGATGGAAAAATCTTTTGCAGCGGATGTTCTTACTCAATGGACCAATACAAGTAGGTTACCCCTTCATAACCAGCTTGATCAGTGCTATAATTTTCTTATGAAATGGGCAAAGTTAGAATATGAAAATCCAACGAAACAACTAGCAAAACTCCGGAGAGAGCGAGCTAGACTTTTGGGAGATGCACTGGGGAGAACAAATGAGGCTGTCTTTGTGGAATTGGAAAAATCCATTGATCACATATCAGATTTAGAGGAGTTACATTGGAGGCAACGATCACGAGCTAATTGGTTGGAGCTTGGTGATCGTAACACTAAGTTTTTCCATAGTTTTGCTACAGGGAAGAGAAACAAAATAGAATTGAAGGCTTTTTGGACTTACATAGGAAGATGGTAACTACAGGTTGGGAAATCTCAAATATTTTGATGAAGTTTTTCAAAGATTTATTTAAATCTACTGAGCCATCTACTGAAAAGATCAATCGTGTTACTGAACACGTTGAAAGCCGATTGTCTGAGGCTTCTAAGTTCTTTCTGGAAAATGATTTTACGGTTGATGATGTGAAGAATGCTATTTTTCAAATGGATCCTCATAAAGCTCCCGGTCCTGATGGCTTCTCCCCAATATTTTTCCAAAAACTTTGGGGAGTGGTAGGAGAAGATACATCCGAAAAGGTGCTACAATTGGTGAATGGTGGTGAATTAATGGAGCAGTGGAACAATTCTTTAATTGTTCTTATTCCTAAAGTCCCAAATCCGAGTACGGTTAGTGATTTCAGACCTATTAGTTTATGTAACACTTCCTATAAAATTGTAGCCAAGATGCTTTCAAATCGTTTAAGACAAGTGTTGCATGATGTGATAGATGAATCTCAAAGCGCTTTCATCACAGGAAGAACTGGTTTGACACTTGGATCAATGTTGAGCCGGTGAGTAATAATACTCGGTGAAACCCCGATCATGTCGAGGGGTGACCAGGCGAAGATGTCTCTGAACTCCCTTAGGAGTTGGATGATCTGCTTTCTCAGTTGAGGTACTTCGGTTGAACCTACTTTGACGACCTTGAGGGGATCATCCTCATACAGTGTGAACTCCTCTGCCGAGCTGTCGAGGGCTGACGAGGTCCTTCCCAGGTCCAATCCCTTGGGCTTCCTTAATTGCTATGCATGTGGGTATTGGGCCGAAGTCCCAGTACCTCTTAAGACGACTTGTATACATTCTTTAGCTTGTTTCTGATCTCCTCGGATCACAGCTACTCCTCCTCTCGTGGGGATCTTCATTGTTAGGTGGTATGTGGAGCATACCGCCCTCACTACATTTAACCAGTCTCGTCCCAGTATGATGTTATATGGTGAGTGGGCGTTTACCATGAAGAATTGTGTCACTTTGGTGGAGCTCGTCGGCGTTTTTCCCACCGTGACAGGTAGTTCAATGATCCCCTCCGGGCGCGTCTCTTCTTGTCTGGCTCAAAGTGGTAGTGGTCTTGGTTTAAGGCGGGCCTCCTCAATCCCTAATTTGTCGAAGCACTCCTTGAAGAGGATGCTCACCGACGCACCGCTATCGACGTACACGCGTCGGACTAACTTGTTGGCGACCACTGCTTGGATTATCAGTGTATCCTGGTGAGGTACTACGGCTGGTACGGGATCGTCCTCGAAAAAGGTGATTGTCTCGTCCCTTTTGAACCTCTTGTTTACAGGTTTGCTGGTTCGGGGACTTCGGGCCTCGACTTTTAGGGAGGACTTCGTAGTACCGCGGGGGAGCCCCGTGATGGTGGATATAACTCCATCGTACTGAGGCTCGTCATCACCTTCTTCGTCGGTGCTGTGCCTTGCTTTCTTGTGAGGGGCACAGTTTCCCCTGTTCTTCACTTGCTTCCGCTTCTTCTGACCTCGGTGGGGGCCTCGTATTGACCAGTTCGTCGGTTATGACCTTGGTACCTCTCAAGAACCCCGTCATGCACCAACTTTTCGATGTCAGCCATGAGGTCCCTGCATTCTTCCGTGTCGTGTCCATGATCCTCATGCAAGGAGCAATACTTGTCTTTGGATCGGCGTTTCTTTCCCCCTAACATGGGTCGAGGTTTCTCGAACATGTCCGTATGGAGCTCGTAAATCTCCGCTCTTGTCTTCGTCAGGGGTGTATACTGAGGTCGTTCGGGGTTATGACGTGGCCCGAGCCTAGACTCTATAGGGGCACGTTGTATCCTTTCCAAGGCACTTCGTCGACCTTGGCCTCGGTCCCCTCGACCATTCTCTTTCCTTCTCTTGTCAGAGGGCTCTGACTTGTCAGCTTCTCGCTTTTTCCTGTCCGCTACGTCCGTTTTAGCGAATCGATCTGCTATGCGCCACAGCTCCGTCGCGGGGTTCGTACTTGACGATCCTCTTGTATAGGGCCCCCAGCAAGATGCCATTCTGGAAAGCCGAGATAATGAGGAGGTCGTTTGTGGAATTGGAAAAATCCATTGATCACATTAGGGATGTCAACGGGCGGGCTTTACCCGGACCAGAACCAATAAATTAGTATTGGTTACGGTTGCGAACCGCCCATAAACACCGGATCCGGACCATCAAGTTATGGTTCGGATCGGGTATTACCATTGCTAGCGGTTACCCGTTGGGCCCTACACCCAAATTTTTAATTGGGTTTGCCTACCCCAATTCATACTTCATGTGGATAAATTTTAGAATTTCTCCTACCTAATTACGAATCACGTAGCTTCCATTACGGCCTACTAATATTTAAGGTCGGTCGTCATGACTCATGATCAAAATTTCAAATAAATACTACAATATTTCTCGGTGTTTCCAAAACTATTCATGAGAATAAAAGTAATTGTGAGTTCGATACACTCACTAGCATTTTGGCAAGACTAGGAGGTGAAACAAAAACGGCCGTTTGGAATGAGTCCTGCTCTGCATTGTCGAACTCCTTGTTGTTTTCGGTTCTTGGATGCACCTACTTCTCCATACCGCAATACTTGATTTTTCTATATATGAAAAAAGCAGTTTACTTGAAGTTCATGAACGGATATCGCATACAAGAGGCCTCTCTAAATGTTTGCTTCTTCTATCAACAACTCGATGAATGATCCTCTCCTGTGAGGTGCATGCTTCAGAAGTCTCTTTGGTTTCATCTCCTTTATCGTTTCTTCTTGATTTCACACGTGTGACGATGTTTCGGACTCAAAATTTCTTTCTTGCGCATCCATTTACACCAAATATTTGTACAAGGAATGCAAAGATCCGACATACCGGAACACCAAGAACTCCCGACATTCAAGCCGTTTTAATGCTCAAATTTTTTAAAAAGTGGATATGTAATGCTCAAATTTTAAAAAAAAAAAATCGGGTCGGATAGGAACCGGACAAAATGGGCCGGGTGCAGAATCGGTCCGGTCTAGCAGTTCTAGAACCGTAACCGAACCGTTACTTTAAAATTTAATGGGCTTTGAACGGTTCCGGATCGATCCGGGTAAAGACCGCCCGTTGACATCCCTAGATCACATATCAGATTTAGAGGAGTTACATTGGAGGCAACGGTCACGAGCTAATTGGTTGGAGCTTGGTGATCGTAATATTAAGTTTTTCCATAGTTTTGCCACAGGGAAGAGGAAACAAAATAGAATTGAAGGCTTTTTGGACTTACATGGGAAGATGGTAACTACAGGTTGGGAAATCTCAAATATTTTGATGAAGTTTTTCAAAGATTTATTTAAATCTACTGAGCCATCTACTGAAAAGATCAATCGTGTTACTGAACACATTGAAAGCCGATTGTCTGAGGCTTCTAAGTTCTTTCTGGAAAATGATTTTACGGTTGATGATGTGAAGAATGCTATTTTTCAAATGGATCCTCATAAAGCTCCCGGTCCTGATGGCTTCTCCCCAATATTTTTCCAAAAACTTTAGGGAGTGGTAGGAGAATATACATCCGAAAAGGTGCTACAAGTGGTGAATGGTGGCGAATTAATGGAGCAGTGGAACAATTCTTTAATTGTTCTTATTCCTAAAGTCCCAATCCGAGTACGGTTAGTGATTTCAGACCTATTAGTTTATGTAACACTTCCTATAAAATTGTAGCCAAGATGCTTTCAAATCGTTTAAGACAAGTGTTGCATGAAGTGATAGATGAATCTCAAAGCGATTTCATCACAGGAAGAATAATTTCTGATAATATTATCCTGGGTTACGAATGCTTACATTGGCTCAGACAGAAGAAGAATGGATCACAAGGGTATGTTGCTTTGCTAAGCTCGATATGAGCAAAGCGTATGATAGAGTGGAATGGAATTTTATTCGTGAAATGTTGGTGGTTATGAATTTCCCCTCAAGGTTTATTGATTCTATCATGGAGTGAATATCCTCCGTCACATTTTCTTTTGTTATAAATGGTCGTGTGTTTGGTTCCTTAAAGCCGAAACGGGGCTTACGTCAAGGCTGCCCTTTCTCGCCGTTTCTATTTGTGGTGTGTGCGCAATGTTTCTCTTCTCTTATACAAAGACATGAAAGACAAGGTCTTTATAATGGTTTTCAAATTAGTCGTCATTGCCCATTTGTGACACACCTCCTTTTTGTAGACGATAGCTTACTTCTTTTTCGGGCAGAAGAAACGGATTGCCAAGCAATACATGAGATTCTGGATATGTGTTCAATAGCTTCGGGGCAGGTGATTAATTCTGCTAATTCCTCGATTTTGAGATGAGTATATCACTTATATAATACGTGTGAAGTTCTTAATAGAAAAATGACTTCTTGGTATTGAAATAAATTATAAAAGTTTGGGAATTGTGTCTTGTGATACTTATGGTGTTTTTTATTATGGGATTATGAGTCACTTAGCCTAAATATATCCTACCTTACCACAGAGCCTATATTATAACCTTTTATAAGATCTTTTTGATCTTAGTTCTTGAGCACATATTTGAGCAATGTAGAATAAGACGATTTGCAAGCTTATGGTAGATTCCATGTGTTTTTAAACTTTGAGAGTATACACATCCTCCTTGATACACTTGAGTGTTTGAGATTTCTTATATATACATCCATGTTGTGAGGACTCAAGTTTGAGAAGGCTTGTGCTTATGATTATTATGATGTGTGGAGTTTAACGAAAGATGTTGTGATTTGATTCATTTGAGTGAATCGTTTATTGCTCATTGCTCTGAGGCTTATTGCTTTTGTCGTTCAACTCTTTGCATGTCTTTGGTCGTCTCTCTCTTGTTCTAATTTGTTTGAGGACAAACAAAATGTTAAGTTTAAGGGAGTTGATAAGCCTCATTTTTACCTGATTTATAAGGCTATATTCGTTTCGTTTATAATTGATAAGTGGTCTTTTGAGTTGTCTTTTAATATATTTATGTTTACCTTGAAAGATATTATGCCGTTTGTGTTTCATGTCATTTTAGCACAGGTTTTGATGTCAAAAAGGTGGACCACGATAAAGAGGAATTAACTAGCCCGGTCGCGAACTCGTGCAAAGAATATCTGTTTAGATACGACAATAAATATGATGAAATGGATTTGACAAGGATGGATGTGAAAAGTTTATAATGTTAAAGAGCATCTCGATAGGAGTCCATAGGCGCAAACAGATCGCAATTCGGAGTCCGGACGAGAAAGAATGGAGCGAAACAGCGAAGTCGCGCATTGCACAGCCGAGGGAAATCACGGCTCGCGAGACAAACTCGCGAGGAAGAACGAAATTTCAGCAAATTTGAGGGCTTCGCGACTTGTCTTCTCTCTAGCAAAGCTAGAGAGGAACAAAGAAGTGTGCGCACGTTTCAATGTCTCGCGACTTTGCTTCGTGTGTTTATATCGCGAGCAAAGCTCGCGAGGAAGAGTGGAGTGCGACAGGTTTGGTTTCTTCGCGAGTTTCTTTCGAGGCTCTCCCTCGCGAGCACGTTTTGCGAAGCGTAGGTTTGTTGCGTATATCAATGCATTCAGTGCAGACTGGAGGTACACATCTCACGCATTATACGAGACGTCAGAAAGCTTTTCAATACAGAACGCTTTTTTCATTCTTTTCTTCCTGAAGCATTTAATTGTTTCCAAATTAGTTTTTAGTTTAGGTTTCAGTTTTCTTTCGTTTCCAGTTTTCAAAAATAGTTGTTTCTAGTTCAGATTTATTTACGGATTCAAGTGCTACTTTGTTCATCGTGGAATCCTACGGCTTTATCTATCTATCTTAATTTATGCTTTCTTTATTTATTTATTGCTTTAGTAATTTAATTATGCGTAGCTAATTTCCGTATTGATCATAGAGTTTGTATGTCTGACTAGATTTATATGATTGATCTGTTGACACTATTTTGCCGTCTCATTCATGATTTATGATTCTTGGCTTTAATTCTCATGTGTTGGTATCTGATCAATATTAATGCATGCTAGTTATGTGATTGATGTTTTGGCGGAATTAATTGCATAATCGATATCTTGAATTCATAATCTGATTTTACCTTGAGACTGATTTGAGATATGTGAACTGTAGGAGGTTAAATCTTTGTGTGCTTTTGGTAATTAGCTTACTTCTCTTGAGACCCGACGGAGATAGAGTTTAGGCTAACCTACTTCTATGGCTATTTTGGCGGAAACTATAGTTATATTAGTGATCCTTCATGTGAATGTGGATTAAATTGGTAAACATATTAATAATTAATTGTGTGAATCTGATTAGGTTAAGTACATCCCTAGGGTCAGTCTTTTATATTTGGTTTTATTCCTTATTTATTTTTTAGTCTAGTTTTATAATTATTTCTCTCTTGATATTTTGTTGCCTGAATAATAATAAAGATTATGTGCTGATTATTTGCTGTGTTCTCGAGTCGCAGTCCCTGTGGATACGATATATATACTTGTTGTTTTACTATCATATTATTTGGTAGAAATTTTAGCGATCACAGATTCGGTATTTTTCGAATGGATGTCCATGTTAGTCCTTAGGAGGAAGGAAATGAGATGACTATGTGTATGGTGATCCGAGATTCAAATGGAAAATTACAGGCTGTAGTGGCCAAGATTTTACCACAGACGAGAACAGCCTTCATGGGAGTGTTTGATGCTATCATCTTTGGTTTGAAATTTTGTATCGAGGAAGATATCAAACCTCTGGAGATTTTTTCTGACTTTCTTTTGGCCATTCACGTGCTAAATGATTCTTAAGGAGGCTTTTCTTATCAAAGTGATGATTTATTAGAGGTTTTCTTTAGAGCAAAAGAGAGTTTAGTAGTAGATTATTTTCATGTTAATATGGGAGCAAATTTAGCGGCCATGTGGCTCGCTAAGATAACTATTAATTTTCAGGATGTAATGGTCTGAAATCTGAGTTTCCAACTCAATTTCTAGACATTGTATATTCAGATTAGCAGTGAAATGAACTTTTCCTTTAAAAAAAACAAAGGGTCAAGGAATTGAACATTTATTGATCAAGCTTTGGTAATTAATTAGAAGAAAAAATTAGGATTGCCTATTGCGTAACCGATAACTATAACTCAAGAATATAATATTTAATTATAATTTTTTTATTGTTAAAGAAAAGAGGAGTGATGACCAACAAAATTTAATAAGTAAGCAGTGTAAGAGTTTTACTTTTTTTAGGATGGTTAACAATGAGTATTAGGTAAAATCTTCTTAATTTCTGAATCACTGTGATTTATTCTTCATGTGATTAGGGTGCGAGTACAAACTTCCTCTTTTTTGAAACAAATATTAGGCCTAGTAGCACCAAAAAGTTAAACACTTTGCCCATCTATATATGGCACCGATACATAGAATTTCCCAATTTTAAAACCTGTTTTCTAATTGCCTTTTTTCATATTCAGCTGGATTAGTTTGTTGACTGCCATTGATTTTAACATTGATTCTTTTTTTGAGTGATTATTCGTTGATGTAAAATATATTTAGTTATTTATTAAATGGAAATATTTTGGACCTTTGTTTGTGATTTTGGAAATATTTTGGACCTTGTCAATCATTCGCTTCTTCCACTATTTATTTCAGATTTGCCTGACAGAATCTTTTACATTGCTATGGAAATTTAAATATTTGTCAAGATTTTCCAGAGCATAAGCATTACTCTTTTTTTTTTAATTCGCTTTCATTTTTGGCACGTAAACTTAAAAACGTGGACTAATAACAGAAAATTACATATTTTGTAATTTCATACGATTTTCCATTTTTGGTCAAATTGCTATGGTTGTAATTATAGGTTGCTAACTTAATGTCACGTCAGCATCTACTTGGCCATAAGTGAAAATTGTGTGAAAACTTTAAATAATATAAAACTTATGTTATTGATGTCACATCATTAATTAAGTTATGTTTGAAATAAATTACAACTCAAATTTATGTATTTTACAACAATTATCTTTTATTTTTTTAATAAGGACTGAATTCATAAATATAACGATCGGAGAAAAATTCAAAAGAAAAAAGAACATGAAAGTATAAGGACCAAATTCAGAAACAAAACGCAAAGCACGGAAAAATCCAATTCAAAATAAAATAAAACTTGAAGGACTCAATTGAGAATAGGCTGAAAGCTCTCGGGTCCGATTCTAATTTACAAATCTTTCTATATTTGCATGTCTAAATCTAATATATCTAAACATTAATGTTTGATATCCAACAATGTACTAAATCATCTTACTGAATCTAACAATGTACTAAATCATCTGTCAAATTCATAAATAACATTCTTACAAAAATATGTGTTAAAACTGGTAGACGAATCAATATCCAAATAATAAATATGGTGGGTGCGTTATATAATTTTTCCGCTTCTTTCAATCTAATTTTTGAATTGTTGTCAATATATATTCTTCTAGCTCTGATATTTAAAAAACACTAAAATGTTGCAGCAGAAATACTTGTTAAGTATCGAAATAGCATAAATCCAAAGTTACACACGGTTACAGATCATTCCAATTATGTGTGAAATATCACATTAAAGTCAAGAACTCACACGAGCCTATTATATACCAACGACTACATAAACCTTATAATAGATCATGACAAACTAATATTGCAATAAGAAGATCACTTGGGCTCTAATATTACATACAGTAGTTTCATCGAGCCATGTTGGTGGCTGGTTGCTGTGTTGTGGCGACGGAGGGGGGCCAGCCTCCTTTTTTTTTTTTTTATCGTAGAACCCGCGGTACCGCTATCTTGGGTACAAGACTCAGAAACCCGTTCGTCTGCAATAACCCGCAAACCACACAGACGGATGGCCACACTTGGAAAACCAGGGTGTGTGCGCCAAACCCATGGGGCGTTTGGTGGGGTTGAGCATGACCTCGACCGACCACGCGAACCCACCTTAACCATCGTCCGTCAGGGGACGGGGCAGCCTCCTTAATCAACATGACGGTGCGCGCCGGCCCTTTAAAATTCATCAAATGCTTCCAGCGATCACCATACATTTGGGCCGCATACTGCGACAAAGAGTGGCCTATCAGAGGTTATGGTCAATATCGACTATTTAGTGACCAAATCCAACTAATAGAGTAAATCAACCAGATTTTATAAGTGAGCAAACTTCTTAATTATAAATATTAGGCCTGATAACACCAAGAACTAAATATTTGTAGACATTAAATATAAAATACACACAACAAAAATTCTAATTTCGTACAAAAAGATGAAGTAGCTTGGAATGTTCTTTTATGAACGGATCTCATGTATAAGCACACACATCCTTAACAACATTTTGTTATAATTGAACAAAATGATAGATCATTACATAAATTTTCCCAAGAATCTGTTAAATATTTGTCAAATTCATACATCATCTTTCTTTCAATAAAATTCTGTCAATTTTAGTTAAGACGGATAAAAATCCAAATGAAAAAATAATAAAGTTTTTACATTAATAATTGACTAAAGCCATGTATGGCATGATATATCTGTCTAGTGACGTGATCTCGGTCGGCCGCCTGTATCACTGTGTGGGCTTGCTAGCTCAATTACATATGCACATTATTTATTAAATCCAACATGTGCACTAAGAAATACCGAGTGACATATATACAAACACATTTAATATTAAAAACTTAATGTGAGATTAAAAAGGTGTTTGGTTTCTTTAAAACAGTTTATAAATTATTTAAAGTATATAAAATTTTAAAAAATATTTGATAAAATAAGCTCATAAATAACATATAAGGTATAAAACAAAGTTCCAACCGTTTATATATAAGCTCACCAAAAAATAAGATCATCAGCCCTAACTTATTTTTTTATAATCTTATAAACAACAATTAATATATAAAAATAGCTCTATTGGTAATTTAATACAGAAATTTTAAAGGCTACGTCACGGTGGACTCGAACAGAGACCTTTGACCTCGGCATTAACCACTTTACCACTAAGCCAACACACACATAAAAATAGCTCTATTGTGATTTGTTATATCCAACATATATCTTTCCAATTCTATCACTCTTCAATTTTCTCTGTTTTGTTAGAATTTTATCTTTCTAATTCACAATTCTTTCTCTAACTTATAAGTTTAATTATTCAAACACTTTGATAACTTATAAACTCTTCATACATTACTTCTCATAAGCTCTTAAAATATGTTATAAGTTATTAAAGCTTATAAACTTTCTAGAGTAAACTTTGTCAAACACCCTCTAATACTTAAATATAACTCCTCATGTTATCAATACTGACATGTCCAAACTTTAACAGTTCATTTCTCACTAATTGAAGTTCATTTCTGAGCAACAAGATATACCATGACCATTTTCTTAGAATATAATGCTATTTTATTTAATCATAACAATATTCAAAATGTTAATTGAGGTGCAAAGCTCGTCTGCCATGAAATAACTGAGGAATAATCATAAATCTTCGACTTCTAGTTTTCAACCTAATTTTCGAACATCAATACATATCCTTTAAATACTGATATTTAAAACATAAATAAGATGTTTTCTTAAGAAATACTTGGTAAACGACTACCGATCATTCAATAATTTTACATTGATAAAAATTCACTGTTTCTTAAATGTTTTAAACGAAGAAATTCTGACTCGGTATAGCTATAGAAATTTTATATTGATAAAATTCACTGCTTTTCTTAACTTTAAATGTTTTGTTGGAAGTTAATGGGTTGTGAGTGGGAATTGCTAGTAATGAGGTTCATGGCCTTTGGCCTTTCATTTCCAACTCTTGATGTTAGAGTTAATGGAATATTGATGTTTGTCATCAATTGTGACCTTAGAACATCCTCTTGGAGTCTATATATAGTGCATCATGCTAGAGTTAGAGCATAAGCAAAAACATTCTATTCTCTCTAGCAAAAGCAAAGCATTCTACTTGCATTCTTAGCTCATAGTTCTTAGTCTTGAGTTCGGTTCTCGTTTCCGTCCGTTCGTGGGGGCTCGACTTGTTTGTGGTGCTACTACGATCGAGGCGAAAGTCGTTACCTTTGAGGACGAGCCGCCAATCGTGAGCACTACCGGCGTTTCTCGTCTTGCGCGAAAGTTCAACTTGGCGACTTATTGATAAGTTCTTGTTTTCTTGACATCTCATTTGTAATAGTTATTTTAATCATTTCATTGTAATTTTGCGATATTGTAACCAATATTCAACTACAATCGCAAGGCGAGAAATTCGCCCAACTCTGCATTCGAGTTACACGATCGTGCAAATTGAAGATGTCGACCAATCGATGGCGCCTCGCCACCACTCGATCCGTTGGAGCCGGTGGTAGTTCCACCATGGCTCGATCTTTGAACCCGCGTTCCGGTGGCTCAACAACCGCCAATTTTCACGGCGTCGACTTCAAACGCTGGCGCATAAGATGATGTTTACATCACCACAATGGGGCTTGCTAGCTTCCTGCGTGAGGCGGGCGCCTATTCCTTCCGAGGAAGAAGCGGACGTAGAAGTGCGTATGAAATCGACACTTGGTATCATTCCGACTATACGTGTCGGAATATGGTGTTAAATGGGCTTGATAATAGCCTATTTAATGTATTTATGGTCGAGGATCTTGCCAAAGAGTTATGGGAGGCACTTAACCAAAAGTATCCGGTTGAGGAGGCTAGCGAAGAAGTTCGTGGTTACCGAGCTCACCGAGTTCAAGATTGTGGATTCAAACCGATCATGCCTCAAGTACACGAGTTTCAAGCTCTGTTGCACGATGTTCACGCCCGAAGGTATGCCTCTGCTGAACAATATTCCATTGCAATTTTAATTGAAAAATTGCGGAAGGATGGAAAGGGTTGGATCTTACCTTAAGCACAAGCGAAAGGAGATGACCATGAAAGCATGGTTGCTCGACTCCAAGTTGAAGCTCGAGTTAAGGAGTGAGAGTTGAAGGCTAAAAGTCCGATGGAGGCTAAGGCAACCGATCGAGGAGGACCTTGAGCGCCCTCGTCCGATGAACAAAGCGAGGGAAAGAAGTAGGCTGCAAAACCAGTTTTGGAGCGTGCTACAACCGTGATAAGCACAGGCACATGGCTAAAGGCGCCGAAAGCCTAAGAGAAAGACAAAGGCAAAGGCCGCGTCGACAATGTTGAGAAGGACTTGACACTTGGGACAAAGATGACTTTGTTGCCATGATAACCGAGGTAAACCAAGTCACAAATCCTACCCTACTTCTTGATTTCTTGACACGGTGCTCTGTTCACATTTGTGTCCATCGAGACTTGTTCTACACCTACAAAGAGGTTGAAGGCAGTGTGACCGAGCAGTGATCATACTTCCAAGGTGCTTGGAGTTGGTACGTTGTACTTCAACTTACCTCGGTGTGGAAATAACTCGAAGGATGTCTTGCATGCTCCTTCGATCCATGAGAATCTCATCTCTGGCGTCAAGTTGACTAGAGCCAAATTTGATATAGATTTTCGTGGAGAATATGTAATAGTTAGAAAGTTTGGAAAGACTCTCGGCGAGGGTTATGTCTCCAAGATCTTTTCAAACTCGATTTTAAACTTGTAAGCCTTCTAAGGCGATTGCAAAATTAATGAGAATGCTTCTACTTACGCTTACTTGATTGAGTGTTACGATTTATGGCATTGTAGACTTGGTCATGTTAATGTTAATGCTATAAAGAAACTCGCTAACATGAACTTGTTAAAATAGAAGTATCTAAAACACAAGATAAATGTGAAATCGTGTTGAAGCAAAATGACCAAGTTGCCTTTCAAATCCGTTGAAAGAAGCTCAAAACCTCTAGAATTAATTCTGCGATGTTTGTGATTTAAAGTTTGTACAAACTAGAGGTGGTAAAAGTATTTTATTACTTTTATTGTGATTGCACAAGATATTGTTATCTTTATTTATTAAGAAGTAAAGATGAAGCAATTGATGCATTTGAAACTTCAAGAATGAAGTGAAAATCAACTTAATTGCAAAATTAAGGTTGTAAGAAGTGATCGAGGTGGAGAATATGTTGCTCGTTTGTTTGAATTATCTGCACAAAAGTGGTATAATCCATCAAACGGCGCGCCCTTATTCGCCTCAATCAAATGGTGTTCTGAGCATAAAATCGAACTCTTAAGGAGATGATGAATGCGTTATTAATAGGTTCGGATTACCCAGGAATATGTGGGGAAAGCGTTCTTCGACCAACTATATCTTGAACAAGATTCCTATCAAAGGAAGGATGTAACTCCTATGAACTTTGGAAAGGAAGGAAACCTTCATATAAATACTTCAAAGTGTGGGGTGTTTAGCTAAGGTTGAAGTACTGTTGCAAAACAAGTTACAATTGGACCTAAAGCGGTAGATTGTATCTTTATTGGTTATGCACTTAATAGTAGTGCTTATAGATTTGTTGTGCACAAATCGATATACTGATGTTCATGTGGGAACAACAATTGAATCGAGGAACTATATTCTTTGAGAATATCTATCCTAATAAGGATAAGAATAGTTACGATTCAAGTAAAAGAATTGAGGAAGATTCTATCAATTCTCATCTTGTTGAAGAAGGTGAACCCTCGAGTTCTAAGCAAGTTTTTATGACCGCTAATAGAAAGCGACCTAGGTCTACACACAAGATGTGCAACCTAGGCGTGGTAATCGTGTAAGAAAAGCTAAAATTTATGGACTGATTATGTCGTTTATTGTTAAATAATGAACCGGTTACCGTAAAAGAAGCTTTATCGTGCCCGGATGCGGATCTGTGGAGAAAGCAATAGACATTGAGATAGAGTCTATTATGTTGAATCATACTTGGGTGTTAGTAGATCTTCCACTGGTTGTAAAGCTTTAGGATGCAAGTGGATCCTAAAGAAGAAATCTGAGTCGATGGCACTATTGATAAATATAAGGCGGACTTGTAGTTGATGGTTTAGACAAAGGTTGGGCATGACTTCTTCGATACCTACTGTGCGTGACTAAACATACTTCTATTAGAGCGTTGCTCGCTATTCTTTGCTTTGCAAAATCTTGAGATTCATCAAATGGATGTAAAAGCAGCGTTTACGTATGGAGAGTTAGAAGATGAGATCTATATGAAACAGTAGGAAGGTTTTGTAGTACACAGGCGAGAGCACAAGGTATGCAAACTTCAAAAGTCTTTGTATGGACTTAAGCAAGCGCCACTACAAGAATGGCATATGAAATTTGACGAGTTATGTTGTCAAATGGTTTCAAAATCAACGAGGTGACAAGTGTGTCTATGTAAAGAATTCGAATAACGATTTTGTTATTGTTTGTCTTTATGTAGATGACATGTTGATAATGGGAAGTAACTCTCGTGTGATTGGAGAAACAAAAGAATGCTAAGTAAGAACTTGACATGAAAGATATGGGTTTAGCGGATGTAATTCTTGGAATTAAAATTCTTAGAGCATGAAATGGAATTGCTGACACAATCCCACTATCTTTGAGAAAGTGTTGAAGAAATTCAATGCAATGGATAAACTATTTCCAAGACTCCTTGGGACTCGGTGTTCATTTGACTCCAAATAGGGTGAACCTATAAGTCGAGATGAATATGCTAAGATTATTGGGAGTTTGATGTATCTCACAAACTGCACCCGACTGATTTAGCTTGCTCTGTGAACAAATTGAGTAGTTTCACACTAATCCAAGTAGAGAACATTGGAAAGCACTTGAGCGTATTGGGTTACTTAAAGTTTACCCGCATTATGCGATTCATTATTCTAGTGAGCCATTGTACTTGAAGGGTATAGTGATGCTAATTGGATATCTGCCTCAATCGACTCGTTTTCCACAAGTGGATACGTGTTCACTATTGGAGGTGGGCGTATCTTGGAAGTCAGCAAACAACTTGTATAGCGTCTACCATGGAATCTGAATTCATAGCTTTAGATAAATTTGGTGAAGAAGCCGAATGGCTTAGAAATTTCCTCGAGGATATTCCATGTCGGCGAGTCCGTGCATACATGTTGATTCACCGTGATAGTCAATCTGCAATAGGAAGGGCACAAAATATATATTATAACGGTAAGTCTCGACATATTAAATCGACGACACAATACCGTGAGACATTTGATCACGAGTGGGGTTATCACTATTGATTATGTAAAATCGATAGATAATCTAGCGGATCCGTGACAAAAAGCATTAATCGAGATCAAATGTTTAAACTGTTAGAGGAATGGGTGTTAAATCCACGTCTTAAGGATGATTATAGCGAAACCCAACCATGATGATTGGATTGTCCGAGAACATGGTTGAAAGGACAACGGTTATAAAAATCCGTGTGATAAACACTCAAACATGCTATTCTCCGAGAACGGTGAGTGTTTGTAAGTCCGCAAGTGGTGAGGTTAAGTTTTTAACTTTTAATGACTCTTGGATACCTCGAGGAGGTCAAGTATAGCGAATACTTGGTTGTAATAGTCACCTATGCAAGTGTGAAGTGGGGCCGCTTCAAGTGGTACACTTGTGAATCGAAAGGTGTTCGAGGCCATAATGGACACAAGCGTAGAACGGATGGAAATTGAGATGATATTGTGTCAATATTATTGTCTCGGTATACACCGTGGAGGACTAGTTCAAGGTGAAATAACCACTATGCGCGGTATGCTCGATAATTTCGACTATGGAAGGTTCAAGGCCACAAGCTACCTTTCCAAATGCAATATCGTCTCTTGAGGACCGAACTGCGTTTGCATTTATATAGCATTTCCACTCATGTGGGGGATTGTTGGAAGTTAATGGGTTGTGAGTGGGAATTGCTAGTAATGAGGTTCATGGCCTTTGGCCTTTCATTTCAACTCTTGATGTTAAGAGTTAATGGAATATTGATGTTTGTCATCAATTGTGACCTTAGAACATCCCTCTTGAGTCTTATATATAGTGCATCATTCTAGAGTTAGAAGCGTAAGCAAAAACATTCTATTCTCTCTAGCAAAGCAAAGCATTCTACTTGCATTCTTAGCTCATAGTTCTTAGTCTTGAGTTCGGTTCTCGTTTATCCGGTTCGTAGGGGCTCGACTTGTTTGTGGTGCTACTACGATCGAGGCGAAAGTCGTTTACCTTTGGGGACGAGCCGTAATCGTGAGCACTACCGGGCGTTTCTCGTCTTGCGGGCGAAGTTCACTTGGGCGACTTATTGATAAGTTCTTGTTTTCTTGACATCTCATTTGTAATAGTTATTTTTAATCATTTCATTGTAATTTTGCGATATTGTAACCAATATTCAACTACATGTTTTAAACGAAGAAATTCTCACGGGATTCATATTTTTTAATTTATACATAATTTATATTGGAGACTTATAGAAAATACCTAGCTCTATACTCCCTCTAATTTAATGTAAATATATTAGGTTATTTTGTTGCCTCGATTAAATTTGAAATTTCTTTCACATGATTCAGTACTAGAGTATGGAACACATTTTGTGTGTGTTGGCCTAGTGGTAGAGTGGTTAATGCTCGGGGCCAAAGGTCTCGGGTTCAAGTCCGCGTGCGTGACTTTAAATTTCTGTATTAATTGACAAAAAAAAAGATATGAGAGGCTCTGGTAGCAAATTAATTTCATATATTTTACAGTAATTATCCCTTATTTATCTATTGCCACATTAGTGCCATATCAGCATCTATTTGGCCAAAAATGATGGGAAAAAAACGTAAAGTCCATGATATGGATGTCACATTTTTAAGTGTAATTATCCCTTATTTCACGAGGAGAGTACTCATAAAGTATTTAAAATACACACACAGTTCAAATATTATGAACGTGAATTAAAATTCTAAATTCTTACCATTCTAGTATAAATGAAAGTAAACAGAAAACAGGGTCCTAATAATAATAAAGCGAAACTACTTACGGTTAATTGCTGGAAACGAAAAATATAAGGACTCAATTCATAAATCATAAATATAATGATATTGGAAAAAAAATTCAAATAAAAACAATATGAAAGTATAGGGACCAATTTCAAAACTAACATGATAGCCCAGGAAAATCCTATTCAAAAGAAATAAAAATGTAAGGACTCAATTCGATCATGAACAGACTATGCCACAATATCTTTTCTGTTGTCGAAATATTTTGTACAAGTCTATTTTGATACAAATCATAAAGTAAAATGTTGACTTTGACCAATTATATCCATATTCCAAATGATAGGAAAACTATGCAAATCTATCACCGGAGAATATTTTTTATAGCTGAAAGGAAAGTAGAAACATTGGGAATTTGAGTAGAAATACATATGCAGAAATGATTTTTTTTATGTCAAATTCCGACGATCCTACCCAGTTTTCAAGTACCAAAAAAATTATTTGGGGATAAACTTACTTATTTCCCCCTAAATTGGGATATAAATTGGTAAAAGACAAAAACTTGGTGATTCCGCCTCATGGTAAATTTCAATTGTTTTTGTTAAAATGATTATATATTAATTATGGTGAGTAAGGATAATTAGATTTTATTAATATATAATTAAATTTATTAATTTTTAATTATAATTTTTAATTTAAAATTAAAATTTATTAATTCATAATTGAGGTTTATTAATTTATAATTAAGGTTTATTAATTCACAAGTAGGGTTTATTAATTCAAAGTTAAGGTTTATTAATTCAAAATTAGGGTTTATTATTTTCAGTTAGGGTTTATTAATTCAAAATTAAGGTTTATTAATTCCAAATAGGGTTTATTAATACAAAATTATGGTTTATTAATTCAAAATTAAGATATATTAATTCAAAATTATTATTTATTAATTTACAATTAAATTTTATTAAACTAATTGTAATACCCGAGAAATTTAAAACCTTGAATTATTAATTTATTTAGCTAAATCGGTTTTGATATTAGAGCGATTATTAAAATTTATAATCGTCGACGTTCGATTTTATTTTGAGCGAGAAAATTTAAGCGAATCTGATTCTGAATCGAACGGATGTTTTGCTTGGATAAATTGTCACATCACAACACATCATTTCAAATCCCATAAAATCTTCAACTTTCTACAATACACTCATCACACTTTTCAAACCTCATCATTACATTCAGTATCCTATCTGATCTCCTCCTTTATTCTCATGGTTAATTGAGCAAATATCATTCATCAAAATACGACCCATATTTCCATTCTCGCACAACTCAAGCAAGGAGAACCAAGGTAAAATTTTCTCTCAAAATTCTCATTCCAAATACTGAATTTCAAGAACTATCTCTTGTGTTTTTAAATCAAGAATCTTTCATATACAATTAAACGAATTAGATACATGAGGAAAATTAAACAAAGAGCTTAAGAACGGTAATAATATAGTTGAACCCAGTTGTGATGCTTGGTAGGACCGCTCATTTGTCGGACGATGGCGACGTCCGTGGGAGGCGGAAGCGTGGCGGTGACTTCCGGAACACGGTGAGTCGGCGACACGAAGACAAACGAGTTAGAGAAGTTAGTGTATATATCTATGTATGTATTCGTGTGTATCCATTATGCGAGAACAAAGAGAGAAGAGGAAAAGTAGTGAGTAGTCGTGGTGGCGGCGCGGTGGGTCGCGACAGTGACTTTCCACCGGAGGTGGCGACAGCCATGCGTGAGGTGTGTGCAGAGAGAGTGAGAAGAGACGAGAAAGAGAGAGATAGATCTAGGTGTGAGATCTGTACGCATAGGACGAGATGAGAGAGAAATCTGGACAAGGGGTTAACAAGGTGACCATGGATCGCCGGCCGTGAGGTCTCGCCGGAGACGAGAGGGCGGCGGCGGCAGAGAGAAAGAGAAGATGGTTTGAAGTTGACGCAAAGCGAGGGAAGAAAGGAGAGAAGGCCGAGGCTGCATTCACGACAATGGCCTTGCGGTCATGGGGCATGAAGACGCCGGCCGCGACATGGTCGGCCGGAGACGCAGCGCCAGCCAGCGTGCGTGTGGGTGTGTTGTGTGAGGTCAGGAGAGAAGGGAGAGAGGAGGACACCGTGATTTGTCGACCAGCGACGCAAGTCGTCGGTAGGAGAGGAGGAGGCGGTGTGTGTTCGAGAGATGTGCGTGTGTGTGTTCCGGTGGCGGGGAGAGTGAGAAGAGAGGAGAGAAGTATCAAATAAGGGGGCTAGGTAGAGAAAAAATTAGGTTAATTAGTTTTAACTTAATTAATGTTGGGCCTTTATTTTATTGGTAGAGATTAAATGGGTATTGGGCCGATTTTAATAAGTTTTGGGTTGAAACTTAATTATTCATTGGGCTAAATAAATGGGCTCTCAGATTAATTTATGTGGGCCAATTTTAAATTACTGTTGGGTCAATGATAATAATTTGATATGGCTATACTTAAATTTAAGGTGGACTTAGATTTATTCTAATGTTGGGCCTAGATTAAATGAATGATTGACTCTTGAATTAAAGAGTAATCTAAAGACCAATTAATTATAGTGAGTTAATTAAACTCATGAGATTGAATAAAGTCTATATATATATTTTAATAACATAATTAATTAATTATGTTAAGGAATAATTGAGAATTATTCTTTTAAGTGATTTATGTATGTAATGAGATGAACTTTATGTAAGGAATGATTGGAATAAAATCATAATTAGTGGATTTTAAGATAAATCAAATTAATTTGATTAATTAATCAAATATTATTGGATTTTATTTAATCCATTTAATTAAGATTAATTATGGATTTAATTAATTAAATCATAGATTTAATTAATGAGTTGATTATGTCAGTAGATACTTAAGAAATATTATTTCTAAGTAACTCAAGTTTATAGAATGATTATTTGAAGGCGATTGAAGTAAGAGAAATTCTTATTAATCGTATAGTATCGATATTATTTTATTTAATAGAAAATATGGGACGTGTGAGGTGAGAACATGACGAAGAAATATTTATATTATGGATGGGTTTTGAAACTCGAATTTGTCGATCTGCGTTAACAAACGACGAAGATTAGTTATGAACTTAGGATTCATAAATTATACGAAACGACGTGGAGAAACATTGATGGAAGAAAAGAATGCAACGACAGTGTTGCTATCGTCATGACGAGACAAACCTAATAGGCGAAGTATAGATTGTTAACTAAGTCGTATCGATAACGAAAATCATGAAACTCTAAGATTTAAAAGATAATGAGTTCGTTAAATCTTAACGATGCTTCAAAGAAAAAAATGAATGATGTATTGAATTATATTTCTTACATTGTGAGGTCCAACGTGGGCGTAAATGAAACGACAAGGATCACTATCACGTATGTCGAGAAGTCGATTCTTGAGGTGAGCTTTTCTTTTCTTATCCTCGAGGATAAAATGATTTATTTATGATCTTTATGCAAAATGAAAAGTATTTATTTATGATCTTTCTCTTTTGAGAAATGATGAGGAAAATGATGTTCATGAAATTACCGTCCAAAATGTTTATGTTTTATGTATGTATCCTATCAATGTGTTGGTTCGCCACAATGAATGAAAGAAACTTGTTGGGTCGCTCCCAATTCATGAAAAATTGAATTCGGATCACATGCTTTATAGCACGGATTAACGTGTACACTCAAGTTGACTGTGTCTTTGTAAGTACAATTCACGGCCGGTCGCAATGACGTAGAGGGAGCCTCTTCTACGGCGTTCGGGATTCGAGAAATGTTATATGAGGAATGAAAGGATATGGATCATACATCTGAAAATGTCGGCTGCACGATTTATGAAAATGATGAAAATGCACAAGCCCTTTTCAAGTAAAACCGCGTATGTCTTATCGTGAAGAAGCGATGTAATTTAAAGTATAAAATGTTTTGGCATGAGTCCATCGAGTGCAATCATGTACTCAACCTACATATTTATTTTTAAATGTGTAGATTGGTGATGATGGAATGGAGTGGAGTTGAGCGAGATTTCTTTTGGTCGATGAAAATGGAACATTTTGGTTCACGTGAGAATCATCTTCATACGCATATCTCACATGTTTATTCCATTGCGAACTCTTTTGAATTCTAGTTACATGTCGAACTCATGAATACCCTAGTAGTGATTTCATAATCAATTCTTGTATGGTCGACTTTCCGAATTGACCCAGATCACTTATCTTCCCGCAATTATTCATGTTTCTCTTATCGTGGTATGGTTAGAAACCAAATACTAAATTCCATTTCTTTAATCAAAACTCAGGTCGCGGTCCGACAAGGCGGTCTTTCGAATTAGCGGTCGGTACATTACACTAATAATTAGAATTAAGTAATTAATTAATTAAGATTAATTAATTAATAGGGGTGGTCTCACTATGCGCACAGGAGACCATCCCTCGGTAAAATGGGTAGTTCAATTTATAATTGAAAAAAAGGTGATAGTCTTGATGTATTTGAATATTTAGCTTTAAAACACTTAATATGTTGTTTAAAACTAAAAACGAATCGAAATTAATAATCCGTTTGACAATTAGCCCTAAGATACCGCACGCGACTCCCAAACTCATCTGTTTTTATTTGGTGATCAATTTCATTTTCGTAAAAATATTATCATAACAGGGCAATAGGATGATATCCACACACGATTTATTGAACATAAAGAAAAATAGTGGTACAATCAACACAGATAAACTCCAACAAAAGGGTTTTGAAGCAGAACCACTCTTCCCACAATTGCTTTATCCTAAACTCCAAATGAGGCCCAAAAATTCCGCTGCATCAATCCAGCCCCTCTTCACTTCAGTGGCTGTGGTGTTGCCTTAGAATTTATGTCTTCCCATATTGCCACCTACGCATTTTTATAATATCCGCTTGAAAAATATTTCTGAAAATTCAAGAATATATTTATTTGTGAATATACAAATAGGCACACCATCTTTTTGGGCCGAATTGAACTGAATGAGAGCGCCCCTCAACACATGCTGCTCTGAGTCGCAGGTGAGCCACCTTCAAAGTTAGCTCCTTTAGCTGTTAAAGAGTGTGAGTGTGAGTGTGAGTGTGAGTGTGTGTGTGTGTGTGTCTGTGTGTGTGTGTTGGCCCTTTTGTGGTTGGTGGGACTTGTCTTGTTTCATTAAAGATTGGATTTTGCATCATTTCTTAATGGACTGATTGTGGTTCCTGTGATATAATTTGAGGGCTATTACATGATGACAGATTTCTTGTGCTTTATTTTAGTGATCATTAGTTTTTTTTTTTGCTTCTCAAATTCTGTGAGTATTGCTCTGTTTTTTCTGCATATTGCGATTGATTCCTGGTTAAAATGGCATGTCTTTTAGTGGATTTAGAGAAGAAGTCTCATTAATTTTGAACTTTAGCTATTTTAATGGTGTCATCAATTTGACTTTTGACATGCATTCTTGTTCAATCTTGGTAGACTTTCTTTCAGTTTTTAGTTCTGAGTTAAGAATGTGTCTCTCTTCTTGGATGTTTGTGCTGCCGCCTGCATACTCGGCCTTCATCTGTCGTAATGCATGAAAGGGCGCGATCTGTGGCCGACATCTTGCACCGGTTTTTGATTTTACCTGTTAAGTTGTATTTGTTGACATATGAGGTGCTGTTGGTGGATCAATTTCTTCTTTTGTAGTCTGATATAAGTTTCTTGTTTTTTTATGATTTTTTGAATTATTTGCCTTGATTTCTCAACCACTGCATTAATGGTATGAATTAGGATGTTATAAACATATCGGCATCTCATAGTTTTCTAGTTCTGTCATAATCACAATTACATGAAAATTTAGGTTGAATTTGGATGAAGTGTTCGATTTAAGAGAAGGTTATGCTTGTGGGTTTGAATGATTCTGGTATTGATTTGGCATCTAGGCGATGAATATGAAATTTGTGACCAGCTATTTTACTTTTTGTTAAATCTTAGGTGTGAAGGTAGCTAGGTTTCTCCGACATCTTCTAATTGCCACACATATTTGGATCGGACCCTTAAGAAGAGACATACTTTATCATGTCAAAATCATTAGATTATGAGAATTTGAACGAAAATGTCAAGAAATGTCAGTATGCTGTCCGAGGGGAGCTGTATCTCCGAGCTTCTGAGCTTCAAAAGGAAGGGAAGAAGGTTAGTTTACGGCCAATACGTCTATTTATGGATACTAGGAAGATCTATTTCATAATAACAACTTTTCACGGTCTATTGTAAATCCAAGATGCTGTATTTGGTTCATGATATGTTAGAGTACTTAGCCTAAAAGATTCTTTGTGAGAAATAGTACATAAAATGGTCGTTTGGTGACTTGCCTGCAGATCATCTTCACCAATGTTGGAAATCCTCATGCTCTCGGGCAGAAACCTCTGACTTTTCCTCGCCAGGTTGAAATCAGGACTTGTGTTTTTTATGCATCTTTCCTCCTAATGATATTTCTGTTTGTTTACTAAGCGAGAAATCGGATTGCAGGTCGTTGCTCTCTGCCAAGCTCCTTTCCTGCTGGATGATCCTAATGTCGGACTTTTATTTCCAGCCGATGCCATTGCAAAGGCTAAACACTATCTTTCCTTCACTTCTGGGGGTCTAGGTATTATATTCAACAATATTCTCATGCTCCAACCGACCCACTTTAAATTGCATGAACAGTTGCAGCCCTTCTCCTCTCTCCCTTTCTCTCTCTCTCTCTCTCTCTGCACTTCTAAGTAACACCTTTGGAAAATGCCAAACTGACATGTTTATAATTGGTCAGGTGCTTACAGTGATTCTCGCGGCCTTCCTGGAGTTAGGAAAGAAGTCGCTGAGTTTATTGAGAGGCGCGATGGATATCCAAGGTTATAGAAAATTAATATGATATGATGCTGGCTTCCTATATGAACTTGCAAGACTGATTGTCACGATTTTGCATTTGTGACAGTGATCCGGAACTCATATTTCTAACAGATGGTGCTAGCAAAGGAGTGATGCAGATCTTGCAATCCATTATACGCGGTGCACATGATGGGGTATAGTTCTTGAACTGCTTGATTGTCTCTTTGTTGCTGTATTTCTGAAAAAAAGCATTTTTTTTCTACCTCTGCTGTTGTCTGTTGTGAAACTAAGATGGTGTTTGGCTGAGCTTATAAGCTATTTAAAACAACTGTTTAGGAGCTTATAAGCTGTTGCAAAGTGTTTGGCAAAATAAGCTCCTAAACAGCTTACAAGTTGTTGTGAAAATAAGCTCCAACAGCTTATAAATTCCCCTAAAAATAAATTGTTCAACCCTAACTTATTTTTTCATAAGCTTATAAGTAACCATAAATTTACCAAAATAACCTTATTATAGTTTGTTATTTCCTACATTTACACTACCAACTTCACATCTCGTTAATTTTATCTCTCAAACTATGATTTTCACTCTCTAACTCACGATTCTTTCTTTAGCTTATAAGATCAATTATCAAACACCAACTTACAAACTCATGAGACATTACCTCTTATAAGCTCTTGAAACATCTTGTAAGCTCTTGGAGTTTATAAGCTCTCTAAAATAAGCTTAGGCAACACCCCCTAACAATATTTGTTTCGTCCCTAGATACTAGTCCCTGTGCCACAGTATCCTCTCTACTCCGCGACAATATCTTTGCTCGGTGGATCCCTCGTTCCTTATTATCTTGAAGAGACTGCAAACTGGGGTCTTGACATTGGTAACCTTCGTCAATCAGTTGCTCAGGCTCGTTCTCAAGGAATCACCGTAAGCATTTTTCTCTATCTGAGTTTGTCAATGCTGATGAATATGCACCTCGGGTTCGTCTAATCATATTTCAATGGTGATAAAGGTACGGGCCATGGTGATAATCAATCCCGGCAACCCTACTGGCCAGTGTCTCAGCGAAGCAAATCTTAAGGAAATACTGAACTTCTGTTATCAAAACAATGTGGTTTTGCTTGGTGATGAAGTCTATCAGCAGAATATATACCAAGACGAGCGCCCTTCATAAGTTCACGAAAGGTACGTGATATATGCTGTTCAAATTGAGGCAAAATAGCTCTATACATACCAAACTCTGATGTATCTTTTGACATCCAACACAAAAGGTTTTGATGGACATGGGCCCACCCATGAGCAAGGCGGTCGAGCTCGTTTCCTTCCACACCGTCTCCAAAGGTTACTGGGGAGAATGTGGGCAACGTGGTGGATACTTTGAGATGACCAACATTTCTCCAAAGGTTTGTGTTTGTTTGGTTTATATTACTTGACCAAAGCAACATGCTCGAGTTTGAAACTTAGGTTCTTGATTAATGGCTTTCCGTGGGCGTACGAATCTGTTTTATTACAAAAACTACCTTTGCCATGCTTATTTCTATTGCAGACAGTAGAGGAAATCTACAAGGTTGCTTCCATATCGCTCAGCCCCAACGTTCCTGCACAGATATTTGTGAGTCTCATATACTACAGCTCGTGTTTTTGATGCAAGAATCTTAAAAAACATCTCGATTTTTTTCCTAATTACATCACCATCTGGCAGATGGGACTTATGATGAACCCTCCTAAACCCGGAGACATATCATATGATCAATTCATCAGAGAGAGGTACCTCCCGTTTAAGTCTTTTTAGTTACAGCCTATTTTCAAGTTGAAGGGAAAAGACAGTCGCGAATCCTAGCATTGTAAGCAGGCGAATATCTGTAGAAAACCCCCAAGAGAAGCTTTCTGCACTCGTAATTCTTGAGTGCTGACGAGATGCTGTTCATCATTTTCTCGATTTTGCAGCAAAGGAATTCTGGAGTCGCTGAGGAAGAGAGCGCACATAATGACCGATGGATTCAACAGCTGTAGAAACGTTGTCTGTAACTTCACTGAAGGTCTGTTATGTTCTAGAATCACACACCGCAAACATCATGCCTAGTTCAAGAATTGTGTCTGAATTTTATCAGTTTTACAACTTGATGATGATGACGGCAGGTGCTATGTATTCTTTCCCACAAATACGGCTGCCACCAAAGGCCATCGAGGCAGCCAAAAAGGCGGTAAAAGTGCCTGACGTTTTCTACTGTCTCAAGCTCCTCGAAGCCACAGGCATCTCCACCGTCCCAGGCTCTGGCTTCGGACAAAAGGAAGGGTACGCACACCACACTTTTTAGAAAAAAGTTCGATTATTTTTTATTTTTTTCTTTAGTTTCTGGTAGATATCGATCTCTATCTTGCTCGAATGTAGGGTTTTCCATCTGAGAACCACCATCTTGCCCGCGGAGGAGGACATGCCTGCGATCATGGACAGTTTCAAGAAATTCAATGACGAATTCATGGAGCAATACGAGGACTACAGAGGGTACTCGAGGATGTGAGGAGAAGAAGTGGTGAAGCAGAAGAAGCATTTGGTGTATAATGTTGGCTTCAGACATCAAACTTGGGATTTTTAAGTAACATGTTGCAAGAATTTTATTACAAGCTACTGTTGATTTTATCATCTTTGTTTCCAATTACACTTTGAAAAAGTTACTTATTACCTCTGTTGTGACTGTTTATATAATCATCAATACTAGAAGACTATTGTTTACTAAAGTTGCTTGGTAGGCTCTTTCTACAGTCGCGTTTTAAGCTCGTGTTTCATTTCACTAGTCCACGATATGCATGGACGATAATTTATTATGTGATATAGACTATGTGTATTGATGAAATAAAATATGAAGAATGAAACAAATATAATATCTCTACTTTATTATTGGATTAAAACAATTCAATTTGACTAGATATATACCTCGTGCTCACATATTTAGACCAATGTAATTAAGCCTTTGTCGAACTTACTATAGAATACAATTATTATGCACCTAAATACATGAGTCATAACATTGTCGAACTTAGTATATAATACAATTATTTATGCACCCAAATACAGTGGTGAATGCGAGAAAATGTCTTAACGTATGTTCAGTTTTCTAAACTTCAAGAAGCCAATTTTCCTATGATTCAATTTGATGACAGAAAGTTTTGCATAATTTCACATAAAATACCATCAATTTGATGATTTTCTAAGAATAAAAAATGATTGATGGGGGCTGAAGCCCCCTTTACCGGCTCGGCCCCTACCTAAAGAGAAGAGACCGTGCCCCCAAAATATAAGGTCTCTTTATCACTACAATAGATAATACACAAAACCTAAAACTTACAAGTCCAACTTGACATCTACCCATATATATACAGTATGACCTCTATAAATTAATACAGGTGGGACCGGAAAAAATATTAATTTTAGAGAGGTATTAATTAATTGATAAATTAATAATTTATTAATTTAAAGAGGTAATAATTCATGAATTTAAATTCAATTATATAGAGATATTAATGGGTATTAAATATTAGGAACTTGAATAATCTTATTTAATGTTTAAAATTCATATGTATGTTCAATAAGAACTTGAATCATCTAATTGTTTAATGTTTAAGATTCATATAATTGAATTAATTATGTTTAAGATTCATACGTATGTTCAATAAGAACTTGAATCATCTAATTATTTAATGTTTAAGATTCATATGTATGTTAAATAATAAATACTTATAAAAGAATTACTATATATATAACAAAAAATTTGTAAAAACATACCAAAAATACAATGACTTCTTATTTAAAAGGTGTTGAAAAAAAACCGACCTATCAAATACGCAAGTCACTATGTGAGTACAAGAGAGATCATACCACACTCATCCAAAAAGACTTGCAACACTGGCTCGATCAGAATTTTCATTTGAAAGTTAGTCAATGTACTATTTCAAACACTCTCAAGAGATCATCTGAGTATCTTGATGTTAACTTAGAAAAAGGAAGAGAAACGAAGAGGCACAAACCAACAAAGTTTTCAGATATGGAAAATGTTGTTTATGAGTGATTTCTACAATGCCAAGATCGTGTGAATATATCAGGAGAGCTCATTTTGGGGAAGGCGAGAGAGACAATGAAGATGTTATATCCTCAACAACCTGATGAGTTGTATAAATTTTCTCAAGGTTGGCTCGAGAAGTTTAAGATGAGACATTATATCAAGTCATTTCGTCGTTTCGGAGAAAGTGGCTCTGTTGACACACAAGAAATGGAGAAACACTTGAAGTTTATAAGGGAGAAAAATAAACAAGTTCCCTATGAAAGATGTGTTTAATATGGATGAAACTGGTTTGTTTTATAGGTTACAAGCCGATCATTCTCTTGCAACGAAGTAATTGGAAGGAAAGAAACATGATAAAGAAAGGTTTACCGAGAGAAAATTCCTTTATGGATCATTGGTAAGTATGCTAAACCACGTTACTTCAAGAATGTGAATATGAGTTGCTTAAATTGTGAATATCGTGCTAACAAGAGAGCATGAATGACTAGTGTATTTATTGATGAATATTTTCGTTATCTTGATCGAAAAATACATGGCAAATTTTTTTTGTTGGTGGTAGATAATTGTCCTACCCATCCCAAAATTGTTGAATGACTATAAAATATTGAGTTGTTCTTTCTACCACCTAACATGACATCAAAGATTCAATCTTGTGATGCTGGGATAATAAGAGCCTTCAAGATACACTATCGTATGAGCCTCTGCTGTATGATACTAGAAGGCCAATCCAAAAAAGCTTAATGTTCTAGACACCATCAATCTTGCCGTCTCAGAGGTCTTAGCCTGGACTATAAATGTGCAGCAAGAGACAATAGTCAATTGTTTCAGACATTGAAAAATTCGTTCAGTGAATGAAGAAGATTCAACAAATTTACATGATGCGGATACTGAAGCAGGTACTCATGAACTCGATACATTGATTAAAAATTTTGGCCATCACAATCAAATGGATGTCAATCATCTATTGGATTATCCGACTGAAAATGAAAGATGTCACAGATCCAAAGCTTAGAAGAATTTGTTGATACTATTATTGGAAATCCAATTGAGGATGAAGCTTAAGATGATACGGTACCATTAGAGTCGGTTACGCGAAAAGAAGAAATAGCAACGGCGAAAATCCTTCATAATTTCTTTCTACAATCAACGAACGCCACATCAGAGCTTTTAAGTGTCGTGAGAAAAGTGAGAGATGAGATTTATTTTGATTTGAATTTCAATAGAAAACAATCAACACTAGAGTCATATTTTACTAAGTTGTCTTAGTTATCTTTTTAATTTTATGAGATTATTAATTTATGATGTTGATGAGACCCTTGTATTATATAGAGATCTTAAAAAAATTATTATCTTATTAATTTATCGAAATTATTAATTTACACTTGGGGGTTGATAGGATACGGCCCAACTACTGTGCCCAAGCATCGTGCCCAATACAAGTAAACGACATCAAGCTCGGCCGGACAAGTTCGGCCCATGAAGACTCTAAAAGTCGGTGGGAACGCAGAAGCTCACCATATCTAAAAGAATCATAATTCAAGAGGATAGGATCTCGAATCCCAGTTAGAAGACTTGGATTCGAGATCTAGGTCGATACATTGTGTATAAATAGAGGCTAGATTAGGCGACATGGATTCATTCACTCTCTTTGTAATCGCTTACACTCTCAATACACATACTCTCTCTTGCCCGTGGGCGTAGATCTTATTCACGATCGAACCACGTAAATCTTTAGTGTTCTTGCGCATTTATTTCCTTACAATTTAAGATCGATCATCGGCGCCGTCTGTGGGAACCGAAATTTTGTGTTTTCGATCAACCACCGTTTGTGGAAATAATCATGACCGGTACACGAAGCCATGCATCCGGGACCGTCGCCGCAACAACAACAGCGGCGGCGAAGGGAACGCCGAGCTCAACTCGGGAAGAGCCCAATCGAGAGAAGAAACCCCGAGGGCATATCCAAAGTCTCGACGAGCACGGACACCCGCCTGCAGAGGCGGTTACCATAGCGAAGGCAATCGTAGCAATAATCCGGGGAACCTCGGCTCCATAAGTAAACCTCGACGACGTCGTCGAGGGATTTCTCGAGAAAAATAAGGAGAGCTTTCTCGGTTCCTCGGTGACGCGGGTCGGCCACGTCACGAAGAGCGGAACACGAAGCCTCATCTAGATCGAGGCATCACAACGAGGTCGGGGCCCAAACCGACCGCGCGAAGCGAGCAACGCGGAGAGACGTCGTGATCACCGCGAAGCCGGCCTCGATCGCCGAAATCCATCCAATAACTCCGCCCGATCTCCGTGGGACGAGCAGCGCAGAAAAGGCATCGTGGTCGCCAAGTCGGTCCGAGTCACCTAAACGAGTTCGATCGTCGAACTCCGTCCCAGTCTCCAGAGGACGGCTTCGATGGATACGGGAAGATAGCCACCCCGTTCTCAAATAGAATACTCAACACTTCTCTCCCGGATAAGTACCGGGTACCAAGCATCGCCCCCTACGACGGGCTGAGGGATCCACAGAACTTCCTCTCGCAGTTCCAATACAACATGATCAACCAACGTCTCAGCTCAGTCCATATGTGTAAACTCTTCCCGGAGTTACTCGTCGACAACGCCCGCAGGTGGTTCGACGATCTACCTCGGAAGCATCGGCTCCTATCGCGACCTGATGGCTGCCTTCCACCGAAGGTTCTTCCAAAAGGCGGAATCAAAAACGTCATCGGCACACCTCCTCACCATAAGACAAAGCCGTAATGAGTCCATCAGCGACTTCATGACAAGGTTTAACAAGGAGTGTTTGAAGGTCGAAGACGTGAACGACCTGTTAGTCATCTCGGCCTTCCAAAACGGCATCTTGCCGGGGCTTTATCTTAGAGATCGTCAATCGAACCCGTCTTTAGCAGAAGGCGTGGCGCATAGCCAACCGGTTCGCCAAAGCGGGCGAGGTCGACAAGAGAAAGCGCTGGCGCATAAGGCGAGACCTCGGAAAAATGAAGAAGAGGCGAAGGAAGGAAGATCGGGACCAAGGCGGCGAAGTGCCCTGACGATTACATCGCCTCGATAAAGTCGGGCTCGGTCCGCGACGCCTCGGGCGACCTCGACACCCCATCGACGGCCGAGATCAATCACGCACTCCATATGAACTGTTCGAGAAGCCTCGACCGATGGCGGAGGAAGAGGTGCCGACCTATGGATAAATCTTGCTCATTCCATGATGATTACGGCACGACATCGAAGAGTGCAAAGAGCTCATGGGTGAAATAGAGTCGCTAGTTCGGGACGGATCCTCGAAGAAATACTAGGACAGTCGCCAAGCCGACCAAAGTCAAAAGAAGAAAAAGCAGGAAGAGGGGAAATTGTGCCCCTAAAAAACAAAACGCAAGACCGACGAGGAAGGAGATGGCGAGCCCCAATATGACGGGTGGTCTCCACTATTACGGGCTCCCGTGGAGTCACGAAGTCCTCCTGAAGGCCGATGCAGAAGTCTAGAACCGCGAACCTACCAATAAGAGGTTCGAGAAAGGACGAGGCGATCACCTTCTCAGAGGCGACCCGTACTGCGACGATACCCCACCGGGATGCGTTGGTGATCCGGTGGTAGTCGCAAATAAATTGGTAAAACGTTTACATTGACAACAAGCGTCGGTGAGCATCCTCTTGAAGGATTGCTTTGACAAGCTAGGAGTAGAAGAAGCACACCTCGCACAGCACCGCCGCCACTCCGAAGCTTCGTCCGAGAAGAGACGCGCCGGAAGGAATAATCGAGCTACCCGTCACGGTGGGAAAGCACCAACGACCTCGACCAAGGTGGTGCGGTTCTTCGTAGTGAAGGCCCACGCCGTATAACATCATACTAGGCGATATTGGCTGAACGTTGTAAGGCGGTATGCTCAACGTACCACTGACGATAAAATACCCACCACGAGGGAACGGCCGTGATCCGAGGTGATCGAAGCAAGCCAGGAATGTATGCAAGTTGCCTTACGAGTGCGGGACCTCGGTCCGGACCCAGCAGCATAGCAATTAAAGAAACCCGAGGAGTTGGAATCAGAAGTACATCGCCACTCCCCGGCGGTCGGTGGAAGAGGTCGCATTGTACAAAGATGAGCCATTGAAGGTCGTCCGGTTGGTTTCACCACGACACCAAGTGAAGGATCGATCATCCAACTCTTAAGGGAATTCCGGACGTGTTTGCTTGGTCTCCCCGACATGACCGAGTCTCGCCGAGTATCATCACTCACCGGCTCAACATCGACCGAACATAAAGCCGCTTCGATGAGCAAAGAATCTTCGCGGCCGAGCGGAACCAAGTCATTCATGACGAGGTGAACCAATTATTAAAAGCACGCATCTTGTTCGAGGTCGAATATCCGACTGGATAGCCAACCCGGTGATGGTGAGAAAGGAGGAGGGATGGCGAATGTGTATTGACTACACCGACCTCAACAAGCATTGCCCAAAGGATTGCTATCCCTTCCCAACATTGACAAGAAGGTCGACGTTGGTCGGATCACGAAGTCTTGATTTCTTGGACTTATACAAAGGTATCACCAAGTCACGATGGACGACGAAGACGCGGCCAAGACGACCTTCATTACCGACTTCGGTCTTCGCATATAAAAGATGCCATTCGGCCTTAAAATCAGGGCTACCTATCAAAGGATGGTGGACAAAATATTTCACCCTACATAGGTCGGAATGTGGAGGTATCGTGAGCGACATCGTCGTCAAAGCAAGGAAGAAGCGCATGTGTTTCCGACCTCCGGATCGTCCTCGGCTTCTTCGGAAAATCAACCTAAACTAAATCCCGAGTGCACGCTGCGGTCCGATGCGGAAAGTTCTTAGGGTGTTGGGTTTCCTGAAAATTTAAAAGCAAACCCGTCCAAGGTCCAAACCATTTGGAAATGAAGATGCGAAGACCATCCATGACGCGTACACAAGGTGACAGTGCATAGCCGCACTAAGCAGCTTTCTTTCAAAAGCCGCGGATAAGCAGCTACCCTTCTTCAAGATACTCAAAAAGGCCCCGAAATTCTCATGGGATGAGGTGCACAGGTCCGCCTTCGAAGACCTCAAGAGCTACCTCGCCAAGCTCCCCACTCTATCCGTCCCAAAAGAGGGAGAGGTCCTTTTCTCTACCTCGCCGGACGAATCCATAAGTGCGATCTGAGTGCGAGAAGAAGGACGTCGGCTCGGTGTATTTCATCGAGCACTAAAGGCCCGAAACGAGGTATCAGCCCTTGGAGAAGCTTGCCTTAGCATTAATAAACGCCGCGAGGAGACTACGTCCATACTTCCATGCACATCCCATACAAGTCCTCACTGACTACCCACTTCGGCAAGTATTGACGAAGCCCGAAGCATCAGGGAGAATCGCGAAATGGGCAATCGAACTGGGCGAGCACGATATATCCTTCTGCCTTGCCAGCCATCAAAGGTCGAGCCCTAGCGGTTTCCTTGCCGAGGCTAACTTCGTCGAAAAACCGAAGCCCACTGAGTCCGTATCAGACGATGCGAAGCCGAACCCATGGTTGAAACACCGAGGGAGTGCTGGCAACTCTACGTTGACGGGGCTTCGGGAAAAAAAGGTAGCGGGCGGTATCTTACTCTAGGCCGGACGACCAAGAGATCGCTACTCACTTGGTTCACATTCAAAATACGAACAACGAAGTGGAGTATGAAGCACCATCGCGGACTTCGTCTCGCTCAAAGTCTCGAGATACGAGCCGTGCGAGTTCACAAATGACTCTCAGTCGTCGTAAGCGAATGTTGGGAAAATACGAGGCAAAAAGCATGAATGAAGAAGTATCTTGAAAAGCAAAAAGCTTGCAACGAACTTTCTCACACTTCCGGATAGTTCGCATCCCAAGGGAGCAAAATAGCCGGTGACATCTTAAGTAAATTGGCCTAGTCATCAACGAGCCCGCCAAGAGAGAAGTCCAGCGGGAGCATAAACGATGCCAAAGATGGAGTCGAGGTCAACGTACTCTCGGATGAAGAACCCAATTGGATGACTCCCATTCGAGTACTTGGAGAAGGCGAATCGCCCACGACATGTTTGAGGCTAGGAGGATCTGAACAAATCTGCGATATACAATTGAGCGGAGAGTCCTATCTGAAAGTCATATCTCCAACCTCTTAAGGTGCTTGGGGCGAACCGAGCTAATTACGTTCTCGAGAAATACATGAAGGTTCGTGCGGAAGCCACATCGACCCCGAGCCTTGTCAAAGAAAGTCATGCGATGGGGATACTATTGGCCAACAATGTTCCAAGACTCAATGGACCTCGTAAAAAAGTGTCCGAAGTGTCAAATCCATGGGAATGTACCAAGGCTACCCCAGACCGACCTCACCTCCGTACAGAGCCCTTGGCCGTTTATGCAATGGGGGATCGACATTGTGGGCCCCTTTTGTAAAGCACCGTGACAACTCAATTTTAATTGTTGCGATCGACTACTTCACGAAGTGGGTGGAAGCTGAGCCCTTGGCGAAAATCACAAGCAAGAACGCCCTCAACTTCGTATGGAAGAACATAGTGTGTCGCTTCGGCATCCCCCATATCCTCCTTTCGGATAACGGAACACAATTCACGGATAAGACATTCAAAGATTGGTGTCAAGAGCTTGGATCCAACAAAGTTCACCTCGGTGGCCCATCCTCAAGCAAATGGTCGACCGGTTACCAACAGACCATCGTAGTGGTCTAAAACTCGTCTCGACCGAGCTAAAGGCCTCTGGGTGGAAAATTTACCACAGTGTCTTATGGTCGTGCGAACAACGCCTCGGACCTCGAGCGGAGAAACACCATATACTGACTTGGTGTATGGAACCAAGCGATGATCCTGCAGAGATCGGAGTACCGAGTCCTCGTACCATCGACTTCTGCCAAGCAAATGGGGAAAATCTACGAGTGATCTAGACTTACTCGAAGAAGAGAGACCTCGCCACATCAAGGAAGCTCGATACAAGCAACAAGTAGCTCGGTATTACAACCGGTAGCGTTAAAACCCGACAATTCAAGTGGGCGACCTCGTACTCGAAATAATGAAGTCGAAAAGTCAGCAGCTCGGCAAGTCGGAGGCCACATGGGAAGGACCTTACTGGTCGACGAAGTCCTCGGCAAAGGGCCTACAAGCTCGCTCAATTGTCCGGTGAGCAATTACTCAACGATGGCACATCATCCATCCGAAGAAATATTATGCATAAGTGTCAAGGGTCGGGTCTTGTTCACCATATTTTTAAAGTCTGTTTAGAGTCCGAGTCTTATTTGGTGGTCGCGTCATCTTTTATCAATAAAATATTTATTTTCTGAGTTCTACTTGTCACTAATGCATAATTAATCTTCACATTATTTTCCCTCTACGGAGGACAAATTCCCTCGACGGAGGTCGATTACATTCGTTTCATACGAATGTAAATCTAAACGCCGCATGCTACATACGAGATCGACTACCTTCGCTTATTTCAAGCGTTCTCTATGTAGATGAAGGGACCACCCTCCCGATGACCTCGGCAAAAAACAGAACCATTCCTACATACGAGATCGACTACCTTCGTTTATTTCAAGCGTTCTCTCTATGTAGCGAAGGGACCACCCTCCGATGACCTCGGTAAAAAGAACCATTCCTACATACGAGATCGACTACCTTCGCTTATTTCGAGCGTTCTCTATGTGAGCGAAGGGACCACCCTCCCGACGACCTCGGCAAAAAACAGAACCATTCCTACATACGAGATCGACTACCTTCGCTTATTACGGCCGTTCTCTATGTAGATAAAGGGACCACCCTCCCGACGACCCCGGCAAAAAACAGAACCCTACCTTCAGACGAGAACGATTTCTTTCGAGCGGAATTCTCACGAGGACAAACTATTTTCGCATATTACTCTTGTTCAAATACAAAGTCAACAAGAAACCATTCTTATTAAATAAAAGATGTACAGTTACATTTTACGAGGACGGAGCGGATCGGGAAAAGTCGAGCCAATCCCTAGAGAAATCGAATTCAGACTCATCTATGCTAATCCTACCTCTACCTCGTCCTCGGTCTATATTACGGGCCCGCCAGCGCGACCTCGGTCACTTGACGATGCAGCTCGCGAGCTCGGCCTCGACCACTGATGACGCCCGGTCTCGGCGCCGGAGGGTCCACGACGCTCAAGGCAATAGCACGCCTCTCTTGCCGCCACCCGGATCGTCATAATTTGGTTCATTTATTCTAGGCGAGAAGCTCCGTGAGAAGAAGAGGCCTCTGCATCCCGTCAAGTATTTCGTCGAAATGTGGTTATCGGCGATGACGCTTTGTATATGCTCCCGAGCCTTTTTAATTCAGCGATTGCTCCATGAATTGCCGTGAGGTGCGACCATATTCGCGCACCGCATTGAACAACGGCGCAGCCTCGACAACCTTAGCTTCAACTTCCGGGATCGTCGTCCCACCATTTCGTGGATAACCTCCTCGTACTCGGCATGCTCTCGCCTATCACCTTGCCTCTCCTCGGCGACCTCGAACGCCCTCCATTCAAAAGGCGAGCTCGAGCTCGTCACGCCTCTGAGCGGCTCTATGCTGACATCGGACTCCGCAGACGTGGCCAAGCCGCCTTTATATGGAGGAGTTCGACCTCTTTCAACTCAAGAGCCGCGATAGGTCTTCGATTCGGTTCAACCAAGGAGAAGCATCAAGCATTTCGAGAGACAACCGAATAAAAAAGAGATAAGTTTCTTAACATAAACTTGATTTTATTAACATGCCCATAGGCAAAAATCAAGACATTTACATTCAAAAAAAAAAAAGATGAAAAGATGGGGATCAATCGACCCTCCGGAAGCTTCGACCACATTCGCCGCCTCAAAGCCTCGATAGCCGCACCTCCGCCTATTTCCGCCCGTCTGACCGGCCTCTTGGAACCACCGAGTCTCGGCCTTTGAAGCATCAGCTGCACCCCCCGACCCCTTTGCATAATCGGATAGTAAAGCTTCGGTCAGGGGATCCCGATCCACGGGACAGGCGCGAACGGACTCCGCGGACAAAAGAACCGAGGAGGAGGCAAGGTTTTGCAGCACGGGAAGCTCCTTCAGGCCGCGGACGATCACATCAAAATAGGCCCGTCTCAGACATTATCCTCGGTCTCCTCGTACCCATACTGGCTTTGTCCAGTGCAGGTAGTCTCGGCGACATCTTCGATTGCATCCGAGACGGCGCTTTATTAAGCACTTGCCGCGTCCCGAGACCATCCCGAGAAGCTCGTCGACATGAACAGCCTCTCGCAAAGGCACGGCGTCTCTCCTGCGAGCTCGCCATGTCCGCCTCCCGACGGCGAACTGTTCCACCTCGGCCTTCATCAAGCAACCTCGGACTTCGCCGCCTCGGCCGTGCCGCCTCCTCCGCCACAACTCCTCCGCCGACTGCCGCCTGCCCAATGGCCATCGCGTCGGCCGCTTTACGTTTGACGAGGTCCGGACCTTAGCCTCGGCCTCGGATATTTCTTGAGTGAGGAGGGTATTCTCCGCCTCACCTCCCGAGCATACCGCCACCTCACAAGCACAGAACGTGCGCTTTTCAAGTAATCCGATATAAGATCGGATGCTTTTGACACTCGCCGCCACGTCCTCGACCCCCTACACAATATATACATCGGTCGAAGAACACAATTTTATACTACTACACAAAGTATAAGGACGGTACAAAACCTCGGGAAAGAGGCGAGGCGATTTAGATGAACCGCGATCTCAGACTCGGCCTCGGCAATGACCGAGGACTCGAGGATTACATGCTTCCGCCTCTTCAAGCGCTTGGTGGGCAAGCGCGAAGGGGATCTCGAAGGCCCCACGGTCATTTCGGCATGTCCTCGAAATCCTTCAGTCGGAGACCTCGGCTCGCCATAGAGATCGGTTCGCCACGGAGATCGGCTCCTTCCTTTCTTCTTTCTTTCCTTCGGAAGGTTCACTACCAAGAAATACATAGGTCAAGATCAACACGTATAATCATGCAATAAAGAAAAAAAAAAAGTAGGGCCTCACCTTCACCGACTCCACCCCGAGGTAGGATCATAAGTGGCTAAGCCCGCCCGCAAGCTCGGCCTCGGAGAAGACCTCATCAACAAGGCCAATTTTGTCCAGCGTCTCCTCCAGGTCACCGAAGTCCTTGTCAATGAACACATCGGCGATCTTATCAGATCGCCATGGAAACTCCATATGTCCCTGAAACCGACAGAAGAAGAACTTCTTCTGCCAGGTGGAGATCTTCGACTTAATCTTTGCTTTGAATTTCCTACGGGTGATAGATAATACCACCCCGAGCCGCCTTTCGCCTTGCAAAAAGCGAAGGACCAGCCCCAAGGTCAAAGGAAAATTATGCCTATAGGCATAGACACCTAGGGCAGTCATATGCCGGAATGAGTTCGGCGAGAGTTGGGCAAGAGATATGCCAAACATCTCTTGGAACTCAACGTATACGTAAGGGAAAGGAAGACGAAGACCAGCGTTGAGGCTGTCCTCGTACACGGTAATAAAACCATCCGGAGGGTACAAGCCCTGTCCTCCTGGACGGGGCAACGAACTCAATACTAGAGGGAATACTATATTGAAAACATATATCCCTAATATCAGAAATACCTAGGATTGAAGAAAAAGAAGACACTTTGCCGCAATCCCCCACTGAGGGGAAACGCAGACTACACTCAGAAAGAGGCATATGAATACGGGTAAAAGCAGTGAGACACTAAACCGCACAGAGCAGACATGATTTGGCCTCAGCGACTCGTTAATGGAAGAGGTAGCCATTACTTACTTTGTTTATCGATGAAGAAGGCGAAGCTTCAAGTCGTCAATGGCGCAGAATAAAGTGTTTCTCGCAGGCGAGAGGTTTTTTTTTTCAAATTGAGAGAAATGTAGAAGGCGGTGATAAGAGATATTGCGTGTCGAGGAAGACATTCCCTAATATGCACTTTATCGGGAATCCAAACGCCAATTAAATGCGCGTTAAATCGTATCCGCGTCGATGCTCAAGAACGGCAAAATCCGTCTTGCCCTCGGCATAACGCCCGTCGGTGAAGCGATGAAGACCTCGCCTAACGCCTCGACGGTGAAGCCATTCACAAGACCTCAACTTAACGCCTCGACGGTGAAGCGGTCGAAGACCTCGGCATAACGCCTCGTCGGTGAAGCGGTCGAAGACCTCGGCATAACGCCTCGTCGGGTGAAACCAGTCAGAAGACCTCGGCATAACGCCTGTCGGGTGAAGCGGTCCAGAGACCTCGGCATAACGCCTCGTTAGGTGAAGCCGGTCGAAGACCTCGGCATGACGCCTCGCATGCGAAGCCGTGACACCTCGCGGAGATACAAACAACAAAAAGACCTCGGCGGGACGCCTCTGCGAGCATCGCATACGATATACGACGTCGAAGCATTGAGTCGAGACAATGAAAAGTATGTAAGATCGTCCAAACCCGTCGTCACAACAACCCCAATCCAAAGATGACCTCGTTTTGCGTCTTTTTGGGGGTTGTGATAGGATCTGACCAACTACTGGGCCCAAGAATCGTGCCTGTCTGAGTAAACGACATCGCTCGGCTGGACAAGTTCGGCCCATGAAGACTCCTAAAAGTCGGTGGGACGCAGAAGCTCACCATATCTAAAAGAATCCTAATTCAAGAGGATAGGATCTCGAATCCTAGTTAGAAGACTTGGATTCGAGATCTGGTCAATACATTGTGTATAAATAGAAATTTAGATTAGGCGATATGGATTCATTCACTCTTTGTAATAACCTTACACTCTCAATACACATCTCTCTCGCTTTGCCCGTGGACGTAGATCTTATTCACGATCGAACCACATAAATCTTTGCTGTTACAAGATTTATTTCCTTACAATTTAAGATCGATCGGTCAAGTCGGGACCGGAGAAAATATTATTTTATAGATGTTATTAATTTATCGAGTATTAATTTATAAAGGTTATATTCTATATAGTCTCATAGATGAAATCGAACTGATTCAAACACTTCTACATTTTTCAAAATAATTTTGAATGATGTCGAGCTATAATAATTGTGTTTGAACTTGTTACTTACCCGTCGAATCGAGCTCGAGCTCTAAATTGGGACTCGTGAGGAAATCTTGCAAAATAACTGACGGTTGAAAGGGAACGAATGGGCGCCAGTAATGAAAGTCAATATTCTGTGATTTTACCCTGCTACCCCTCGTCAGCAAAAATTCTTCATGAGCTCAATCCCTTTCTCTACTTTTCCCTAGCCTTTTAAATCTCCCTCTCTGCTTAGGTCACAATTTCCTTGGGTTCTCTCTCTCCAATTTCCACTTCAAAGTTCAAACACCCGAACAAAAATATTAACAATTACTCCTCCTCCTTTTATTTAAAGCCCCCTTTAACCACAAAATAAAAAGAACTCCCAAAATTCCCTTTTTATCAAGTTTTTTCCTACTAGTTTCTCAAGAATCTATTCCATTTTCCCCACACCAAAAAAAAGAGAATCCTTTTCCTATTTGCACATAATATACATACAACCCATCAAAATCTGATCTTGCGAAATGGGTGTTTCGGAAAAGCTTCATTCCATGGATAGTGGAGCTGTGGATGCAGAAAAATGGGTTATTTCCACCGGAGTCACTCTCAGAAGCTCGTTGAAGCCGGTTTTCACGAAACCGGCAGAGAGAGCCGACGGCGACGAGGATTTTCCGACGACTCCGACTTACGCGGAATCGAGAATCCCGGCAAGATTGCAGTGTCCTCCGGCCCCCAAAAAGCGAAAACCGGCGCCGCCAGCGAGATCATGCCATTATGGTGGAGTGAGAGAGTTTTTCAGCCCTCCCGATTTGGAGACTATCTTCATCCGCAGCGTTGAGGGCGCCTAACTTATAGCTAGTAGAATCGAGCTGATCGTCGAGTAGTAGTCGGATTCTTCTCTTGCAAACGGTGTTCTGATGTTTGAAGTAGAAGATCTCGTGTGTAGCAGAAGGGCTACAGCTAAAGTAGTTGGTTTGATAGTATAACCCAATGTTTGTTTTTCTTTTTTCTTTTTTCTTAGCAAGTATTTTCCATGGAGTTTGTAGATTCTTGATCTTGCATGTTTTATGGGTAACTTTCTAATAGATATTTTATGATGTAAATGTAAGAAAATAAGATGGGAAAGGCAATATAACTAGGTTATTATTAATCATCATCGATTTACCACAATCATTGTCTGCTCTCTTGCTTTGGAAATTCGAATATGGTAAAAACTTAGAATTGGATTCTGATGAGCTACCATATGTGTCAAAGTTTGCTTGATGTGGAAAAAACAGTCACACGATGCATGTGTTTCTGCCTGTGCTAAACCAGGTTTAGAAAATAGACTAAGTCGAAAATTGAGTTACAAAGTTATCATACATTGAGCAAGTAGAATAGCACAACTTGTTTATCTGGTTTTGGAAGGTGATTGAGTGAGAAGTTTCTAGCTAGCTTGATCGATATTAATTATTGGAGTGCAAATTGCTTTATTTTATATTTAAATATTATTTTGCATTATCTTGAACACTTTTTTTGATTGTATTGATAATGTCCCACCCACACCTAGGACGCCTTATGATAGTGGGAAGGTTCTCTGTAAATGCTCTTCCTTTTCTGTGCTGTGATATATAAGTGTGGGCAAAAGACAAACTACACAAGTGAGAGACAGATTAGAATCCTATGCTCTCTCTCTCTGCGCATATACTAGTGGCACACAGACAGCATTGATCAAGAATTTCAAGATTAAACTCATTTTAGTTATTACTTTTAGGAAACATCTTTTTGCTCTTTTTCTGGATGAACTTAATCGATAATAATTTTAACTCATAAAAAGAAAAGCCAGCTTTTGAAGGTTTTATGGAGGCCGCAAATAGGATGGGATAAACCGTGTACATGAGAATTTTGTTTTATTTTAGTCAGTCTCACTTTATAAAAGAAATCGATAATGAAATGGGAATATCAAGCACAAGAGTGAAGTCGTGTAAGTCTGCTGCTTAGACATGTGTGCACTTTTCTTAGAATTAGAATAACTACTATAGACAATGTTGAATAAAGTATAATACATATGGAACAAGTTACTGCAAGGTCCACAGTTTTTTTCTTTCAAATTTTGGGAGGATTACTGTAAAAAAAAAGAAAAAGAAAAAGAAAAAGAAAAAAAGAACGATCCCTATATAAAATTCATATGAACATTTTTACTTTGCTGGGCTTCGGCTAGCCGACCCTAACACCCTTACCCCACGACTATATATATTTTCGAATAAATCATGAATTTCCTCAAATTGTTGGTTAATCATTTGATATTTTCGACTTAAATAAACTCATGTGCGTGTGTGTATATATATATAAATTTAAATATTTTATGTGTATATATAAAATATTTATATATACACATATCTAGTTGTGTATATATAAATATAGTTGGCCATTTTTAGAAGAAAACTTTATAAAAAAGTATGATTAGACAAATTAAAACACATATCTAGGCATTTCATTCACACCTAAAGATTAGATAGTGACATGATCACGCCTAAAAGAAGTTGCTTTTTTGATTAAGTGCAACAATTCCTAAAATATTTCGATAAGCTCTCTAACTTCGCCAATTAAATTTACTAAGATTGTTTAGATTTATTTTTTTTTTTTTATCAAGGGTGAACTTCACCTAATCCTAAGCATTTTTAGGAATAATAAAACAATAAGTATATTATTGGGATCGGTACGTTTCAGGATAAAATACTGTCATAAGTTGGCAAGTAGTGAGTGAGGTGGTATTAGGTGATATATAAAAGTTGGCTTTAGCTTCAATAATTGGAGACAGCACATGAGAGGGGGCTTGTAATATTCCTACTTTTCTTACGTATAAATCTATATTTTTATGCTTACTTTCTTGTTTTATATAGTTCATAAAGAGAAATTTGCAGCACTTTAATTTTTATGTATAATTATATTGGTGCAAAGTTGGCCACATCGAGCATGTTCGATTCCGAGGGACTTCCCAATATTTGTAGAATATGACTCTCAAAATTGACTTCAATTTTTCATGAATATTTAATTATTGCAAGGCTAAACAGACAAATTAATTACGAGAAATTATTGATTTCTCGAATTCTACTTTGAATTATTGATTTCGATAATTACTATACAAATTACGAATATACAAATACTCCTCTCATGTGCTGTCTCCAATTACTAGCTAGTTACATTTTTACGTAAGAAAAGTAAGAATATTACAAGTCTGAAGAAGGTTGATAAGATAGTACACAACAGAGAAATGAGAAGTAAATTTAAAATGTAACAAATATGTGAGAATAATTCAAAGTATTCTATTTTCGTTATTCTTTTTTTCTTTTTGCATGTATGAAGCCAATGGTAGATTCGAGACAGGTTGCACAGCAATATGACAACAGTTTTTGAGAATGTATTAGAAAAGAATTCTGTTCATTAACCACATTTATCCCCTCACATAATAAAATATTTTGGAATACAGCATTGCCACATAATTCAAAATAGATCTATAGAAGTACTTTTCTCTTAAAAAAATAATTTTGAAATCTACATGCGATATTCACACATGAAATCATAAATTAGAGTCGTGTTGAAGTTGAAGTTAGAGTTGGAGTTGGAGTTAATGGGGCAAGACAGTCATAATCCTAATAGGATTTAAACTTATAATATTTTGATCAAAAAATTATTTTTCCATTGCTAAATCATTAAGGGTGTTTACTTTACATGATTAGGTTGAATATATAAAATTAATCCAACCTAATCAATTGTTTATTTTAAGGAGATGTTTACTTTGCATGATTAGGTTGGATAGATAAAATTAATCCAACCTAATCAAGTGTTTACTTTTAAGGATTAATATTTGAGGATATCCCAAAGCCCGAGATTATTTTAATCCTTTGAATTATTCTTCATTAATATTAATCCAACCAATATAGGTAGGATTGAAATAATCATCCAAATAAAGGGAGAATTATTTATCCCAATCTTAATCCTTCATTGATCCTTTGTAGTAAACAAAGGATTGATAGATAAAAATTATCTTATCACACATTTAATCCATCAAATAGTCAATCCTTCAAAATGCTAATCATGCAAAGTAAACACCACCTTAAGGATTAACATTTGAGGATATCTCAAAGTCCGAGATTATTTTAATCATTTGTATTGTTCTTCATTAATTTTAATCCAACCAATATAAGTAGGATTGGAATAATCCTCCAAATAAAGGGAGAGTTATTAATCTCAATGTTAATCATTCACTAATCCTTTGTAGCAAACAAATACAAAACCTTTGTCTTCGATTTCCTCTGCCCAATTCGAACTTTTCCATCCAAAGTTATAAAAAAAAAAGAACAATAAAATTTTAGATTTGATTTCTTTTAAGAAATTGTCCCCAATCCCCTAAAAAGGAAACAAAAAAAAAGAAAAGAAAAGAAAAAGATCACTTACATATGTGACAGAAACAATGGTACTCTACTAATACAAGGCACGATATCCGAATCCAAAAGGCCCGGCCCGATATCGAATTTTATTTCCAAGAGGTGTTAAGTAGTAAAAGGCCCAATTTGCTTGAAGCCGATCACAAATCCTAGCCCATATAAGCCCAACCAGAGCCCGTTTGTACAAAATCTATGCCTTGGACTGTCCATAATCCATATGCTCCACGAAAAAGCTATAGGCTCCGATACCAATTCGACCCGCTTCACATTTTGCCAACCGGATTGCTAGATTTTGGCTAAATTACAGTTTAAGACCGAATTATTATTTTCAGCGAGAATATTAAGAATTATATACTTATAATAAAATATTCAAATTATTGATCTCTTATAAGAATATCCCTTATGACTAAAAATTTTAATGATCACAAAACTGACAAAATATTCCAATAATAAGATTTTGATCAGGAAAAGGTTATAGCATCAGATAAAAAACGATGTTTCATTGCCTAATTTTCTTAAAATGAACTTCTAAAGAGCCAGGTAAACTTTCCTAACTTAGAAATTGAATTTTGGAACATTTTAATTTTGTTGTAGTTGGGGTGTTTATTATGCATATAATACATAATTTAAGTTTGGGATATATTCATTAAAATATTGATAGTTCGTATATTTAATCATAACTATATATAATTCAAAATATTTTCATTAAAAAATAATACAATATCAATATTTTGTACTTATCTATCCCAAAAAAATGTAATCCATATTCAAATTTGTTTGAAAAAAATTATAATTAACATTTTCTTTTCAGATATGCGTTCAATTGTTAAATTCCTTAACATACCTCTATATAATATTCTTTGAGATAAACGTGTTATCGCCAACTACCTTCTCTTCTCGTTCGTTCTAGGATTTGAATCCTTTTTGTTCTGAATTAATCTAGAAAATTCTCAATTTATTTTACTGAGTACGTAAAATATATATAATCTCTAGTTTGTGTGGAAAGGGAAAGGTGATTATATTTTTAGAACGGATTGAGTAATTAACATCTAATCTATTTTAGTTGAGATATTAGCAACTTGTCCAAAACAGTAAATTAGTGGGAAGCGTTCTATCTCTTCTTTTTTCTTCTATACCTTTAATAATTAGGCCTTCCATTCCTTAAAAAAATTAAAAAATTAGGCCTTGTATTTTTAATTTGCACTCTAGGGTCCACTTTAATTGGTCGATAAGTTTTGTCAATTATCGAACGATGGTCTAATACACATCAAGACGAGTAGACAACCATACTTGTGGGCAGATAATTTTTTTTTTTTGATCAATATATGCAGATAAATTTTAAAATCGCGTCGCGGTGAATCGAACCCGGGCGGCTCGGCCTCGAGATTAACTACTCTACCACTAGCCCAACACACACACACTTATAAAATAACTTGATTATTTTTTTGGTCAATTAAATACGAAATTTTAAAGTAGCGTCACGTGAGATCGAACCCGGGCACTTTGATCTCGGACATTAACCACTCTACCACTAAGTCAACACACGCACACAATTATTAATACGTTTGCCAATTAATAATGTAATACGTTTCCACAATTATCAATTTCGACACAGTTAGTCGACTTATATAGGTCAGCGTTTCTTGTTGAATAAAACCGACTTTTTGAATTGACAATAAATAAATAAATAAATTAATACGACTACGACTGTTTCTCATATGATATCTTTTATATTTGTGAACATATGTGACGAAATACTCACTCGCACACTCTCACACGCACACTATGCTCGTCTGAAGCAACTGCACCGCCACCTCTCGCCGTCGGCCGTCTCCTCTGAGCTCCCCGCGATGAAGCAAATGACTTGGCCATGCAATTCCGACGGCCAACACCACTTCGCGTCGCTTCCCTTTTTCAGGAAACCCCAGGATTCCCCGGCTCCGGCCAAACCCGCCAAAACCCACCTCTCGTTCTTCAATCTGGCCCCCAAATCGGTGCCCCCGCCGCCGAAAGGATCGGATTTCTCGGCGCTGCCATACGACGTACTGGCGAGGATCGCGGCCACGTTCGCGCTGCCGAGCCTGAAGAAGGCGTCACTGGTGTGCAGGGCGTGGAGGGACGCGCTGAAGCCGCTGCGCGAGGCGATGTTGTTCCTCAAGTGGGGAAAGCGGTTCAAGCATGGCCGCGGCGGGGTGAAGGCCAATTCGAGGAAGGCGCTCGATTCCTTCCTCAAAGGGGCCGCGCGTGGGTCCACGCTCGCGATGGTGGATGCTGGATTGATTTATTGGGAGATGGGGAAGAAGGAGGAGGGGATTGCTTGGTATCGGTTGGCGGCGGAGCTCGGCGATCCTACTGGACAGTGTAATTTGGCCATTTGTTATTTGCAAGGTATCAAGTTTCTTAATTTTTCATTTTTTTTTCAAATGCTGATATTATATTATATATATACATGGTGAATGATATATATACTTGATGTCTCAGGATGTACTGAACTTTGGTGAATATGTTTGTTGGTTTTATTCATCATTGATGGATAGTATTGTTTTATTGATGTTGTTACTTGTTAGTGTGAGGAATTAGGGTTTGATTTCTATGAATAAATGGATAGAGATTCAACTGGGAGAGTTGATCTTGAATATAATAAGAATGAATTGAGTAAAGATTCAATTGGGAGATGGTGATGATGTGTTGAACATAAGAACAACGCGACTCTGGTGTTATGAATTATGTTTAGTAATTTAGTCCATACAAAATTTTGAAGTGTTGCGTTAGTAGGCCTTCTCATCTATACTGCCCAACTTCTGTGTTTTGTTGCTTTGAAACAAGGATCGTGTCACGTGTGAGGTTCACCTATCATATTCCTTCCTTTAACGTCACTTCCATGTCAACCATGTGTTGTCTAACAAGATACTGAAGATAGAGCTATCAAAGTTGCAACTTTTTTTTTTGGGATGGATAGAGCATTATATAACAATCTAGAAAAGGCGCAAGCATATGCTGGCCTGTCATTATCCAGAGAGAAGGGACTGCTTCAAAGATTGGGAGTTGCAGAAAAATACGACCATTTTGCTTTCCTAAACGTGTGTTGGTGTTATATGCTGCAGCTTGTCCTTCAAAGATCAGAGAGGCTATTGGATGGTTATACCAGGCTTCCTTTGCTGGCCATGTTCGTGCTCAATATCAACTCGCACTTTGTTTGCACCAAGGTCGGGGGGTGGGACGGAGTCTCCCAGAAGCGGTATTTCCCAGCTTTTTTTACTTCACGTTCGTATGTTTTTTCTCTGAAGAAAAGTGATTGATCATCTTATACATGTCGATTGAGGTAATTTATTTCTAGTTTCTTGATCTTAATATGGATTTTACTACCTTCATGGGGGCGATCTTGAGCTATTAATATGTTGATATCATTGTTTGGTTGTACATAACCAAGAGTTAAATGGCAGTGGTGCCTTGGAAGAATCTATGACTATGTGAAAGCATATGAGAATAAAAGCCTACTCTCATGCCCCCTGACCGAAGATTTTGTTTTCCTCGATTCTTAAACTTATGACAGGCTCGTTGGTACCTAAGAGCAGCTGAAGGGGGATATGTGCGTGCGATGTACAATGCATCCATTTGCTACTTGATGGGTGAAGGTTTGGTGCAGTCTCACCGATTAGCTAGAAAATGGATGAAGAGAGCTGCTGATTATGGCCACAGCAAAGCTCAGTTCGAGCACGGACTGGGTCTCTTTTCGGTAAGTTAAAAGAACTTTTTTCTGGAGCTAGTCATATGAATGGTTTCTTATAATATAGAGAGGTGCTTGTAGATCTGCTAATTCGTTGCAACAGTACAATTTTTTATTAAGGACAAGGTCTCGATTCTACTATTAGGGGCATTTACTTTGTGTGATTAATCAAATTGACACACATGAATAGTTAAAGGATTATGTAATCTAATAAGCTCAAAATAGTTCAATCCAGTGCCTTATTGTTTTATCTATCTGAGTTATCATCCAAAATAAACAACTCCTTAGCATATCTCGTTGCTATGGCATGGATTAACCGGGTATAATTTGATGCTAGGAAGGAGATATGATGAAGGCCGTGGTGTACCTGGAGCTGGCCACTCGAGCTGGGGAGAGAGCCGCTGCTCATGTGAAGAACGTTATTCTCCAGCAACTTTCAGCATCCTCTCGCGATAGGGCGATGCTTCTTGCAGATACCTGGTGCAATCTGCCTTCCCGTCCCTCTTGATGTCCTCGGAAACACCTTGATGTCCTCGCAAACACTTCTCTCTCATTACAATTCAGCAACATCCCTTATTGTTTCTCGTCTCGGTGCATATATGTTTCCCTAGAATAATTGCAGATCTATATATGATGATATGCATAAAACCATCCACTTTAGCTGTTAGTTGTGTAAGTTCGTAACTGTTTGTGATGAGCAGATTGCACGGTTGTAGAATTTGAACATATGATTAGCAGATTATGGAGAAATGTTCTCTGAATACCACAAAAATATGTCTCATTCTTCATTATTATTATTTTGTACAAAGGCTCTAATACACACTAAAACTGTCTTTGAGCATGGATGCCAGAGTGAGAGTGGTGAAACACACTGAGATGGTAGATTGCTTGAGGTATCAACTCCTTCAACTCCGGGTGCTGGACGATGAGAGCCTGGTCGATGCCCTCCAACACGCCCACCAACCCTGCTCGTTCCGAGTCATCGCTCTTCCCCACGTAGATGACGAGGTAGCATGCAAGAATCAGTCCGTGCAGCTGTGCCAGGCCGTTGCTTCTCAGCAGCCTCACCAATGCTGGATGCAGAGGAAATTGTCCGGGCAAGTGAACTTCCTGAGCACAGCAGCCACCTCCGCAGCCACGGCTTCATCCCCGTGACCTAGCAGCACAACCAACGGGCCAAGAACCCTTGTCTCCCTAGCCGGGAACGTCCGGGCCAAGCGGCCAACCGCGCTTGCAGCAGCCACCTGCAGGGACGGATCATCGGATTCTTGAATAACCCTAATCAGCTGATCCACGAAGGCCTTGGCAGCTGGTGAGTTCGTCTTAAAAGCTGCACGCCTGAGGTCTGTGTTAGACTCGGCTGCAGCTGCTATCTCCATTAGCGACATCAAGCAGTTCCTCTGCAACTCCCCTCGCTATGCCTCGACGAGCTTAGCTTAACAGAGCAAGCTCTTTGACTCTGCAATTCGCCTACTATTCGCCACACTCATTCTAGCAAGCATCCATAATGCCTATGCACAACTAGTTTTCAGCTCGAGTTTTGTAACAGTCCCTAAATCCTAAGTACGATTTAAAAGGGATTATTATCGAAGGTGGATGAATAACCATAAAGACTATTTATCAACAAACTGTAATACATAAATCAATTATGCTTTTGGACTTTACTACATAACTTATGTTCTTTCAGCGGAAGACATGTGAGATGTACATATGACGATGTACTATCAAGATATAACTTTTTCAGCGACAACCTTCCTATTGCTCAACACTGCTCCATCGCATCACCAGCTCAATCTGCACATTTAAAAATAAATATGCAGGGCTGAGTACAAATAATGCACTCAGTGGACTTATGCCAAAACATTTTACCGTCATTAAATTACACTGCCCCATTGTGGTAAGACACAAGGGTTTTTCTTGAAAGGTCTTGTGCTTACTAAACATTTTCATCATTTTCATAAACATTCGTCTGGCCAGACATTTTCCTTGTATGTATGATCCATATCCCTTCATCTCATCATAACATTATCATTTAACGCCGTAGAAGGCCTCCTCTCTACGTCACGCGACCGCCGTGAATTATCCTTACAAGACATAGTCACCATTAGGTGTACACGTTAATCCTAGCCGGTATAAGCCTTCCCAAGATAGGATCCGATATCGATTTCATTCATAAGTTGGGCGACCCAACAACATTCATCATTCATTCATTCATGGAGATGATACATACATAAAACATAAACATTTTGGGCAGGTAATTTCATCATCATTTCATAATCATTTCTCAAAAGAGAGCATCATAAATAATTACTTTTCATTTCGAAGAAAGCATCATAAATAATTACTTTTCATTTCGAAGAAAGCATCATAAATAGAGCATTTTATCCTTGAGGATAAGAAAAGAAGCCCACCTGGTACGTAAGCTTTCTTAATTTGTTTTCTTTCTACGCCATCGATCGCATCCGCGTCCCACCTTTACGTAAAAACGATTTTCAGTACGTCGGTCACGTTTTTCGAGATTTTCAAAGTTTAGAACAAACTTTGATAACTTATACTAATATCATTTGAATTCCTAAACGAATTTAATACGCCGTTCAATCGCATATCTTAACTAAACATTTCTCGTACTTCGAGATATGTTCAACTATTTCATTTTAACCTTTTAGGTTAAACGTTCAACGTATTTACACGTTTTTTTCGATATAAAGATTTCAATTATGAAATCTTTTCTCACCAATGAGATTTTCTTATAAACTTAATACGTTTTACACGTATTAGCGTATTTATCGAACGTATTTCGTACGTTAATTTCAAAAGTCAACAATTTTGACTTTTCTTATAAATTCTTCAATAATTCATAATTTAATATCTAAATTCAATATAAATCGATTTCTTTTCATAAAGGCTTAATTCTCGATTTTTCACGTAAATCGATAAACTTCATTAATATTTTTCTTAAATATTAATTAACTTATTCTTTAAACATTATTTTTCATTTCTAACGTTATTTAATATAACGTTTCATCGTAAACATAGTATACTATGTTTATTAAATTCCATAAATTCTTAATATGTCTAAAATAATTTCTATACATATACTGTATTATTTTCTTGATATTAAGGATTTAAAATCCTTAATATATTCATTCAAGCTTTCGGTCCTTAAGCTTAATTTTTCATTCTTCTTCCAAAAATTCTTCTAATTTCACATAGTGTACTATTTTATCATAGTATCACTAATATGTATTAATATTAACTATAGAAAATTTTGAACATCACTTATTAAAACTCATAGGTCACGGTTCTTGCTTTGAATTGTCCAAATAATTTTCTAAAATTCTAGTTAATTTATACAAGGCCCCAACATTAATCTATAACATGATTATAACATATTGTCCAACATTTTCAATTTCTACATCAAGGATTTATTGATCAAGGCTCACGGTTCTCACACTATGTATAGCAAATATTTTTGTAAAATTCTTACAAAATTTCACTATGCTTATACACTATAGTATAACAACATTACATCACAACATTTTCCAAAAACAACTAAATCATCCTAAATCAAGCTTGAATGCTCTCGGTTTCTTTAAGAAAATTGGAGCAAATAATTTTCAAAATTCTTAATAAAATCATGTAGTACATAATTAAGGTCCTAGATCAATAATATGCTATAACATTTCTTAAATAAAAATTGCACATCATCTTACCATTCTTATTTATTTTCGGCAATTTTGAATAACATAGCATAGGATTTTTAAAAATCCTCAATAAATTACTATGAACTCCTATAACATCATAGATCATTAATCCAACCTTAAATAAATTCTAAGGATTTTCGATCCTCTTCTAAAATTTCATAACATGCTTAAATTCAATTTCAAACATGATATATGTTTCTATTTCATCATAATAGGTATTATTAATGAACAACTTCACATGCTAACATTATTTCTTAATTAAGAACCATACTTATAACATAAGATCAAACCATTAAAATTGGAAATTCCAACGTACAATCGAAGCTTGTTCGATTACTAACATCTTTACCGGCTTTGATTTGTTATGCAAAGGACTTATCTCAAGGGATTGGTGAGTTAAAAGGAGAAAACCCTAAGCTTTGTTCTTCACAAAGCTTACGGCAGTAGCAAGTTTGGAGAAAGGGGTGCTTTGTTTCATTGTGTTCTATTACTTATGTACACTTAAGTTAAAGAAATAAATTAATTATTACACTTAAAGCTCCCAACAATTCTCACGGTTCAAATGACATACAAAGCAAGCCTTTAAATGTTGCTTTGTGACTCAACATGTATTACATCATAATGTAAAATATCTCTTACACAATTTTTTTGAACAACTAAAAAAAATTTATTCCTTTGCTTACAAACCTACGGCTATCACACATACACAACTAAAGCAAGACAATTCTTTTCACCTTGATGACATAGCCATAGTAAATACACTTACTCACCTTGAACAAAACAAAGTGATTTACTCTAAAAATTTCAAGAGCCATCGGCTCTCTTATAACAAATGAAGGAGTTTTAATTTATTTTGTTTCATGCTATGACATAATATCCTACACTCCACCAAATGCAAGACTTTTTTTTTTTAATCATGCTTTATGACTCACCAATTAATACATCACCAAAGTAAATATCTCTTACACAATGCTTTTCTTGAACAAAACAATTAAATCCTTACTTAATTAGTCAACATAGACGGCTCTTTCATTTCCATACATCCCACTTGAATCACCAAGTTAAAGTCTTGGTTTGAGTGTACAAAAATATTCTACTACATATTAGTAAAATGACATTGACGCAACATGGAAACAAAATCAAACATTGAACCTATTAATGTAAGCTCACGGCAATTCCATAGTTAATTGCCAAAATTTGATTTTTCTTGCTATTTTTAGATATATATCATAATATATATCTTAGATGATAAATTATATAATAGGAAAAATTATTAGAATCATCTCATGTGTGAAAACCCTAATTTTCGAATTAGCGTTTTCGAAAATTTCATATTTGTTCAATAATTAATCCTTAATGCTCTAGCATTATTTTAATGCTAAATAATACTCTAATTACATTTAATAATCATAGGAATTTAAATATTATAATTCCTTGATCATTAAACTCATTTTTCTATTCATCTCTAAACGTTAACGTTTGAAACGTCTCAAAACGTTAATTATCGACTCATCTCAAAATGGTCGTAATAAAGTCGTAATCACTTTATTAAATTATTCCATTAATAATGGAATTTAATTCTAAGCTTCGTTGCTTAAAAATTTTTACGAAATTTTAACTATCGATACTCAATCGACGTTAAAATTATACTGCCGAAACACTTTATAAAATTCTATTCCTTAGTTCACAATTCTAGTGAATATAAAATAGAATTAGATTCAGTAAATAATCGAAATCATTATTCGATATATTACTAATTCATTTATTTCGTGAAACCCTAATTTACTTAATTTTAAATATCGTAATTAGGCGTTTAATTCTTTGGGATATTACAAGTTTCACCTCTCCCTTCTCACTCTCTCTCCTTCTTTGGAGAACAAGACGAAGATGATTCCTTGTTGATCTGCACAATGGAACTATGTTCATCTACGAATAGATCAAAAGACAGTAATGTGATAAAGGCCTAGTCACATTCTCTCTAGCGAAATCTTCTTGTGCAAGAGATGAGTGCTGCGCCATTTTAGCTACCAAATTGGCAACTCTGATTTGAACTTTCATTGCTGAATCTCCCAAAACTTGAACTATATTTGGCACGCCGTGCTCATCGATGATCGCCTGCACCCGGTCTCGATCGTTTGCGAGGTTGAAGAGCGATGATGCAGCTGCAATCTGCGCTTCTAAAGAAGTTCTACCCTTCAAGAGCTTCAGCAATGGCGGAATCCCGCCTTCTTCAACTATGATCTGCTTGTTTCTGTCGTCGTCTTTTGCTAGAGAAGCTAACTCATTTGCAGCCTCGATTTTATCCTGCAATTGGGCCATGTGTAGCGCCGCCGTGAACGACCAAACCCAGGCGATTATGGGGTCGTTGCTGGCGAGGGGCGGCAGCGTGAGCACGATTCCGCCATCGAGGACGGTGAGGATCCACTTCATGTCGGCCACGGAGGAGTCGAGGAGGGTGAGGAGCTTGCGGAAGTAGGCGGCGGAGATATCGTCACCACGCGGAGGAGGGCGCCGCGCCGCCGGCATTTCTTCACCAGCGCCAGCGACCTCTCGAGGTTTTTGGCCGTCGCGGCGGAGGGGGCGGTCGTAGGCGGCAGCCATGGAGAGGCGGGCGGCGGAGCGGAGCATCTGGCCGAGGCGCTCCGCCTGCTTGTCGACCTCGGAGCACTCTAACTTGAACGATTCCGCCTCCTTCGCCGCCGCCGCGATTTGGTCGGATAATAGGATCTGAAACGACAAAATTTATCCGATTCGTTTCTCGTGCTGCTCGATTGCGCGGGGCTTCTGCGGCTTTTGAGGGGTTGTTGAGGATGAGGGCTTCACCGCCATTGTTGGGAAATTGGAATATTTGGGGGGAAATGAGTTTCAGACAAGGTTTGTTGTTATCGGAGATGTCGAAAAACATGTGATTTCTCGATCGGGAAAGTGTGAGCTCGATTAGATAAATGTTTTGTGCTTGTTTTGGAAAGTGAGTATTTATTTAGTGAGATTTATATAGCGCTATGCATTATAAAAATTTAATTTGTAATAAGGTACTGTTAAATATACATAATATATGCATATATAATATCCTTGATAAAGCTCAGCCTTAGTAGAAGTGGGAAGCGGAACTGGGACAGCGGGAAATCCTTCTCTATACAAGTTCTCGGACGAGGTTTTTGAACAGAACTTAATTACAGTATTAATATCATTATCAAATTACCCCTAATTCATTTTTGGTAGTTATATTATCAAATTGAGATATGAATTAATCTCCTCAATTATCGAGAAATTTTTGGAAACAGATGTTTAATACTTTATATTCTATTTCTATTTTAATTTTGTCTCCTTGATGATTTATCTTGTGTTTTGGATTGTTACTTTTCATTTCTAGTTTATCTAATATCCTATAATTATAGTGTACTATAATATAATCTTAATGAAATTTGGATTTATGTGGTGAACATATGAAATTTATTCTCGTAATTATAGCCATTATTTTATTTTCTTAAATTCAAAATTAAATTTCTCTTTATTGTAGTCATTTCTTTATATTTTCTAATGTTTGTTTCATTTTCATTAATTTATATGGATGCTTGTTATTTTTAGATATAACTTATTTTGTTAAATGTCATGTTGTAAATGTCACTACTGGATAAGGTGGCAAGAGACTATATTATATTTTTCTAGTCCTTTTATTTTTGTTGCTGCTATTTTCTTTTATGTTTTGAGAAATTAGTAAAATTATAATAAAAATTTAGAGCAAATGATTGAAAAACTTTAATAATACTTTAACCACATCGACATATTAAATCATAAATTATACAATAGCACATTACATTATAAGAAATTAGTGAAATTTGATTAAAAATTAAAAAATATAGAGGAATGACTATAATTGTGAGAATATTTTTATATGTTGACCTCATCGATTTATTATTTCCTAAAGTTATATCAAAATACATTATATTATAAGATATTAGATGAAATGAAAATATAAAATATAAAATTGAAAACAAAAAAACAAAGCACAAAAGGAAATAGCAACAAAAGAAAAATAAAAAGTAACAAAAGGTGCATCTTATTTCATAAAATTATATTATAATACAAAAGAAAATAGAAACAAAAAAATAAAATAAAAATAAAATGAATCCAAAGGAGCATCGATCTATTATTTCATAAAACTATATTATAATACGCCATATTATGAGATATTAGGTGAGATGGAAATAAAAAAATTTAGAAAATCTTATTATAAGAAATTAGTGAAATTTAATATAAAATTAAAAAGTAGAAAATAATTACTATAATTGTGATAATAATATCATATATTGATCCGATCAATCTATTAATTCATAAAGGAAAAATAATATAAGAAAAACTAGAGACTAGAGAGTCTCAAAGTGATTCATCGATCTTTTTAAAATTATGTTCTAGTTCTTCAATTCTTTTTCCTTTTCGTTTTGTCTATAATTATTTTTTTAAACCACAAAATTATTGTGATTTATTATATAATTATAGTTTTTAATGCTCCCTCGTCTACCATATTCATTTTTCTGATTCTGGTAACACAAGTTTTAATAAATTATAATGAATGTAAGAGCGAAAATAATAAATGAATAGATTAATAGATAATGAGATTAAAAAGTGGGTTATGGAAATAATAAATGATTATATCAATGGATATTGAAAGTAAAAATGGACCATGTATTATTTTTTTATAAATAAGTGAGAGATTTAGGATAAAAAATATGAAGTTGATATTTTCAAAGAAAAGTGAATGTTTTTTGTGGTCGAACCAAAAATGAATTAAATAAACGTATTTTTGTGAACGGATGGAGTATTAATTTTTCAATAATCTTATTATTTTATTTATTGGAGACACATTTGAAGAATGTGGGCCTAGCGTCGGGTGCCCAATGGCCCTTATAATGTATTATTTAACGCAATATACAATAACATTATAAAATTAAACATGAATATTTTTATAATATTGTCATATGTCGACATATCTCGAAATTATACTTATTTATTACATAATTCTATTTTAATATTTATTTTACTATAATCTTATCATTTTATGCATATTATACTTTAAAATATATATATATATATATATATATATATATATATATCATATAATTTTGTGAAATAATCTTATAATATAAACGCACATTAAGAAGATAACACATATGTTCACAATATATTAAAACAATGATGTTCGACTAATTGATGTGGATGCCACTACCGAATAAGATGACAAAAGACTAGAGTAGTTGTGGTCTTAAGGTTGGATCCCTTATTGACTACTAAAACTAGTATTGAGAAACACTAATTTTTTACGCTAATTTTATTATCCTTTTTATTTTTTGTTTTCATTAAATTTTATCTACACTCTTGTATTTTGTTTTTTTATTCACCAAAATCGTGTTTTATTTTTTTTTTGTTTCCCGTCAAATTTTCAAAAAACATTACACGATGGACTATCAAATCTATAATTACCACTCTTGTGTTTTTTTATTACTTATGGAAATAAATTCTTTTCTTAAATTTTTTGAAATTAGAATTTGAATCATTATTATCATAATCTATCCTACAATCAAATAATTTGTGAAAATAAAATCTTTTATTTTATTATGAATCAAATTAGATTTTTAAAAAAAGAAAGAAATGATGAGTCACAATGAGTATAAATCAATGCACTAATGAGTGGAATCGGATATTAGAACTTATGAAAATAAAATCTTTTATTTTATTATGAATCAAATATAGAATTGGATTACTCCATTCCTTAATTACCGTGTTTACTGCCCCTAATCCAAAGTAATATTATTTCAGTTAATATTTAATTTATTACGAATGCTTTTTTTTGTTCTCTTTTAATTAGTTGGGAGATTCAGATTTCCACAATAAATGAAGAGAATGTTAGGACACAAAAGTGACGTCTATTTAACGTACATCATTGGAAATGTTGAGATTCAACAAATAAGAGTTAGGTGCAAAAATAAGAAAAACATATATTATATAAATGTACTCTTAAAAATTCAGTTAATTTACGTGGATGAAAATTATATAAAACAGCATAATGGAAGAACCTGGAATTAGCTTGGTTAGTGGCTCCAGAAATTAAAATTTTCCGACCAATTTTTTTTATAACAGTTTCTTTTTTCTGGTTTATATTCTCCAATCGTGGCGAAGCTTCCACAGTGGATGATAGATAATATCTTATATATATCGTCGGTCGTTACACAGTGACGAAGCCAGACATTTTACTCTGGGGGCCCAATTTTATTTTATTTTTTTAAAATTAGAAATAAATAATATTGTTTAATTTATATCACAATGTTAGAAAAATAAAAGTTAAACACAATCATCATCATAAGTTTATCTTATATTCTTCATTTTCTGAAATCGTACATAATAATTTTATTAGTAGCATTAACAAATACATCATTTTCAATGTACGAAATTAAGTTCATTCAATAATTTGGTTCAACACTTATATTTCTAAAATGATCATCATATATTCAATTGATCTATATTTTTATTGTTTTATCATCAACAAGTTTTTTAGATACTTAAAATAAGAATTTAAATAACTTAGATGCCGCCTTCAGTTGGTTGTTGTTAGAATAATTTATCATAAAAATTTTAGAAATTAGATTGATCATATTAATTCACATATAAAAAACTTTATTTTTTGCATATATTCTTTATTTTATCAACATAATACAAATAATAGAAAAAAGAAAAAAAAAAGAGCACAAAGAAGACGAGAAGGAAAAAGGAAAAAAGAAAAAGAGAAGAGAACTAAATTACAGGAAAAGAATGAAAAATGAAAGAGGAATGACGAAAAGGAAAAAAGAAAAAAGAAAAAGAGAAGAGAACTAAATTACAAGAAGAAAAAAATGAGATAGTGGGTTTCGAACATGAGTGTTCAAAATGAGGGTAAGTGATCCTAACCAACTAGACTGCAAAAAATTCTTTATCTAATTATTACATATATACTACTAATAATCAAAAAATCTGGGGGGTCCATGGGCCCCAGACCCGGCTCGGCCACTGTCATTACATATAATTCATATGGTATATTATTATTGTTGCACAAACATTCACAAGAATTAGGATACATAGATTAAATAATGGTTAAGAAAATATTAATAAAATAGCCATTTGCTGTTGTTCATGGAGAATAGACAAATAAAATAAAAACGGTAAAAACGACCTGTTTTAGATATTTCTTTGGTGCAAGGAAAAATTGATTAACATATGCGACCAAATTTTACCAACCATGAATGATACCGAGCGAAAATGACCACCAATAAAACTACTTGTAACCTATTTAATTTAGATTTCCAAATTGATTTATTCTGTCTATGATGATGTAGCAGTGCTATTTGCAATATTTCACATACGAAGATATTGAGATATAAATTGTAAATTGACCTTAATTACTTGACAATTTAGGTGGAATTACAGTATCCAACTGGTAACATTAATATGTCAGCCCACATGATAGTAACTTTTTTATGGAATCACAATCATAATCTATTATTAGCATAACTTTAAAAATTTACTTGTCTCAAATGTACTAGCTCTTAACCAACTAAGTTAAATCCGTAAGAATACATAAATTACTATTTATATATTAATATATACAATGACTCAAAGTGATCGAGGGTTTGATAATCTTGAATTAAAAAATGATCTAGTTCATCTATTTTAACCTGCTCTTAAAAGTTGTAATAAGTTAGCCCATTAGATGGCTCGAGGGCTAACAATAGACCTGAATTATGTCAAAAGTAGATTCTTTCATACTTAAAAATTAAATGTGACATACTCAAATTTATAAGTGTTGGCGTGTCATATCCGTCTTTCTTAATAAGATTAGAAGGACTTTCGAACTTAGAATTTAAATTATTAGTGCTTCGATGAAAGAAATTTTTAAATTCAACAAAAGAAATTTATTTCATTAAAGCGATTCGAAATTATTATATATAATATAATAATTGAATATGATTATACATATATTTATAAATCATTGTATAAGTAATATATGTCGAGGTTTAATTAATTTATAATCTACGAGATCGGACTTGAGCCATTCTGAATAATATATTTTATGGGCTTTAGTTTACAAAGCCAAAAGTGAAGCTCATGGGACAACCAAACCCTAACTATATAAACTCATCTCCTCCTCATCCTGAACCCTAGCCCCATTTTGGAAAATCCTCACTCTTGCAACTTCAACAAGACAAATCCACACAAGGTAGATTGTAAATCTTCTATGAAATTTTATATGTATATACGTATATATGTTGTATGTTGTTTTGTGTGTGTGTTTCGGTATTGTATTTTGTGAGTGCCGAGGAGAGAGGAGAGAGGAGAGAGACGATGGAGATGGGCTGGCGGCGGCACCGGTGGAGGCTCATTTCTGGCGGCGTTCGGCCGAGAAGAGAGGCGGCTGCGGTCGCATGAGGGTGTGTGCGTGCGTGCGTGTGTGCGTGCGTGCGTGGGTTGAGAGACGAGAGAGAGGCTCATGGCAGCGGTGGTCCGTGACCACTGCCGCCAAGCTAGGCGAGGAGGAGGCGGCGGCGGCACTACTGGCAGTATGTGTTGTCGCTGCGTTTGTGTGTTGTCGCGTGGTGTATGCGTGTGTGCGTGTGTCGTCCACCAAGAGGCGAGAAAGGAGGCGGTGGCGGTCGCGCCCGGCCGGCGAGGTGGAGGCGGCGGCGGCGGCCTCTGCCGCGTGTGAGTGTGTGGTGGCGAGAGAAGCGAGAGAGAGGCGTGAGGAGGGAGAAATGAAGAAGAGGAAAAAAAAAAAAAAAAAAAGGGGATCTGTAGGAAGTTGGCCGGCCGTGGCACTGGCTGGCCGGCAGCGGAAAAATGAGGGAGAGAGAGAGAATTAGGTTTAGGGTTTTGTGAGTGTTGGGTTGAATTGTGTGTTGGGCTCCTTTTTTTTTAAGTGTTGGGCTTTTCTTTTATTTAATTAAAGTTGGGCCCAATTTATAATATATGAAAATGGGCTGGTTTTACTTTAAAAAAAAAAAGAGTGTTGGGCTTGTTTCATTTTAATTCGTGTGGGCTGGATCTTTTAAATGCTAATGGGCTTAATTTTTATTTTTGGGTTTGGGCCTTATTGTTTTGGACCGAGATTAATAAATGAAAGATGGGCCATTAGAAAAAAATGATATGGGCTCTGAATTTGTTCTAAATTTTGGGCCAGAAGCATAATAAAGGAACATAGGCTATAAATTGTTTTAATAGTTGGACCTTATTAATTAAATAATAGTTGAGCTTAGATTTAATTAGTGATTGGGCTTTAATTTAATTAATGAATTGATTTGCCCTAATTAATTAAATCCTTGGACTTTAATTAATTAAATAAATATGATTTAACCTTAAGACTTAATTAATTAAATTATATTAAGTCTTATTAATTAAATAATTAACTTAAACTTAAATATAAGTTTAAATTATTTAATTATGGTAAGATAATTAATTAATTAATTAATTACTATTAAGTTTAATTAATTGATTGATTAAGATAAGGTTAAGTCAAGTTTAAATTATCTTTAATTTATGATTAAGACCTCTTTAATTAATGTAATTAATTTCTTTTAATGAAATTAATTAAGTTAGAATAATTAAATAAATTAAATTATGCTAGTCAGTGCATAATTTGATAATTATATTATGTGTTATATTAGCGAGAGTCCTTAATATATATATATATGATTTTAGTATGTAATTTAATTACATTATACTTTTGTAAAAAGTATTTAACAAAAGAAGATTATGAAATTAATTTGTTTTAAACGAAAAGTCGAGCAAGGGTATTGTTGGTGCCTTAGCCGATATAAATTAGTTTTCAAATCTAATTATATTTTGAAAACCCAACTTAACGAATCATAGGCTAGTATCATCCTTTACTTTAATTTAAGGCTAGCTTTTGAGACCTATTAAGATTAGTGCTTCTTGTAGGTTTTATCGATCAAGGGGATTAACGCTGCTTTCCCGAGACGCATATTATTGTGATTTCTTGAGCTTTGTCCTATCAAGGTGGGCTTACTTTACAAAAGTATATTTGAGTTATATGCTCGATATTTCATGAAATCTGTTGTTTATCCAATAAAATGTTTTTGTGCGCTACTACTGTTTAAGGCTCGTATAAGAATCGATCGAGATTCTCTTTAATCTAATACATTAATTGAGAATTGTGTACACCGTTAGTTGTTTCGTGGGTTGATCTCCATCGGGCACTAACCAAGTCGTGAGGCGTTATAAGGGTGCTTGTGCGGATGCGTTAGAGATGCGTCGTGTTATTATGGTGCTTGTGCGGATACGTTCGAAACGTCATGAATTGTCAGGGTTCGTCCCGATGACAATAATAGGGCATGTGATCCGACGGTGGCTAGAGGTCCGGGATCAAAGCGAGTAATGAAAGAGTCGTGACAATGGGCCCAAATGAATGAAATATTTTTGCATGCTTAGAAGTGGTTTCTTTTTTTTAAAACCTTCTAAGTTATGTTATCATGATTGGATAAACTGCTTTTACGGTTTATGAAATGTTTATGAAAATGCATGCCCACTTAGTACATTAGTACTTAGCCCAATATTTTCAAATGTTTCGGGTTGATCGATGGTGACGACGGAGGTGAGATTTGAGTTCACTCCGTATTTTGACGGATTATTTACGCATTTAGACTTCCGATGAATTAACTCTAATTTTATTTTCCTTCTTGTCTATGACTTGAATTGTACCTTTTGATGAGCTTAGACTACAATCCTTGATGTTTAGCATTTTGGCGTATTTTGGCTATTAGAAGCACGAAACTAAACTTGTGATCCCGAGGATAAATATTGTTTTGATTGGATTACATCCTTGATGTCTTTCATTTTACTTAGGAAGCTATTCCCAAATCCTAGGGTTTATTGCCTCGATCATTCGAGTCAACTTATTTACTTCATATTTTTTATTATTTTTATTAAATCACCTCGATTTACGAGCTTCCGTCATTTCTAAACCGGGCGTGACGGTGGTATCGAGCATAAGTTTTCTTTCGTGTCTCTGACTGCCAAAACCTTTTCATGTCGAGTCTAGAATAGTATCCCTAGACTTCTTGAAATCTCAGTGACTCTCAGCTCACCGTCACGCCAACTGATCAACAAAGGTATGATTTTAAAAGTTTCAAAGTTTTGACTATGAAATCATGTATGCCATTGATGAAAGTTGTCATGTGAATTATCAAGTTATTTTCATATGTTGTTTTGTGAATTGTTTAATTGTTTTCACAATATCATTGTGAGTCGTTGTACTCGGATAAGCTAAGTTCATTGTCGTGTTAGGGACAACCCAAACCATAACGACAAATGAAATTGATTGTCGAATTAGATTTTCAAATCTTTTCGATCATGCATGAGGCTCGTTATCTAAGTTCATTGTCGTGTTAGGGACAACCCAACCATAACGACACAAAAGAAATTGATTTTGAATTAGATTTTCAAATCTTTTCGATCATGTATAAGGCTGTTGGAACCTACATGATAATAGCTTCACAAAAGCGAAAATGATTGATGACGATATTTTTGGATTCATATCCTGAAATGATCGAAATAAGGTATGGGTTCTATCACAAACTGTGTGTACCCAAGGGCTGTTTTGAAATGTAAGTCATGATAGCTTCGCTATAACAACGTAGAAAGAACTAGTTCACTGTTTCACATAGAAGCGTTTGAACATAGAAGTCACATGAAAAGGATTGAGGATTCACTTGAGTTACACCATTATGGGTATGATTAGTTCTCATGTAGGTGTTAACTTATCAAGAATGGAAGACGCACCGATAGGGAATGGTAGGGACCGAGGCCGGGGACGTGGGCGGGGCGAGGGCGTGGTGGTCGTGTACAAGGAAGAGGTTTTGTCTATCGAGAACCTAACCCACAAATAGCACCGGACCGTCGATCAAGAAAGATTCCGCAGAGAAACCTCCGACGCGTTCGATGGGCTAAGTGATCCGATGGATCTTGAGAAATGGATACGAGTGTGGAGCGGTTTTCAACTATATCCGATGTGAAGACATGGAAAAAGTGAAGTGCGCCACCTACCGACTTGTGGAAGAAGGCGACTTGGTGGGGTCGGTGAGACGCACCATGACCGAGGAGGAACTCGAGAACCTCACGTGGGAAGAATTGAAGACCGCTGCATTGTGAGAAGGACATACCAGGATGTTACCGACAGAAGAAACAAAACGAGTTCTGGAATCTGAAGCAGAGAACTCACATGCTTCTTGTAAGGCATTAGACTTAACTCCCGAACCATCTAGTGAAGCTTTAGTGATTAGCACACCAGGTGGAGAAAGAATGTCTGCTGAACATATTATCTCGAACTTAGAATTGAACATAGGTGCTGAAAAGTTTAGGGCATACTTATATGTCATCTCTATGATAGAATTCGATATCATCTTAGGAATAGATTGGCTCACCAAAGTCAATGCCACAATCTTGTGTAACGAAAGAAAGATCTCCTTCCAGACCCTTGGAAAGGAAGGGACGAATTTTCATGGGATAAGAATGGGAAAAGGAGTATCGGTGATATCTGCCATGAAAGCCACCAAGATTTATGAAGAAATGAGGTTGCTATGCATTTCTCGTCAGCTTGACAAGAAAACCAGAGGTGGAGAAAACAATTGGAGAAGTTCTAGTGGTTCGAGAGTACAAAGATGTTTTCGGAAGAATTGCGGGTATGCCACGGATCGGCAATTAGAATTCTGTCGACTTAGAACCGGAGCGCTCCGATGATCAAAAGCACCGTATAGGATGGCCCCACCAATTACAAGAATTAAAGATTCGATTCAGGAGTGTTGGACCTGGGTTTCATACAACCTAGTGTATCGACATGGGAGCACCGGTCTGATTCGTCGAAGAAGAAAGGCGGAACATTGAGGATGTGCATCGATTACGAGAGAGTTGAACAAGCTCACTATTAAAATAGATATCCTCTCCCGGGATAGACGACTTGTTCGACCAACGAAAGGAGCTGGGTATTTTCCAAGATAGACCTAAGGTGCGGATACCATCACTCAAAATGAGAAGAGAAGATATTCCTAAAACAACGTTTAGAACACGTTACGGACATTAAGAGTTCACAGTAATGCCGTTTGGGTTGACAAATGCCTCAGCTGTCTTTATGGATCTGATGAATAGAGTATTCCATCGATATCTCGATAGTTTCGTCTTAGTGTTTATCGATGATATTCTCATCTACTCTAAGACCGAGGAACAACATGAAGAGCACTTGCGTGTTGTACTCGAGATTTTGCTTGAACGAGAAATTATATGCCAAATTCGGCAAGTGTGAATTTTGGTTAAAGGAAGTGATGTTCCTCGGACACATCGTGTCGGTACCGAGGGAATCAAAGTAGATCTACTAAGGTGGAAGCCGTCGAAGGATGGAGGACACCATCAAACACCAATGAGATCGAAGTTTTCTCGGTTTGGCGGGGATACTACAGACGTTTCATTGAAGGATTCTCAAAATTGGCTGAGCGATGACACGACTTCTAAGAAAGGGACCAAGTACATTTGGACCAAGACTATGAAAAGAGTTTTAAGAGCTCAAGACAAAGCTAACCAATGCTCCGGTGTTAGCAATCCCGAGAGGAGAATGAAGATTCGTAATTTACACGGATGCCTCAAAGTTGGGACTAGGTTGTGTACTAATGCAAAATCGAAAGGTGATAGCATACGCATCTTGTCAATTGAAGCCCATGAGTTGAATTATCCGACTCATAACTTGGAGTTAGCTGCAGTCGTGCATGCTTTGAAGATTTGGAGACACCACCTTTATGGAGTTAAGTGTGAAATCTTCACGGATCATAAGTTTAAAGTACTTTTTCGAGCGGAGGATCGAATATGAGATTTCAAATTTTATTTATTACCCAAGTTACGTCATTGAGTTTAACTCTATGATCTAGTTTCAACTGGAAATCACTTGAGTTTTCTCTTTTCTGAAAGAAGTTTACAAACGAAAATTTCATAAAGAGTCATTTTGTAACCAAGCCTTCATGTGGTGAGAAGGATTTGTGACGGTCCGCCACCCATATGACCAAAGACATCTCGATGAGTCGTCATTCGATCTTGGATCCTATATTCCAATTATTCAATTCAAGGAACATATTGGTTCAAACTCTCAAAAGTACAATCAACTCGAATTTCGAACCCTTACACTTGTAAGTTGTTTTGATAAGTTTTCTTCAATCCTCGAAACTAATAAGTACGATGTAGGTTGACTTATCTTGTCACCTAAGTTTTCAGAATTTGTAGTAATAGACATCAAGTGATAATGTAGGAAGTTCAAGATGTATTTTCCTCTATGAAACACCTAAATCGATGACCCTTGATGAGCTTTGCGAATATTGATGACATTAAGTTATACTCCATGTGAGTGTTATGATAAGAAAGTTATGAATGAAATACTCTTTAGCATTGAGTGCAAGAGTAGAAGTAAAGGAATATATATGATATTATTTGGAAATAATCTCATATTAATATTTTCTAAAGAGAGATTTCAACTTATCTTCAAGATAATTGATTGTCATTAAGACCTCGTTAGTAGGTTGGACATGTTTAAAGTTGGTGATGCAGAGACTCTTTTCAATGGACATATAAGGAATGATAGCATCTTTGTTAACAAATCTCGCTTTATACCTCAACCCTTAGAATTATGCTTGAGCATAATTGATTTCGAATATACGAGACCTTGTATGGTCGAAAATATTGATCACCACCTTGTTGGGATGAAATGAGTGAAAGAAAGTTACTAGGTCCAGATCGAATACAACAATATTGGAAAGGTCGATCACATCAAGCAAAGAATCAAATAAGCTCAGGACAGACAAAAGTCTTACGCCGACCAACGTCGATAAGACTTAGGATTCAATTCGGGATCGAGTTTTCTTAAGGTTTCTCCTTGAAAGGGAGTTATACGTTTTGGCAAGAGATGAAAGTTATGACCCGCTATATAGGACTTTTCGAGATCTGAGCAGGGATAGGCCTTGTAGCCTATAGGTTGACTTTGCCACTAAGCATTTGAGACATGCACAATGTGTTTCATGTCTGCGCATTAAGAAAATACATGTTTGATCTGAAACATGTAATTAAGCATGATGAAGTAGTCTAGCCGGGACTTAAGTTATGAAGAAATACTGTCCAAATTTTGGATAGAAAAGTTCAAGTTTTATGGAACAACAAACAAATTGTTCTCGTCAAGTAAAGTGGAATCATCACGATGCGGAGGAGGCCACGTGGGAATTTGAGAAAAAAAAATAAAAATGAAAACTAAGTATCCGATTTAGATTACCAAGGTAGGAATTTCGAGGACGAAATTTTTATAAGGATGGAGGATGTCATATCCGTCTTTCTTAATAAGATTAGAAGGACTTTCGAACTTAGAATTTAAATTATTAGTGCCGATGAAAGAAATTTTTAAATTCCAACAAAAGAAATTTATTTCATTAAAGCGATTCGAGAATTATTATATATAATATAATAATTGAATATGATTATACATATATTTATAAATCATTGTATAAGTAATATATGTCAAGGTTTAATTAATTTATAATCTCTAAGATCGGACTTGAGCCGTCTGAATAATATATTTTATGGGCTTTAGTTTACAAAGCCCAAAGTGAAGCTCATGGGACAACCAAACCCTAACTATATAAACTCATCTCCTCCTCATCCTTGAACCCTAGCCCCATTTTCGAAAATCCTCACTCTTGCAACTTCAACAAGACAAATCCACAAAGGTAGATTGTAAATCTTCTATGAAATTTTATATGTATATACGTATATATGTTGTATGTTGTTTTGTGTGTGTGTGTTGGTATTGTATTTTGTGAGTCTTGAGAGGAGAGAAGGAGAGGGAGAGAGACGAGAGAGATGGAGGCGGGCAAGGCGGCACAGGTGGAGGCTCATTGCTGGCGTTCGGCCGAGAGAGAGGGGCTGCGGTCGCATGAGGGTGTGTGCGTGCGTGTGTGCGTGCGTGCGTGGGTTGACGAGGCGAGAGAGAGAGGCTCATGGCAGCGGTGGTCCGGTGACCACTGCTGCCGGCGAAGCTAGGCGGGGAGGAGGCGGCGGCGGCACTACAGCAGTATGTGTTGTCGCTGCGTTTGTGTGTTGTCGCGTGGTGTATGTGCGTGTGTGCGTGTGTCGTCCGGCCAAGAGGCGAGAAGGAGGAGGCCGTGGCGGTCGCCGCCCGGCCGGCGGTGGAGGCGGCGGCGGCCTGCACGTGTGGTGTGTGTGTGGCGAGAGAGCGAGAGAGAGGCGTGAGGGAGGAGAAATGAAGAGAAAAAAAAAAAAAAAAAAAAAGGGGATGCGCTGAAGTTGGCCGCCGTGACAGTGGCCGGCAGCAAAAAATGAGGAGAGAGAGAGAGATTAGGTTTAGGGTTTTGTGAGTGTTGGGTTGAATTGTGTGTTGGGCTCCTTTTTTTTTAAGTGTTGGGCTTTTCTTTTATTTAATTAAAGTTGGGCCCAATTTATAATATATGAAAATGGGCTGGTTTTACTTTAAAAAAAAAAGAGTGTTGGGCTTGTTTCATTTTAATTCGTGTGGGCTGGATCTTTTAAATGCTAATGGGCTTAATTTTAATTTTTGGGTTTGGGCCTTATTGTTTTGGACCGAGATTAATAAATGAAAGATGGGCCATTAGAAAAAATGATATGGGCTCTGAATTTGTTCTAAATTTTGGGCGGAAGCATAATAAAGGAACATAGGCTATAAATTGTTTTAATAGTTGGACCTTATTAATTAAATAATAGTTGAGCTTAGATTTAATTAGTGATTGGGCTTTAATTTAATTAATGAATTGATTTGCCCTAATTAATTAAATCCTTGGACTTTAATTAATTAAATAAATATGATTTAACCTTAAGACTTAATTAATTAAATTATATTAAGTCTTATTAATTAAATAATTAACTTAAACTTAAATATAAGTTTAAATTATTTAATTATGGTAAGATAATTAATTAATTAATTAATTACTATTAAGTTTAATTAATTGATTGATTAAGATAAGGTTAAGTCAAGTTTAAATTATCTTTAATTTATGATTAAGACCTCTTTAATTAATGTAATTAATTTCTTTTAATGAAATTAATTAAGTTAGAATAATTAAATAAATTAAATTATGCTAGTCAAGTGCATAATTTGATAATTATATTATGTGTTATATTAAGCGAGAGTCCTTAATATATATATATATGATTTTAGTATGTAATTTAATTACATTATACTTTTGTAAAAAGTATTTAACAAAAGAAGATTATGAAATTAATTTGTTTTTAAACGAAAAGTCGAGCAAGGGTATTGTTGGTGCCTTAGCCGATATAAATTAGTTTTCAAATCTAATTATATTTTGAAAACCCGGGCTTAACGAATCATAGGCTAGTATCCTCCTTTACTTTAATTTAAGGCTAGCTTTTCGAGACCTATTAAGATTAGTGCTTCTTGTAGGTTTTATCGATCAAGGGATTAACGCGCTTTCCGAGACGCATATTATTGTGATTTCTTGAGCTTTGTCCTATCAAGGTGGGCTTACTTTACAAAAGTATATTTGAGTTATATGCTCGATATTTCATGAAATGCAAACTTTTATCCAATAAAATGTTTTGTGCGCTCTACTACTGTTTAAGGCTCGTATAAGAATCGATCGAGATTCTCTTTAATCTAATACATTAATTGAGAATTGTGTACACCGTTAGTTGTTTGGTGGGTTGATCTCCATCGGGCACTAACCAAGTCGTGAGGCGTTATAAGGGTGCTTATGCGGATGCGTTCGAGATGCGTCGTGTTATTATGGTGCTTGTGCGGATACGTTAAAAGTCATCATGAATTGTCCGGTTCGTCCCGATGACAATAATAGGGCATGTGATCCGACGGTGGCTAGAGGTCCGGGATCAAAGCGAGTAATGAAGAGTCGTGACAATGGGCCCAAATGAATGAAATATTTTGCATGCTTAGAAGTGGTTTCTTTTTTAAAACCTTCTAAGTTATGTTATCATGATTGGATAAACCGCTTTTACGGTTTATGAAATGTTTATGAAAATGCATGCCCACTTAGTACATTAGTACTTAGCGAATATTTTCCAAATGTTTCGGGTTGATCAATGGTGACGGGCGGGCTGAGATTTGAGTTCACTCCGTATTTTGACGGATTATTTACGCATTTAGACTTCGTGATGAATTAACTCTAATTTTATTTTCCTTCTTGTCTATGACTTGAATTGTACCTTTTGATGAGCTTAGACTCGAATCCTTGATGTTTAGCATTTTGGCGTATTTTGGCTATTAGAAGCACGAAACTAAACTTGTGATCACGAGGATAAATATTGTTTTGATTGGATTACATCCTTGATGTCTTTCATTTTCACTTAGGAAGCTATTCCCAAATCCTGAGGGTTTATTGCCTCGATCATTCGAGTCAACTTATTTACTTCATATTTTTTATAATTTTTATTCGTCGTGCCTCGATTTACGAGCTTCCGTCATTTCTAGAAACCGGGCGTGACATGGCGGGATTCGAACATAAGACATTAGAGCTCGGAAATATCCACTCCAATGCTAGGGAGACCCTTTTGCATGTCGTATCATACTATAAATGTTTAATTTGCATAACTATAACTTTTGAAATAGGGGATAAATTTTATCATCCACGTTTCAAAAGGTGTATACATCTATTGTATGTTCACTTTTAAAAAAAATTACACCTCATACTCATTATTTTTTTTTAAATATTTTTTTATTGAAAAAGATTATGTGATGTTGACTATTTGCGGACGATAATTTTATTTTTGTAAGTATTGATCAATGTTGGTTGAGAGTGGAGCTAAAAATACATATCGAGAATTGACGATTCCCTTTGAGAAATCCAAGATTCGACTGAGAATTTGAGGATTTTGTGTGAAAATTAGAAGATTCCAACCATCTTGGCAAAAATAAAATGATTGATTGCACAACAGTCAACATCATATCACCTTTTTAATAAAAAATATATACAAAAAAATAGATATGAAGTGTAGCAATTTTCAAAAGTGGATATTAAATGTATAGACTGTTTTATATAGTGTTAATATGGGAAAACACCTATATTCATAATATGTTGTGTGGAATTTAGTCACGTTCATAATATTTATATCCAAACTACTCAATGTTAGATGAAGAGACAAATATAGCCTTGAATTTACATTAAGATTTAAACATTCCCGTTACTTAGGAATTTTTCCAACACATACGAACTTTATAAAGAATATACAAATACATGAATTTATATATTGTAGTTATTTTAATTTTGCCAAATTGAAATACATGTGGCAAGCTTGAATATTGATATGGACAAATAGAACGTTGAAAAAAACGACGTCGTACATATCATCTTAAAACGTTGCCATTTTATGTCACCTTACATCTTAAAAATATTGAGAAAGGGCACACACTGTGTACTCGAAACTAGTATCATATATTTAAATACAATGTGTCATAATTATTCTTTTCTCCACTATTTCAAGAGTTCTGATTTTTAATTATATAGAGTTCTAAAGAAAACAACAAGATTTTAAGATGGTAAGTACGAAGTCATTTTTTTAAATATCCGATTTATCCACATCAATATTTTGACTTGCTATGTCTATTTCAATTTGGAGAAGTATATAAATCATGATAAAATTACTATAATATATAACTTTGTGTATTTATTTATTCTTTTTAAAATTCATGTGCAAATCCAAAATATGCACAAAATTTATGTATTTATATGTCAATAATGCAAAAAACTCCTACAACTTAACATCATGGATATTTTAAATTTCCTCCCTATTATATAATACCATTTTTTAAGTTGGCTAATTTTAGTAAATCTGACGTTTAATAGTTAAAACATCAGAGATATTGAAAGAGACATTGCATAAATTAGTAGTAAACGTCACTATGTAATCTTGATCCAGATTTGCTGAAAACTCACGATTCGACGCTTTCTATTAAAAATTCAATTTTATAAAGTAAAATAAATTGGCAAATTGCTACACAAAGTCGGATACACTAATGAAATGAGCACATTTCTTACCTCAATTTAGTAAATATTCCATCCCAAAATTATTCTAATTTAAGTTTAACTATATCAATATATGTCATTCTGTATCTATAATATTATTCAATACACATAACAGAGAATAGTTCGAGAAATGAGTACTTCTATTAAGCAAACTCAGCCAACAAGAGAGGTTATCTATTACCCTAATTGTTCTCACATTTTATACTAATTTACTTTTATGAAACTAAATATAATTTAAAACCAAGGAAAAAAGATACAAGATCCATGGCTTTTATGAAATTAATTTACCAATATAGAAACAAAAATATGACATGTGAAATAAATAATTCGCCAAGTGCGACAGCTCATACTTTTGTAGTGTCTTAGGATGAGACCATCTTCAATGCTAATTTAAAATGCAGTTAAAGAAATTTAATATAACTGCAAATGCATACTTATTTATTATTTTATAGTTTTTTCTCTCCTCCAAAAACCCATAAATGTGTTTACAGTGTTCATAATACTTTTATTTTTAAGTTAAAAATTTAAAACTAATCCATTAATTGAAGAGAAATATACAGAGAATATTATTTTGAATTAAAATTTGAGGTTATGATTTGAAGATGAATTAATATTTGATGAGATAATTACTACAAAATTAAATTAAATTTAATGTTGAATATTGGAGATAATTTTACTGAAAAAATTATTTCAAATTTATGTTATGCGAAAAGAATAATTTAAAAAAATCATCTTTCTCATAAAATCATAAAAAAGGCAAATGGAGGGAGAATAAAAATGACACTTCACTAAATTGCTGCCTTTACAAATAGTTATATAAAAATATAGGTTTGTCAAATGGACGCTGCAAACAGCGACTACAGCTTTTCATGAAATAAAAAGGAAGAAAAAGAAATTCTTATTTCTCAAAGGATACAAAAAGCAAGCAAATAATATCCGCCGGCATAAAAGTGTTTCAGCTTGCAATAACGTAACACACTACAATGGAAGACAGCGGTGTTGGAGAACAACCTCTCTCCGCCGCTCACGGCGGCGTCAGCTTCAACGGAGAAGAAAACCACCCGCTGTTAGAATGCAAACGAGGCAGCGGCGAAGCAAAACATGATCTGCAGACCATTAACGGCGTCGCCGACTTCGCCGGAGAACTCTTGAACGAATCAAAGAGAATATGGTGCCTCGCCGCTCCGGCGATCTTCGCCTCCTTCTGCCAGTACGGCCTCATCACCACTACCCAGATCTTCGCCGGCCACCTCGGCCACCATTTCATGATGGCGGGCCGAGACATTTTATGTTGGGGCCCAAAATAATTTTATAATAAAATAAAAATAAATAGTATTATTTAAATTACATTACTGATATTCAAAAATAAAGTTAAATACAATCACATCATAACATTTCCTTCTATTCTTCATCTTCTAAAATCATTGCATAATAGTTTCATTCTTGATATTGACGAACACATCCTTCTCAATATAAGGAACTAAGTAATCATTCGGTGGTTGGTCTAAAATACGATTGCGTGAGAACTTTGATGAATTTCATTCTTGAGAAAGCTCTTTTCTTGAGGCGGTGGCAACCTAGGTGAAATAATGAAAACAATATTACCCCAATGCAAATAAAACAAGTAATACGACACTAGTGTGACTACAAAAATAACTTCACTACAAAGAAGCATTGTCAAGAATAGCATTCTAGGAATAAATCAGGAAGAGAAATATATAATTCACTATGCAAATCATAACTTTACTAATATTTTTATCATATTTTTCATTTTTATTTAGAAAAATGAAAATGTTAATTCATTCCTCATTCCTCATTAAAGAACCATCTCTTTGTTCGAAAAGCAATTCCCTCCATCTCTTACATTTCCCAGAATGGAAATAGACATCACCAACACTAGATGGATGACTTATCACTCAATTACCTTTATTAGCTACACTAATTATCATTTCATTTCATTCATTCAATCCCGTCACCCCACCTCTTACATTCTGATTTTTGTTTACCACATTTCTACCAAGTTAAAAATGTGGTAATTCAATTACCTTTTGTCTACCACATTTCTACCACGTCACCCCACCTCTTACATTGCCCGATGTGGAAATAGACATCACCAACACTCGATCGATGACTTATCACTCAATTACCTTTATTAGCTACACTAATTGGGTCTAAGCTAACGAAACCACCGAGTCAATTCAAATCTAACATTATACGATACGATCGCAATTGGGTTAATCTTGAAAAAATTACGGTTGTAGGGATTATCAAACATCATACGCATATTTATTTATTTATAAGAAATTGGGCATTTAAGTTCGGACCCATATTTAAACTGTTAAATTGAAACTTACGGAGTAGAGGGTGCCAACGCCGACGCCGTGGTCTCGCCGATGTTGTTCTTTGGAAGATCTCTCATTGGGTGAACAAATGAAGCGAGAGAGATATAAAGAAAGGCTTCATTGGGTGAACAAATGCAACGAGAGAGAGAGAAAAGAAAGGCTTTGTGCGGTCGATATATTTACACATATGTATAATATATTAAAAATTAATTAAATTGTGAAATTACTAAAATACCCTGCATTTTTCAAAATTCTTGGGGCCCATGGGCCCCAGCCCCTCTCGCCTCCATGATGCCCAGCTCGCCGCACTTTCTGTGGAGAACAACATCATTTCTGGGCTTCCTTATGGTATGATGGTATGTTACACTTCTTGAATTTTTCTCACTTGTTCCTGCGTTATTTTTCTTGATTTTCTCTCAGTTTATCTGATTTGTAAGATACTCCATCTTTCTTGTAATATACTACATCCGTCCCCCAAATGGAGTGTTAGAAATCTTCGAAATGCTCCTACGGGCCTAGCTTAGTTGGTTAAGAGCTAGCGGATTTGAAACAAGGATCAAGGATCGAATTCTAACAGCCGTAGAGTGGTAGTTTCACCCTCTTTAGGGTGGCTTCTTGTGGACACTAGATAAAACCTCATAGCTTCTTAACAGCTGAGTCACCGTGATTTACCCTTTCACATTCTCATGAGGCTGGGGTGTGGGTCTCCCGGGGGGAGAGCTTCACATTTTGGAACAAAGAAATCTTCTACACGAGTTTTAATAAAAGTTGTTGAATGTATTTATGAGTAAAGTAAGGGTCCCACAATAATATAATATTTAATTAGTTAATGATGGATCATAGGTGATACAATGTGTAAATAAATAGGTTGTTGGGTGTAAAAAGAGAAATAGTGGTGGACCATAGGTGATAAAAGGTGTAAATAAAGAATATTATTGAGGATAAAGTTGAAAAGATAGTTTCCATAAATAGATAAGAATAAAATTGGGGGACGTCCCAAAAAGAAAAACTAAAAAAAAAAATTGGGAGACGGATGGAGTATAATATTTAATTTTTTTGCACTAAAATTAAGAAAACATTAATTAATATCACATTTGATATGTCATTTATTTTTTGACGATAAAATTGTAACAGCCCGCTATCCCTAAGGAAGGTTTAGTCAAGACTATTACTCAAGATGGTGATTAAGAAACACGGAAAGAAAATGAGGTATTGTATATCATGATATATACATCAAGAAATATCCATAACATCAAGATCATGAAGATCAAAGTTGACATAATTTACATATACGAGATTAGTCTATCAGATCTTTAACAAAAGGTCCAACTAATTTGACATGAAATCTAGTTCTCTAATCAAAACATAACTTAGTATTCTTGCAGCGAAATAACGTGTGAGGTACATATGTGAAGATGTGCACTCAAGGTTCTAACTATCAGCGACAAAGATCCCTACTGCTCAACACTGTTCCATCTCATCATCCGCTCAACCTACACATTTAAAAACAAACATGCAGGGCTGAGTACAAAGACTGATTGAACTCATGCCAAAAACATATATCATAAACTTTTGAATTGCACTGCCTCATCTGTAACACACGGAGTTTTATTTAAAAGTTCTGTATTTACTAAACATTTTCTGTCATTTTTCCATAAAGGTTGTCTGGTTAGACATATTTTCTGTCTGTATGATCCATATCTAACTCATCTTGCACCGTAGAAGGAGGCTTCCTTCCACAAACGCTATGACCGACCGATAAAACCTTTCAGCACATAGACACCCTCAGTGTACACGTTAACCCTTACTAGGAATTCTCCATCTAGCATAGGATCCGAATTCGATTAAACTCAAGTTAGTTGACCAACACAGATAGAATACATACATAAAACATAAACACTTTGGACAGACAATTAATAGTAACATCTCATCATCATTTTCTCAAAAGAAAGCATCGTAAATAAAGATTTTTTATTTTCTTTTCATCCTTGAGGAGAAAGCCCACCTCGTGTCGTTCTCTTATGACGTCTTTCGTCGTCTTCTCTAGCTCACTCTTTCAATTTCTAGCTTGACATTTGTTGCGTGTATTCTAGAGATATACTATTCTACGCAAGTGCACGTAATCAACAAGTAATATACGGAGTATTTGAAATCGAATCCACAGGGAGCATGATTTTTAAACCATGTCGAATACAATTTGTTTGTGAATATGAGAGAAAACAATTAAAGAGAACTTTTACACTTTGAGCCGAGGTGGAATTTTGAGCGATAACGATTAACAAAATGATATCGGGAGGAAAATAGACTTGATCACTTGATTCCACCCATGCCCGTACTCGCCATGCTTGACATTATCTTGCCTCGTTATTATGACATGAAATCTTCTAACTCTTAGTATTTTCCAAATCTAAGATTATACCTCTAAGCTCATCAATATATTCCTATACCAAGTGCTTTAAGAGTATCTCTACTGTTCAATTCATTTATGTCATGCAAAAGCAAACACATATTCTATGCTATTCACACACATAATATTTAAATCATGTTCTTGCGTCACTTTCTTGTTTTCCACTCTATGAGACCTTCCCAGAAATCATAGAGCTAAGATCTCACCCATGGTGATCAATCACAAGCAAGATAACTAAACACCAAGAAAACGATAATAACTTGACAAGATAAGCAGAAAACGGGCTCGTCACACGAGCATGGGTTTCATCAATAGATCAAGTCATACGAATTTAGCTCATAGCGAGCTGTGCAACAGTATTCGTAAACACAAATGCCATAGCAAAATAAAAAGGAATTGGATATTCAAAGTTAAAACTCGTCGCCGGAATCACGTGCTCCTCCTTGGATCGTCGCCTCTTCCGATAGCTTCTTCTCCAAGGCGTTGCCCTCTGATTTCCTTCCAGATACTGAATGATGAATAATGATATTCTCCTGATTGTCGCCTCCCTTTTAATAACCAACTCTGACACTTTTTTTAGGTGTGCAGAAAAGGCACCTGCAAGCCCTTCATCCACTGATCCTCTCTTTTTCCCGTTGGCTCTGGCAAAACACACGTCCTTTATGCTGTCGTGGCTAGCCGCCACGTGGCTGTGGTCCTGCAAAACTCTTCTTCATTTTTATAAGCCCGGCTTCATCCAACGTCTGAGCTCCTTTACTCGGTTTGCACAGCACGAGCTCGCCTTTTCCGAGGAAGATCTCGCCTCGAACTCATAAGTCCGACCTCCACGAGTCCGGCCGCCACTGAGTCCGACCTCGCTTACGAATCGACCTCGCTTACGAGTCCGACCTCGCTTACGAGCATCAGTCTCGAGGTCGTCTTCATACTTGTGAACTTTTCAATCTTTGAGCTCGGATGGTTGCGAGCTCGGCTCTATTCTCGTTCTCCTCGGAGTTCGGTTTCACTCACGAGTTCGGCCGTCTTGAGCTCGGCAACCTTGAGCTCGGCAACCTTGAGCTCGGCAACCTTGAGCTCGATAATCTTGAGCTCGGCAACCTTGAGCTAGGCAACCTTGAGCTCGGAAGTCTTGAGCTCGGAAGTCTTGAGCTCGGAAGTCTTGAGCTCGGATGTCTTGAGCTCGGAAGTCTTGAGCTCGGATTTCACTTTTCCTGAGCGTTGACTTCGTCTTTGTAGCTCGACTCTGTCCCCGCATTTCTTCAGCATTACTCGTTCAGTCCTTCCTCGGACATCGAAGTCAAGCTCGCTTACGAGTTCGGCCTTGTCTGTGCGTTCAACCTGGAGCTTGACTTGGACTCAGCGGACTTCGGCCTCGTCTTCACTGCCGTTCTTCCTGCTACATGCCATGATTAATTAAATAACGCTTAAAAGCAATTAAAAACCCTTTGATTTCATCTGACTCAATCCTTCACACAAACACACGCAAACACAACAAAACATACAGCATAACATCGAAATAAACAAACAGAACCCGATTCACTCAAGGATTTTGTCATCAAAAAGGTCATATAATAACTCTTTTATAAGAGTTATCACACCCCCAAACTTAGCTCATTACTCGTCCTCGAGTGATGCTCTGTTACACAGCAAAAACACACCCACAAAACAAGGAGCGATGTTCAAATGCTCCGACGATAACCAAGATGAAGACTCAATCAGCCAGGGACGTCGCTTTCAGTCATGGTTCTTTGAAAGAAAAGGGATCATTCAGTTCTTCTCGTTGCAAATCTGGTCAATCACCTCGTATTGCAAGGACGTTGCCCTTCAGATATCAACAGGTATATAACACATTAGCCACTACATGAATCTTCCCATAACTTAGTTCTTCTTAATATGACCATGCTTTGATTATCAAGTGCACAAATGTCTCCACATTTCAGTTCGGTCAACCCCCTCTCCACTAACATGAGTGTCATCAATACTGGATCAGTAGGTCTTTTAACAGCTTATAATGTTAGGCTTGGGTGACGGTAGGATTGTTTGGGATAATGTAGCTCAAAGCACCTGGGCACCTAACTAATTCTTGATTCCAACTATCCTGACATTTTTCTTCTCTTTTTGTAGAGACCCCGCATCTTCACTTTTTTCATTAATTATATATATATATATTTTTTAACCACTTCACCCTCAACTTCCGAGGTTACTTTACCTCGCCCACTTCACCCTCAACTTCCGAGGTTACTTTACCTCGCCCACCCCCAAACTTAGAACATAACATTGTCCTCAATGTTGAAACTTATACAAAACCGAGGGGTGAGACACTGTTATTTTGAGACATAGAGATTACTACTGGGCACTATTATAGAAATGAGAGAAACTGAACCACAGTTAGGTATGCTAGAGTGAAGGGTAAGGAATGATATATATGGGTATACCGGAGAGTATTTGGTGGGTGCAAGAAAGAAAAAGCTTGTAAGCTCAAATGGGGACCCTAGGAAAATATCATAATAAGGAAGGCTAGAAAGGCACAATCGATCCAAAAGGGCCTCGTCCTATCCAGGTTGATACACTCATGTATGTCGTCTCGAGGGAGTACCAACCAAATATGAGAGACATACACTCATACAAAATCGTAGGCCAATTAAGATTCACCGATGCCATGGTCAATCCCTATAGGGCTAATATGCTAATACCAGAATTAATAGAGGTACATCCCACAAAATAAGGGTAAAGACCAAACGAGCAATAAGGCGTACCATATATCACGGTATAAACAAAACAAATTAACATCATAAAGCTATCCCTTGCCAATCAAGCATCATCCTTAGAAATCATCGAAAACAGAATAACATGCTTTTATTTAACAAAACAGAACAACACTCAACAAAACACCAACCAATAGACACACAACAAAACACAACACAAAACAAGGATTGAGTTCGAGAAAACGCCCCTAGCCTACACTTCGGGAGGACCCGAAGGAGTAGGAGAAGCTCGGTTAGATGGGCGGTAGCGGTAAACAACCGACATCGGGAGATCAACCACTCGGCCTCGGTCGAGTGCGCGCCGTCGATGGGGTTCTAGGTACCCGACCTCGCTTGGAACAACGGTCGATTCGGTTATCGAGCTCGGGTCGGCCTTGCATTTTTCTCTTTCTCGGCTCCAGTGATAGAATCAAAATCCGAAGGTAGAGGCCAAGCTTGGAATACCTGTTGTGGGAATTCTGGGAAGGCTGGCAGATGTACCGTAGACAGTGACCTAAGGCTATCCTCCAATATCCGATCTCGTTTACGGCAGTACGCCCAAAAATGCTTAAGAGCTTCTTCTAGTGCAGCGGATCGAAGCATGAGGGCTTGGACTTGCACGCAGAGGCACTTCTGCATGTCTAGAACAGTAGGCTCGGTTGAGGTCGGTATGGGCCGAGGTGGATCTGCTTGCGCTGCTTGCGAGATTGGGTCTGTAGAAGCACTATGACGATGAGTCAGAGTCTTGATGTCTATAAAAGATTTTTCAACGAGGCGATCCTCATCATCCCTAACAGGCACCCCGGCCTTTATGCATAACTGAGTGATCAGAGAAGGAAAGAACAGTCGGCCTGTCTTCCTTTTTAGGCACCCCTCTACTTCGCGCCAGATTTGGGCGCCTACGTTGATGGACCTTCCAGTGAAGATGCAGAGAAGCATCAACATACGTTCCTCCGACACCGTGGTGTCATGGGTTGTTGGCAAAATCCGGCTTTTGATGAAATGGAGCCAGACATGAGCTTCTATTTTTAATGATGCAGCTTTAATGGAGCGACACCCCTGTGTGGAGATATCCCATTCTGTGCCTTCGACAGCTGTCGATCGTAGCGCCTCCTCGAGGTCTTCACTGGAAGGGGCTCTCTTCATGGTGGAGAAAGCATCCTCCACCTCATTGTCTAACTCATAAAAAGTATTAATGGTTTCCGGAGAGAGAACCACTAATTTACCTCTAACCACTGCAGACAACCCTTCCTTGTTTGGTAAAGGCATGATATTTGCATAGAACTCCTTAACAATGGGTGTAATGGGGGGCGGTGGTATCGCCGCGAATGTAGCCCAACCATTCAAAGAAATTAATTCCACCACAAACACTGGGGTTTCTTTTGACTTCTGGAACCCCTTTTCCATCCAGAGCTGCCTAGGCTTCAAGCGCTTAAATCTTTCGAACCCACCGTGAGCTCGAAATTTAGGGATAGCATCGATTGAAACTCTTGCCTTTTGTGACGAAGGATTGTCCACTCGCGCCTTCTTGCTCTGAGCCTCTTCAGATTCCTCGGCCTCCACTATCTTGGCCTTCCCCTTTTCACTGGGACCATTCTTTCTTTTGGAGGAAGGAGACGTAACAGCCTGTGGAGGAGCTGGCGAAGGTTCCTGGGATACTTCTTCGTCTGAAATCACGAGGGGTGTGGCAGCATCATTGCTTGGAATGGATGATGGCCGCACCTGCCCCCTGATCCTGCTGCTGAATCTCCTCATAATACTAATTTTGTAGATGGAAGAGATGAAGACTACAAATTTTTCACAATCAGTACACAGGAGAAAATGAACGTGAGAGGCGAGAGCAAATATGCAGCAAAATTGGGGAAAATAAAAGATTAAAAAGACTGAAAGGTGGAAGAGGAAAAGGCGCGGTCTTTCAAATCCCAAAAGTCAACCAAATTTTTCCCGCTCTTTTGGTTTTTACCAAATTGGCAACTTCAATTTCACTTTCTCTTAAACCTCTGCCACTCCATTACTGGGGCGAGAATTAGCACCATGCTCCGAACTTCCCCCAGAGGTACGCACGTACCTGCAATCAAAAATCCCAAAATAATCCCTCATCCTTTTAGCAAGGCTAAAGCAATTTATTAACATATGAAAAACACCGAGACAAAACGAGAATCAAAACGAATATTTACAAACAAAATAGATGGGTTGCCCAGCGCTTGCTCGCCATGGCAGCCCAATGTACCTCCTGTCAGGCGTCCTTCAGGGGTGTTGAGGTCTTCTCACGAACGACCTCGCCACCACAATAGTGCTTGACACGCTGTCCATTCACCATGAATTCCCGACCGATGTCCTTTCTTGTAATGTGATAGCGCCGTGGGGTGCTACCTTGAGAATTGTGAAGGGACCCGACCATCGTGATTTCAGCTTTCCGGGGAATAGCTTCAACCTTGAATTGAACAGTAACACTTGCTGACCCGGCAAGAACTCACGGCGCAAGATGTTGTTATCATGCCATCTCTTTGTCCTCTCCTTGTACAGTTTAGCATTTTCATAGGCAAACCAGCGGAATTCATCCATCTCACTTAGTTGCAACAAGCGAGCTTCTCCAGCGGCCTTATGCTCAAAATTCAATTTCTTTATCGCCCAATAGGCTCGATGCTCAAGTTCCAGTGGAAGGTGACAAGCTTTCCCATAGACCAGCCGATAGGGGGACATCCCTAACGGAGTTTTGAAAGCTGTTCTGTAGGCCCATATTGCATCGTCCAGTCGTATGGACCAATCTTTCCGACCTGGGTTTACCACCTTCTCCAGTATGCCTTTTATCTCTCTATTGGAGAGTTCAGCTTGTCCATTGGTTTGGGGGTGGTATGCCGTGGCAATCTTGTGGCGAACATTGTACTTGGCTAGGACAGCACTTACTGCCCTGTTGACAAAATGTGTGCCCTCATCACTAATAATCGCGCGAGGCGTACCAAACCTCGTGAAGATGTTCTTTTGCAAGAACTTGATGACAACCTTTGCGTCATTAGTGGGACTAGCCACGGCTTCTACCCATTTGGATACATAATCAACTGCCACCAGGATGTAGAGGTTGCCAAATGAGGGTGGGAACGGACCCATGAAATCGAGACCCCACACGTCAAAGAGCTCAATTTCCAAAATGAAATTCATTGGCATCTCATTCCGGGAAGATATGTTCCCAACCCTTTGACATCTGTCACATTTGTGCACGAAGGCATGAGCATCTTTGAACAGGGTCGGCCAGAAATAACCTGACTGTAATACCTTGGCCGCCGTCCTTTGTCCTGCAAAATGGCCGCCATAAGGAGTGGCATGACATCCCTCTAGAATTGATTCCATCTCTTCATGTGGCACGCATCGTCTCATCAAACCATCGACACAGTGTTTATATAAGAATGGTTCGTCCCAAAAGTAATGTCTGACCTCTGATAAGAACCTTTTCCTTTGTTGAAATGAGAGTTCGGGCTGCAGTACTCCACAAACCAGGAAATTGACAAAGTCTGCATACTACGGTGTACTCTTGTCGCATGCTCATCAGTTGTTCATTAGGAAGGCGTCACGAATTTGGGCATGCACTTCTTCGACCTCGGCGCTTGTAATCGAGATAAATGGTCGGCCACTTGATTTTGATTACCTCTTCTTATCTCGATCTCGGATCAATTCTTGTAGGAGCAAGATCCAACGAATCAACCGAGGCTTTGCATCCTTCTTGGCAACTAGGTATCGATGGCGCATGATCCGTGTACACAATCACCTTCGAACCTACGAGGTAGGCTCTAAACTTTTCGCATGCGAAGACCACTGCTAGCAGCTCCTTCTCCGTAGTAGTGTAATTTATTTGAGCTTCCACCAGTGTTTTGCTAGCATAATAGATGGAGTGGAAGATCTTCTCTTTTCGTTGACCGAGCACAGCGCCCACAGCGAAGTCACTTGCGTCGCACATCACCTCGAAAGGTAACGTCCAGTTCGGACCAACGATTACCGGCGCTGTCACTAGAGCTCGTTTCAAGATGTCAAACGCCTTCAGACATTCCGAGGTGAATTCGAAGTGGCTATTTTTCTCCAACAAGGCACACAGTGGCTTAGAAATTTTAGAGAAATCCTTTATAAACCTTCTGTAAAATCCTGCATGTCCCAAGAAACTTCGCACCCCCTTTACAGTAGTGGGAGGTGGGAGTTTATCTATCACCTCGATCTTTGCTCTGTCCACTTCGATCCCCTTCTTGGATATGTGGTGGCCTAGCACTATGCCCTCTTGTACCATGAAATGGCATTTTTCCCAATTCAAGACCAAGTGCGTCGCCTCGCAGCGCTCCAAGACCTTTCCCAAGTTACTCAAGCATACTCCAAAGGTATCCCCAAAAACTGAGAAGTCATCCATGAAGATCTCGACTGACTTTTCCACCATATCCGAAAATATGGCCATCATGCAACGTTGGAACATCGCGGGGGCATTACAAAGTCCAAATGGCATTCTTCTAAAGGCAAACGTACCATAAGGACAAGTGAAAGTGGTTTTATGTTGATCCTCAGGTGCAATGGCGATCTGATGATAACCTGAGTACCCATCTAGGAAACAGAAGAACTCCTTTCCAGCGAGTTTATCAAGCATTTGATCCATGAATGGCAGAGGAAAATGGTCTTTCCTAGTAGCCATGTTCAATTTCCTGTAATCCATACAAACACGCCACCCCGTTATCACCCGAGTTGGAATCGGCTCCTCCGATCATTAGAAATCACCGTGACTCCTCCTTTTTAGGAACACACTTGCACCGGCTCACCCAAGAACTATCCGAGATCGGATAGATGATTCCGACATCCGACCATTTAATAATTTCCTTCCTCAACACTTCTTTCATCGCTGGATTAAGGCGTCGCTGGTGCTCTATAGAAGTGCTGTGGCCATCTTCCATCAATATCTTGTGCATGCACAGAGAAGGACTGATCCCTTTGATGTCGGCAATCGACCATCCAATAGCTTTCTTGTATTTGCGCAGCACTTGTAATAGAGATTCCTCCTTGTCGAGCTCAAGATTAGCAGAAATGATTACTGGAAGAGTTTGTCCTTCGCCCAGATACACGTATTTCAAGTGGGTGGGCAAAGTTTTCAGACTAAGCGTTGGAGGTTCTTCTATTGAAGGTTTGGATACCTGGACAGGCCGATCTGCGAGCTCGAGTGACTCCGGAGCTCGGTTGATACGAGGTGGGACTTCGGCCGATCTCTTGTTAGAGAATTGCTGAGGTCGCTCCCTTTCCGGTTCTAACTCCATGAGTTCGGCAACTTCGTTATCACTGTCTTCAAATTGAGACGAGTATTTCAGCATCTTATCGGCGACGACCTGCTCTAAAACTTGAATTACCGAGCACTCCTCCACTTCGTCCGGATATTTCATAGCATTGAAGACATTGAAAGTAACCTTCTGATCATTTACCCTCATCGTGAGTTCGCCTTTTTGGACATCAATCAGAGTTCTTCCTGTTGCAAGGAAGGGACGTCCCAAAATGATCGGCACCTCGTGATCTGCTTCATAATCTAGAATGATGAAATCTGCGGGGAAAATGAATGTATCCACTTTTACTAACACATCTTCAATTTTTCCTTCGGGATGTGCTGTGAACCGATCGCCACCGCAAGGTCCTTTGTTGTAGGCCGAGCTTCTCCTATTCGAGCTTCACGAATATTGAGGCGACATTAAGTTTATACTTGCTCCCAGATCACACAGAGCTCGGCCAACGTCGCGACCTCCAATTGAGCATGGAATTGTGAAACTCCCTGGATCTTTCAACTTGGGTGGAATCTTGCTTTTTAACATAGTACTCTTGCTCTCGATTAGTGCCCTTGTTTGAACTCCCCAGCGCCTCTTCTTTGTCGGGATGTCCTTGGGAACTTCACGTAGTTCGGCATCTGTTCCAATGCCTCCACCAATGGAATATTTATGTGCAATTGTTTGAAGACATCTAAAATCTTGAAACCGAGTGTCTTGTTGCTTTTTTCAACCTTTCGGGAAAAGGTGGTGGTGGTCGATACACCACCTCGTCCATTGACTTCGGCAGAGGATTCGCTTTGGTAGGCACCTCGGCATCACACGGTTGCTTCGGTGCTTCCACTTCTACCGACTTACTTTTAGTGTTTGAGGACTCCGCCTTCTCTTCTTGGTTCCGCAGCTCGGTTTCTTGCATCTTCTTTCCACTTCGCAGAGTGACAACCTTGACATGTTCTTTATCCTTCCGAGGGTTCTCCGTGTCACTTGGCAGATTACCAAGAGGTCGATTTCTCAGCTCGGTGGCTAATTGTCCGATCTGAACTTCTAAATTCCGTAGCGAAGTGGATTGCCCTTGGATTACTGCATCTGTCTTGGCCATGTACTCCTTCATCAAGGTTTCAATAGACTTGGGCTGTGGGGCGGCTTGTTGCTGCTTTGGTTGGAAATTTTGTGGATATGTGGTTTTCTCAAAATTTCCACCACCACTTGTTCCAGATCCTTGACCTCCCCAAGAGAAATTAGGGTGTTGTCTCCACCCCGGATTATATGATTGTGAGTAAGGATTATTCCTTTAGCGCTCGGTTTCCCATGTAACATCTTGAAGCCGGGTTTGATGGATAACTCTCAAATGTGTCCTTCCCACAATATACACATGACACCTCATTTACTTGCATCGTGGGTGCGACCATTGGAGCACTCGTCAATCGGCACAGTTGGGTTAGGTACTTGCAATCCCTTTAACATGTTACTCATGGATGCTACACGGGCATTAATGCCGTCGGGCATCAACCTCAAAACACCAATGACCGATTTCTATCCTATTAGAGCACGAGAATTCGACCATTGGCAATTGTTATCGCAATTCTTTCCAAAATCTCATATGCCTCATTATAGGATTTAGAGAATAGCCCGTTTGCGAGGCATCAAGCACCAAACGTGTTGGCGATTAAGACCATTGTAGAAGGTCTCGGTTGAATGCGGTGCGGAATGCCGTGAAGAGGCATTTCTTTAGCATTTCCTTATATCGCTCCCAAGCTTCGCACACCGACTCTTCGTCATTCTCAATGAAATGACATGATGTCATTCCGAATCTTGCGTTCTTGGTGGTGGAAATACTTCATCAAAAAATTTCACCGAGCTCGTTCGAAGTAATAGAGCTGACGGAGACCGTTCACCATGCTTTTGCACGATCTCGTAGCGAAAAAGGAATAGCCAAGTCTCGGTCTTGGTGGAACACTGGTAACTTAAATGAGTCGCTGACCTCCAGGAACGATCGAAGGTGGAGATGTGGATCCTCTGTGGCTTGCCCACTGAACTACCCCACTGTTTGGAGCATCTGGAACATAACCGGCTTCAGTTCGAACTGGTTCGCTTGCACCTCGGGCCTGGTTATTCCCGGATTCAACTCATTAAATCTGGGGTTAGCGTAGTCACGTATACCCCTTTCCCGGTCATCAGCGATGACTATAGCATTTCCTCCATTATTTGCATCACCGCCTTGTGCGGCCATTTTGGCTTTCGCTCTACGGACGTTCTGACGTCGTCTTCCTTGACGGAAGGTGCGTTCAATCTCTGGATCTAGCGGGTACAATACTGCGCTTTGTTTTATGATATACCACGGTCCGTAATCACGATTCACGCAGAAGAAAATAGCAGAGTTAACCACTAATACTAAATAAACACAAAAACTGAAATATCAACGTGATCTATAATTAGCGCTCCCCGGCAACGGCGCCAAAAACTTGTTGCGTGTATTCTAGAGATATACTATTCTACGCAAGTGCACGTAATCAACAAGTAATATACGGAAGTATTCCGAGATCGAATCCATAGGGAACGCAATTTTTAAACCACGTCGAATACAATTTGTTTGTGAATATGAGAGAAAACAATTAAAGAGAACTTTTACACTGAGCCGGGGTGGAATTTTAGACAGTAAACGATTAACAAACAGATATCAGGAGGAAAAAATAGACTTGATCACTTGATTCCACCCATGCCCCGTACTCGCCATGCTTCGACATTATCTTGCCTCGTTATTATGACATGAAATCTTCTAACTCTTAGTATTTTTCCAAATCTAAGATTATACCCTCTAAGCTCGTCAATATATTCCTATACCGAAGTGCTTTAAGAGTATCTCTACCGTTCCATTCATTTATGTCACGCAAGGCAAACACATATTCCTATGCTATTCACACACATAATATTTAAATCATGTTCTTGCGTCACTTTCTTGTTTTCCACTCTATGAGACCTTCCCAGAAATCATAGAGCTAAGATCTCACCCATGGTGATCAATCACAAGCAAGATAACTAAACACCAAGAAAACGATAATAACTTGACAAGATAAGCAGAAAATGGGCTCGTCACACGAGCATGGGTTTCATCAATAGATCAAGTCATACGAATTTAGCTCATAGCGAGCTGTGCAATAGTATTCGTAAACACAAATGCCATAGCAAAATAAAAAGGAATTGGATATTCAAAGTTAAAACTCGTCGCCGGAATCGCGTGCTCCTCCTTGGATCGTCGCCTCTTCCGATAGCTTCTTCTCCAAGGCGTTGCCCTCTGATTTCCTTCCAGATACTGAATGATGAATAATGATATTCTCCTGATTGTCGCCTCCCTTTTAATAACCAACTCTGACACTTATTTTAGGTGTGCAGAAAAGGCACCTGCAAGCCCTTCATCCACTGATCCTCTCTTTTTCCCGTTGGCTCTGGCAAAACGCGCGTCCTTTATCTTTGTCGTGGCCACCGCCATGTGGTCGTGGTCTGCAAAACTCTTCTTCATTTTTATAAGCGTGGCTTCATCCGCCGTCTGAGCTCTTTTACTCGGTTGCACGCACGAGCTCGCCCCTTTTCTGAGGAAGATCTCGCCTCCGAACTCATAAGTCCGACCTTGCTTACGAGTTCGACCTCGCTTACGGATCCGACCTCGCTTACGAATCCGACCTCGCTTACGTGTCCGACCTCGCTTACGAGCCCGACCTCGCTTACGAGCATCAGTCTCGAGGTCGTCTTCATACTTGTGAACTTTTCAATCTTTGAGCTCGGATGGTTGCGAGCTCGACTCTATTCTCTTTCTCCTCGGAGTTCGGTTTCACTCACGAGCTCGGCCGTCTTGAGCTCGGCAACCTTGAGCTCGGCAAACTTGAGCTCGGCAATCTTGAGCTCGGAAGTCTTGAGCTCGGATTTCACTTCCGTCTTGAGCTCGGATTTCACTTTTCCTGAGCGTTGACTTCGTCTTTGTAGCTCGACTCTGTCCCCGCATTTCTTCAGCATTACTCGTTCAGTCCTTCCTTGGACATCGAAGTCAAGCTCGCTTCGAGTTCGGCCTTGTCATGCGTTCAACCGGAGCTTGACTTGGACTCGGCGGACTTGACCTTGACGTCTTCACTTGCGTTCTTCCTGCTACATGCCATGATTAATTAAATAACGCTTAAAAGCAATTAAAAACCCTTTGATTTCATCTGATTCAATCCTTCACACAAACACACGCAAACACAACAAAACATACAACATAACATCGAAATAAACAAACAGAACCCGATTCACTCAAGGATTTTGTCATCAAAAAGGTCATATAATAACTCTTTTATAAGAGTTATCAACATTCATCGTATAAGGTTTGATAAGATCATTACAAAATTTAACGTTTGACGAGAGACGATGTATTTTAGATTTCTGGGGTTTTACATCACTCTTATAAAGTCTTTTATTTCATTAAAGTGAACCCTTTCTCCCTTGGAGAACGTGTCACTAACCTACATATTTAATTTGGTCATATTAGGTTTTTAACGAGCACAAGTTCACTCGAATCAAAGGCCTTTAAGGTTTAGAAACATTTTAAAGATTTTATCGATTTCGTAGAAATTAACTGTGCATATCAATCCCCTTTGAACGCTTTTCAATTCATGTTCATAAGAATTAGAAGACATGGCTGATGTCGTTGGAAATCCTTAGAGTCTAGTTTCATTTTAAAAAAACGATACTCGATTCTGAGTACCGATACTCAAGTTATTACAGTTTTACTGAAGGGTGGCGAAGCTAATAAAAATCAGCGTCCATGCTGATTGCAAAAACTGATGTCAACTGATTGCAAAACAGGCGTCAACTGATCGCGAAACTGGCATTAGCTGATCGTAAAAAACTGATGTCAGCTGATCGCAAAAATAATGTTAGCTGATCACAAAACTGGTGTCAGCTGATCGTAAAAACGGGTATCAGCTGATCGCAAAACTGATCGAAAACTAAAATTGAAACTTAGACTGATACATCAAATTGATACTTAGACTGATACCATGTTGAAACTTAGACTGATCAGCAAAACTGATATACAAAACTGATCGCAGAACTGATGTCAGTTTCAAAAATTCATAAAACTTGTTCAGTTATCGAAATACTGATTACCATGTCATTCTAAAAATCTCAGGGTGTCTAGTTTATTCTCCAACTGATAGATCCTAAAACCAGTTAGTCGTTTAGGAGAAATTTTACCTTCGGTATCATCTATCAAAACTGATACAGTTTCGGGCTCTTATTTTTAATCTTTAAGTTTACATATCAAAACTCTTCCAAAATTTATAAAATTTTACCCATACCTGTCAGGTTTTCCTGGTTTTGTTCTTTTTGTTTCTGGTGCAGAACATAGGCTCTAGCCTGCGGTGGGTGTGGCTGGCGGGATGGTTGTCGTTGTAGATACTGTTGTTGCTGTCGTTGTTGTTGTGACTGTAGTGGGGACTAATATTGTATGGCCCTAAGTGGCTGGGCCTGGCCTAGCTGATTTGGTATTCTCATTTCTCCCGGACGCACCTCGGGATATTTCTTCACATAGTGGCCCCTCAAACCACATTTGTAACAACCATCAATGCTTGATAGACACATACCCTTGTGCAGTCTATGACATTTCGGGCAAGGAATAGTCCTTTGTTGCTCCTGTTGGTTTTCTATTTGTGCGGGGAACATCTGTTTTCCCAATCCTTGCCCTTGTGGCGCTATAATCCTCTGCCAGGGCCTTTTGTCATTCAGGTTTCCATAATTATTTATGTCGGTTATAGTTGTTGAAGTTTTCTTTCCACTTTCTCTTTCATTTATCGCTAGCATTATGCGATTGGGTTTGTGCCAGCTTATCTTCTGGCATTGCTGCCTCAATATCTAGAGCTCAGCTGAGAGCCTCAGTGTAAGTCAGTTTGTCATGACTAGCCAGAGACATCCTTATCTCATGCCTTAAGCCGGATCAAAACTTCTCTGATATTTTCGCATCAGTATCCACTTGATGTGGAGCATATATGGACATATTGCAAAAAACGCGATCATATTCTATCACCATCATTTTTTCATGTTTCAAACTGTAAAACTCATTTTCCTTATTCTTTCTATAACTCTTAGGAATATACTTCTCCCTAAGTTTTAAGGTTTCGTTATGACTCTTCTTCTTTCCATTTTTATTTTTTTCGCCTATACGTCGCTTCTACGCGTATATGAACAACGTGTGAAAAACTTAACTTTATCCCTCAAAATTTCTTAAAGCTAAACATGTTTGGAATCCAAAAATAAAACCATGGGGTCGTAGAGAAGGTTGGTGCCTACCTCGTTAATGGATTTGATGTTGAGAGTTGAACTTCGATCATCGTCTTTAAGCTCTATTCTTGAAGAATGCTTGGAGAAAGTTGAAGAAGAAAAGAGAGAGAGAGAGAGAGAGAGAGAGAGATGCACGAAAATGGTGAGATAAATGTCTGTTCTCTGTCCAGTAAAGTGATAAGGTGGTGTTTAGGTTAATAGGTACTTCAATACTAGGTTATGACATCATGAATAGTGTCTACGTACAAAAAGATGACATTTGATTAGGAAAAGTGACATAAAGCAAAAAGCTTGACATGTGATGTGATGGTGCGATGGCTCAATGTGTCATAGCCGATTTGATGATATTTGGCCGTCCCCTTCGTCTTCCATTAGTCGAAATTTAATTTTTGATGTTTAATTTTTCGTCTTCGACTTTTAAGTCTTAATCGTATTTGTTTAGATATTTCGGCTTTACATAATTAATAAATCATCACACACTTTTGGTTCAAGACACTGCTTTCCAGGCCTCCTTAACTTCTGGATTCAAAATTTGATTCCGTTTTCATTTCTCGGTTTCATCAGTCATAATTATGGATGCAAAACCCTATTTAACATAGTTAGTGAGTTAAACATGGCTTGATAATACCGAAGTATTACAAAATTAGTGCAAAAATTACATTAAAAGGCATTTTGGTGCCTTTTGGAATGAGAAGAAAGAAAGAAAAATTATTGGATTATTAATGAGAAAATATAGAATTTAAATAGAGGAGGGGAGATAATTAGCATTTTTTTAGAAAAAATTAACTTTAGTAGAAGATAACATCTTATACTCTATCCGTCCACGATAAACATATCACAATTATCTTATTCAATTTTCACAAAAAGTGTATCATTTTCATTTTTAGAATATTACTCCTTATTATTCAATCACATAACCATTCATTAATTATAATTCTTATCACTCACGATCTAACACATAGTGGGACTAGAGTTGACAAATGGATGGGTCGGCCTGGTCCGACCTGAGTCCATCGATTTTTGTCAAAAAATCGGGTAGGGCCGGCCCAAAATCCATCGGACGTAAAAATCAAAGCCCAACCAAGTGCGGAACAGTGTTTTTAGTACAATTTTTTTGGTTCGGCCGGGATCGACCTGACCAGGCCCACTGGGCTTTGGCTTGTTATAGGTGGCCCTGCCCGGCTTGAAATTCAACAGAGCCTACTTTCCTTGAGTCCAACCTGGCCCGTGGGGTCGGGCCCATTTTAGAGGTGCGTTTTTCTTGGAGTGAGTGTGGGGAGTCAATTCTTTTCTTAACCAACTTTAATTCCAAACTCAATTTCTCAGTTGGTGGTGTCATTTCATTTTTAGACCAAACTCGATTTCTGAGTCGTACCATCGCCTTTAACTATAAATAACCAGTACAAGTGTATGATACAGTTAGGAATGTCGAGTGCCCTAGAGACTTACTGCGGTCAAGCATTTGGCGCCAATGAGCTACAGATGCTCGGAATCTACATGCAAAGAACATGGTTGATCCTCACAGCCATGGCAGCCGCAGCCATTCCCCTATTCGTGTTCGCCTCCCCCGTGCTCAGACTCCTCGGACAGACCATAACCGTGTCCAGAGAGGCCGGGAGGGTCGCGCTCTGGATGATCCCTCAGCAGTTTGCATATGCCATGACGTTCCCATCTGCCAAATTCTTGCAAGCTCAGAGCAAGGTCATGGCTATAGCCTCCATTGCAGCTGTTGCGCTCTGTTTGCACGCCTTCCTTAGCTGGCTGCAGTGGCGGACGCAGCAAAAAATATTGGTGGGGCTTTACTATTTTTATATTGACAAAAAATCATAGCGACAAAAATTTATAAATATTTGATACATCAAAAATAGTCCAACAAATCAAACTAAAATGGTGGTAATGGAATTCTACGTGTTCTCATCACTTGAAAAGGTTGCAAGATCGGCTCATTACCAATCGTTAAAAAAAGATTGAACTTTTCTAATGCATTTTTCCAGTTACTGCAGCCCATCTTTGTAAAAGCATCTTCTGCGTATCGACCCTTTTATCTGATTGTTTAAATAGATAGCACCATAAACAAAAGACAACATCTTTTGATACACTGTACTCGAACCATATAAATCTTCGATACCAAATATCTTGAATGCCATATTTCTTTTTCGGATACAAATGTCCAACTGGTTGGCAAGGACCCCTGATCAAGTACTCTCTCCGTACTTGATCACGAATAGCAATATCGAACTCCTCTATTAGTTTTCGTAGTCCCGATCACCAACAATCTCATTCAAATATAATTCAACTTGGATTTGATTCTTCACTGATTCAACAATAGGTTCACTTGGTGAAGAAGATGACTCACCCTTGCGTTTTTTTTTGAAAAAACGCTCCATCTTGTACATAAACAAATGCAACTCTTTTAATTAAAAACATAAAAAAATATAAATTTAAATCATAACCTAAAAAATATTCAATTAGAACCCTAATTCCAAACTTTAATTAAATTTACAATTAACTAAACTAAACTGAAAGCATGGTACTCATATTTATTTTCATGATAAAATAGTAAACAATTGAGGCTTTAAGATGGAATTATTCACTGTAGAATTCAAAGAATAGATTAACTAAATGCCAATAAATAATAAACAATTGAGATTTAGGAGTAGAAATAACAAATTAAGAAGTAAATGTATAACAATTAACAAACAACTTCTATGTAAATATAAATAAGTTGAAAGAAAAAGGGAATAGAAAAAGAGTAGATAACTCATCAAAAATGAGGAAAAAATATGATCAGCGGCTGCGGGAATTAGAAGAAGAAAATACTTTGATTTGTGTTTTGTTGAAAGCAAGAAGACAAAAATATAAATTGTGCTTGTTTCATTTTTCAAAACTAATAAAAACATTATTTATTGTATAACACTTTTTCTTTTGTAAAAAAGGAACTTACTTTTTGACTTTTTCTTTTTTGTACTTTCTTTTATTTCTTTTTTTATCTTCTTCATCTCTTCAACCTCCATTTTTACGCAGACAACCATTTTCTTCCCCCTCTTTCTATTTTTCTTACAAATTTCAGCCCCTTCTCATCCTAGATTTTTCGCCAATTCGCTCTTCAACATCGTTTACTCAGTAGGGGCTGAAGATAGTTTTCGACAAATTTTAAAAAATTTGCAGTAATAAAAAAAAAAAAAAAAAAACTTGGTAGGGGCTTAAGCCCCTTCTCCCTCCTTACTGTATCCGCCACTGGCTGGCTGCTGATCGCGGAGCTAGGATTGGGGCTGGTGGGGGCGGCCGTGGTACTTGATTTGTCATGGTGGTTCATCGCTCTGGCTCAGTTCTCGTATGTCGTTTCTGGGATGTGTGGTGACGCCTGGTTGGGGTTTTCGCCTCGGGCGTTTCGAGATTTGTGGAGGTTTTTCAAGGTTTCTGTTGCATCTGCTGTTATGATGTGGTGAGATTGCTTGATTTTTAAGTCTTGTTTTTGGCAGTGTAGGTTGTTTTTTATGTGATGATGTTGTTTGTGTGTGTGTTGCAGCTTGGAGTTTTGGTATGTAATGGCTCTTACTCTGTTTGCTGGATATTTTGGAAGATGCTGAGATTTCAATTGATGCCTTTTCCATATGGTGAGTGAGTTATGTTTGAGGCAAGCAAGCCTATCCTGAGGTCGAGCTCAACTTGATAATATGATTTTCTTCGAGTTTTCAGCATAAACATACTGGGATGGGCTTCCATGGTGGCTCTCGGAATAAACATAGCCTCGAGGTCTGTATAAAATTCGAGCTCGACTCAACAATATGATTTTTCTCAGACGTTCTAAATTTGGGCGTGTTTCTTGGAACCAAGACACGTTTCTCTATTATATGAAGGATGCAGATGATCAATCAAATCCGGAATTAGTCAATCTGTCAAAGTATATGTAGTTTAGCCTGTATAATTTTTATGTCTATCTTATCACGCGAAGTAAACGCCCTCTTTGCAGTGTGAGGGTGTCGAACGAACTAGGCATGATGAACCCGAGGAAGACGAGGTTCTCGGCAATGGTGAGCGGGGCGTCGTCTTCACCCTCGTTCTCATTCTCAGCAGAAAGCAGTACCCTGCCATCTTCTCAAACAGTTCGGAAGTTCAGGAGCTGGTCCAGCAGCTCACACCATTGCTAGGGATAAGCATAGTCTTCACAAATGTTCAGTACGCGCTCTCAGGTACTACTTATCACTCTATTTTGCCCTTCTCATAACATCTTCAATCTCTCGCCTCAAGTCGCATATTCTGTTTATCCGTCCCGTCGCGTCGCGTTGTAAGAAGCTACAAACTAATTAACATGCTTGGAATTATGCAGGAGTGGCGATTGGCGCAGGGTGGCAAAGCCTTGTTGCTTACTTGAGCTGTGGATGTTACTTTGTGATTGGTGTTCCTTGTGGAGTTGTACTTGCCTACACTTTTAACATGGGGGTGAAGGTGAGTTTTAATATATCCAAAGCCTAATCTTACTCTCTCTAGATATTTTTGACATTTTGTGATCAGGGTAGTTGGTTTGTGCTTGCAAACATTCATGTTGACGTGGATGATATGCATCGCAGACTGGAACAAGGAGGTGAGTGTTATAGTATTAGCAACTCTTTCTTCACACACTACTTCGGTACAAGATTTTCTATCATATTTTACCATCACCAATATATGCTACATGTATCTGAATGTCAATATTCATGTATTGGCGATATGAAACTTAAAATGTAACGTAGAAATATATATAGAAAATTGAAATACACATTTTACTAAAACCTGAGATTGTAACATGAAAATCATTCTTGCAGTGTTGTGATTGAAAGCTTAATGGACTAGACATTAAGTTGGGCCTAATTAATTAATTGTTAGACATTGATTAATTAAACCTAAAGCCCACAAACTAGGTAGTGGGTGGTTTTGTTTTATAATGGTAGTTAATCTTTGAGATTAACGTTAGACCGCAGGATTTATTAATTCATGATTAAAACACTTTTTAGAAAATTAAAATATCAAAATTATTCTTTAAACTCAAATAGGAGATTCTTGGCGTCTCGTTGATTTTGTATATCGAGGTATTGTTCTATAATGGTAGTTAATCTTTGATTAAAGACACGTGAGATACCATAGTTGTGGAAATCGCTCTCGAATGATACCATAGTTTTGGAAGCTTTACTACTACCACGGAAGCGTAATAAACACGTAAGTCTTCGATCTCCGTGTTCTAGGCTCATCGCATGCTTTAATTATAGATCTAGATCAGTTTTTGATGTATTATTCCGCTGCGCATTAGATGTTATCAAGAACGAATTCTAACAGTGGTATCAGAGCCCGGGGCTCGATCTATAATTAATTAATTCGTGTTCTATATTAATCGTGGATTTCTCGAAATTTTGAATTTTGATTTCGATTCGATTTTATTTTCATTTCGTTTGATTATTCTTATAATTAGATTATGGAAAAGAAAACAAAAATGGAAAAAGAAAATTGAATAATCTGGAAATCTGAATTTGCGTAATTTGGAAATTGTTTTGGAATTGGTTTTGCCGATCCTTCTTCACCGCCGTTCAATTGCCGCCGACTTTCCCTTTTGTGCCTCCCATGGAGATGCGTGGGAGCATCGAAGGAGAAAGAGGGAAAACGCAATGGCTGCGAGAACGCCTCGGAGTCATCGCCGTCGCCGTGAATCGTAGATGGAATCGTCGACGACATGGAGTCGCCGGCGAGGAGACGACGGTGAAAGGGGCGTGCGTCGTGCGCTGTTTTTCGAGCTCGACTGGGTCGCGTCGCCGGCGATGGTTTCCATGGACGCTGGGCGTGTGCGAACGCCGCCGCTGGACCTTCCGTCGCACGCTGAGTCGTCGGCGGAGGAACGACGTCGGCGGTCGGCGGTGGGCGTGGAGGAGCGGCGAGGCGGCGCAACTCACGCAGCAAACCCTAATTGGATTGGGTTGATTTGCGCGACGCGGCGATGGGCGCGCATGACCGGGCTTCTTTCGAAGGTGGGCGAGGAGTTGCTGTTGGGCATGCAAGCTACGCGGGCTTTGAGTCTTCTTAGTCCGGCGATGTTCGGCCTTCCAATTTTCTAAGGTCACGAGAATTGGGCGGTTTTGATCTTACGCTTCGGGCCACGGTTTTTGAAATGTTTTGGCCGTTTTGGATTAAATGTGATGACCCTTTTGGGTCGTAATGTGATTAAAAAAAAACCTTTATTAATTTAGAATTAATAAAATCTAATTTCCAATTACACAAAGATTAATTTATTAATTGGATTAATAAGTTTTGTTTAATGTTATTATTTTTGAAATAATAACATTAATTTCGATTTTGTATTAACTTAGAATTAATACAATCTACTTATGTACATGGATTTAATTTATTAATTTAGAATTAATAAATTTAATCATAATTTTCAAAATTAATTTATTAATTAGATTAATAAATTTAAACTTTATTATTATTTTGAAATAATAATATAAGGTTTGATTTTATATTAATTTAGAATTAATATAATTTACTAATGTACATGGATTATTTTATTAATTTAGAATTAATAATTCTAATCACTATTTTGGACATTAATTTATTAATTAGATTAATAAATTTTGACTTTATTATTATTTTTGAAATAATAGTATAAAGTATGATTTTATATTAATTTAGAATTAATATGATATACTTATGTTCATAAATTAAAGATTTGATTTATTAATTAGATTAATAAATCTTGTTTGATTATATTTTAGAAATAATAATGCTACATGAATATTTATATTGATTTGGAATTAATATAAATGCATAAATCCACTTTTAATTAGAGAATTAAATTATTAATTAGATTAATGAATTTATTCGTTGAGCCCTATTTGCTGTTGTTTTGTGATAAGCATGCTATTTGATTTTATGCTTATTTTTTAACTATAGTAGTTAGAGACCGCTTTTATATTTGGGTAGGTGGCGTCCTATTGTAATATTCCAAAGAAACGAACGATGATCACGGTATTTTAAACCCGAAAATTTGGGTTTCTTGGATATTATTTTATGACATCGAATATTGTGATTTCGATTCAAGATTATATTAACGAATTCCTTCTTATATTCACTAAGGATTGTGAATTAAGGAATTGAAATATTACGAAATGATTCATCGATATATTTTAACGTCGATCGGCGTATCGAACGTCAGATTTTATGGAAATTTCTGAGCTGTAAAGCTTGGAATTAATTTCCATCTTAATTCCTTTATTAAATGGAATATATTTATAAAGTAAGTACGAGCTTACTACGACTATTTTGAGATGAGTCGATTTTGAACGTTTTGAGACGTTTTGAACGTCAACGTCTAGAGACGTTTTGAAAAATGAGTTTAATGCTCAGGAAATTATAATAATTAATTTCCTATTATTATTTTATATAATTACTGTATTAATAAATAGTAAAATCGAATTTTTACCTATTAAAATTCGATATTCTTAAAATGGGTTTTTCGAAAACCCTAATGTCTTAAACTATGGTTTTTCTCATGAAATGATACCATTAAATTATCATATGGTATCTAAACTATATGTTATAATATATATGAATATTATTAAGCATTAAAATCATTTTTGAACCATTAAAACTCGATAATAAATATATATGGGTTTCGAAACCCTAATTTTAAAATTAGGGTTTCGTATGCATGAATTAATGCAATTATTTTATCCTATGCTATTATTTATTATCTAAATCATATATTATGATATATATGAGTGTATTTTTTTCAAAAGTTACATGAGTATCAATTATAGGTGTGATTTATAATTTTTATCCTATTTTCCTATTATTCTCGCTATTTTCGAATTAATGTCTATAAGATGTTTTAATTATTTTTAATGGCTTGTATTATATACCTATGATCATGTATGATATATATAATTTATTAAGGAGTGTAACAAAAATTAAATCAACCTAAACCCCCTAAACGCTGTACCACCCTCTTACTACACCATGATTGTCACCTCCCTAACACCCAATGCATGGAGAGCCTTTCTAGCCTACACTCATCATCACCACACTCTACACACTCAAGCCATTATTCCTATTGTGTGTGTGTGTGTGTGCACCGAAGAGAGAGAGAGATATACATGGGAGAACCTCATCCCATTCACTTCATTCTCACTCATAATACACCTCTCCCTCACATTTTCTCACTCTCCCCCTCTCCATTTCTGCAGAAAGAATCGAGAGCTCCCTCTCCATTCTCTTCCCAAATTCTTCTTCTTCTCTTCCATTTCTTCACCCAAGTTTGAATACCCTAGTGTTGTTCTTGAAATCCTATACCATTTCAAGGTAAAACAAGGCACCATAGCTTCGATTTTCTCATCCTTTGTTCAATGAAAATCGAGAGCATGCTATATATATATTTGTGTATGTTTTAAATGTTCTATGAATGAACTATGGATGAATGTTGTTATTGGTGATATTATTTCGAAAATATATGAGAATATATATGTTAGATAAGCATAGATGTTTGTATATTAAGTTGTTGAAATGTATCTAGCATGTTTACATCATTTTCGAACCATAGGACATGTTTAATAAAATTTTCGAAAACTTTAAAAGATGATATGATAATGACCGATTATTGCTTGTGTATTTTAGTAATGGATTATTGATCTATAATATGTTTTAAACCTATGGTAGGTTAATTAAAATTTTGGAAAACCACAGCTATGTTTATTAGAAATACCGTGAGCTTTTGGATGTGTACCTTGGGGTAAAATTTTTTCAAGCATGTAATGACATATTAATGCTCTAGAACCTTGATTATATGCTCTATGATTTATTTGGAATTTTGAAAACCAAATGCCTATGGAAATCGAAAAAGCGAGAGCTTACAAGCTCATATGGTGACGATTTAAATTGGTTTGGTTAATATTATGATGTTACAATGTTATAATATAATGTTTAATCATGTTATGATTTAATTAGAATTTTGGGAATTATTTGGTAATTGTTTGGTATTTATTCAAAATACCGTGAACATTATTGGTTTATTCATGAATGAATGATTATGATGGACTATAGGTTATAATTGTGATATATATTGATATTGGAATATTATACTAAGTGTATATCAATTTTGGAAATTTTGGATAATTATTCCATATTTTATGTAATTACTGTAATATATATATATATATATATATTAATAAATGACAAACAATATCATATGAATGATATAAATTATATTCGGACCATAGTGTATAATAATACACTATTGTAAATTAGGAAATTTTCGAAAGTCATTTGATAATTTTAAATTAATTACCGAGAATTTTCGGTAATTAATAAGGTTTTTAAATCCTTTTTAATTCAGTTTATTAATAAATTATATGTCTAATTAATATTCTGGACATATTCGAATTTTATAAAATTTTATAAACATAGATTACTATGTTTGAGACAAACGTTAGGTTAATAACGTTTTAAAATCGAAAATACGCGTTTTTATTTATAAAGAGGTTTATTAAATGCAAAATTATTTGTAAGTCCCTTGATTTACGTGATAAATCAAGAAATGGGACTTTACGATTTTTTAATCGATCGAAATTCGATTTATAAAGTAAAATGGTAAGAAATTACTATTTGAAAGTCAAAATTGTCGACTTTGTTGACCGATGTCGACTTCGTTGACTTTGTAAGTCAAACATACGATTATATCGTTCGATAAATCGCCAATGGCGTAAGATGTACTAATTGAGTATAATACCCCATTAGTAAGAAAAGATTTCACAAATGAAATTTTATATCGAGAAACGTGCTTATACGTTAAAACGTTTAAACCCGAAGCGTTAAACCGAAATAGTTGAACGTATCTCGAGGAACAAGAACAATTCAATTGAATAACGTATTTGAAAGCGTATTGAATTCATTGAGGAATTCAGTTTACATCGATATAAGATATCGAAGTTTATCTTAGACTTTGAAAATCTCGAGAGACTTGAGCGACGTACTAAAGCCTCGCCAGTAAAGCGTGGACGCAAACGCCTTGATCGGATATCTTGACGTACGAACAAACCTATGACTCAATTTACAACGAACCATAGTCCAGGTGGGCTTATTATCTTCAAAATGTGGGCCCTAAACTTACTTTTCATGATTCCAAAATGTTTATTTACAATGCTTATTTTGCAACCGTTGACAAATGTTTATTACATTACCCGTCAAAATATTACATTTTGTGTATGGATCCTATCTATTACGCCCGGTAGAAATTTATGGCGATAGTTGGAACAATATTATGACAAAGTTATGTCATTTGGGTCGCGCCCAACCTTTTATTAATGTCGGGTCCCGTGTCGGATGATAAATGCCCGCTAGATTGGCGTGAAGGTTGGAACTATATGCTATGTTAACATATGCTTGTGAGAGCGATGTGTCTTTGTATGGGATTACGGTGGTCACATCGTCGTAGAAGGAGGCCTCACTCGACGTTTGATCTTTGATATTATTATGAATTATGATCGTGAGATACGGATCATACACACCAAGAAAATGCTCGGCGAGCTATGTTTGACGAAAATGGTTTAGTAAGCCTGAGGCATTTTAACTAAAACCCTCGCGACTTACCTTGATATTGGCGTAGAATTCAAATATTATCAAATGTTTTCGGCATGAGTCCACCGAGTGCAATTTCTTGTACTTAGCCGCATGTTTGTTTTAAATGTGCGGGTTGAGCTCGATGGTGATGATGGAGGATGTGTTGAGGAGTCCAGTGTCCTTGACTGTTTATTTAGAATTTGGTTTTCGCCTTGAATACATATCATCACATATGTATTCACACACTTTCCGCTGCTAAACTCCGAACTCTTTTACTTTATGTCATGAACTATTGAGGTCCATCAGACCATGGTAAGTCTTTGGGTCTGACGGCCTAAACCTTTTTAATCAGTTGGATATTATATTATCGAACCTATCGAGCATGCTAGTTATAATTGATATGTACCTCTACCTTAGTCTGTTTGTCCTATAATACTATTCCTAGTATTAGTCACCCTCTAGTCCGGGTCGTCCGGAGTGGGGGCGTGACAGAGTGGTATCAGAGCACTGTTGCTCTTTGTAAACCCAAATTCTTTTATTCTAAGTCTAGGTCGAGTCACTGGACTTCTAGTAACCTACTGACTCCCCTCAACACTCCATCACATCGAGCTCAACCGGGAAAAAGGTAACTGATTTCTTTCTCAGACTCATGAAATGAAAAAGTTTTGAGCAAGTTAGAAGAACTTTTGAAAGAAATTGAAAGGATTATCCTTGGAGAAAAGGATAGGATATTATGAAGTTGTTGATGAAATGAAAGTTGAGCAAGAAATTTTTTTCCAAAAATCTTGAGTTGAACTAATGCAAGTACTCAAGTATTGAGATGAAAGTACATGGTGGTACTAGTTGAATGATCAACATGGGATGAATGAATTCATTTTTGATATGTATATGAGTTGATTATGATTGTTATTTTGAAACCGTATTTCCAAATTCTCAAATGAGACTTTATTTCCAACTTTGAAAATTTTGTTTATGATGAACGATATGTTATCATGAGACAAACCTAGACTCTAAGGAGCATGCTCATGTATCGTGAAAGAACATAGAAGTATGAACTTCTTTTTCCTTACGAGAACAAAAGAACGATAGGAAGAATGAAAGTGATGATAGCCTCGAGCTCGAACGACGAAAGACGAGCGAGAAAGATGAACGAGGACGATCTCAACCTTGAAGATGAACGACGTCGGCATTTCATCACCGCGTCGACACGAGTAACCGTCGACATAGGCTATGATGTGGACATCAATTACGACTACAGAATGTTCAACTTCAACATGAGGACGTGGATGTGGTAGACGTATTACATCGAAATACGTCTCGAATTTTATTTTGGGCACGATCGCGCAAATTTCCTGCACTGCGCAGTAAACTTGTTTTAGCTAGATCTCTTTCGTTAGGACTCCGATTTGTGCATGGTTTTCACCTGCGTACTCCTAACGCACTGATCTTCAATTGTTATGAAGAACAGAACCCCTAATTCTGTCGCCAGAATACGATAGAGTCTGTTGAACTCTAGTTCGAGTGGTTGGTATAAGATAAGGATCTCGTAGCATATATTAAGATGTTATTGGTCTATATGTATACGTTTGGGTAAGACTAAGAAGGTAAGTTGTGATATGTTTATGATGTTGCCTACCTTATAGATTGCTTAGTTCTAACCTAGTTGCTTCTCGTTATGTTTAAGTTATCATTGTCTGCTTTTGAGATGACGATAGTTGACTTATGTTAGTTTTGATCGTGACAGATGGAGGGGATGAGATACATTGCTCGGAGGAGGATTGGACCGCACCCGACCCCAAGGAGGTAATGAGCATTTATCGCTCCAATGGATGTCTTGTTGGAGAGGACTTGGGCGAGTTCGGCATACTATCTCCGCTTTTGGAGATGCCCGAGCCCACGGTGCTCACGCTATGATGGCATCGACGCGTCTCTAGCCATACTCCCTTGTGATTGGGAGGATTATGCCCGGAAGTATCGAGGATTATATCTACCGGGCGATGGGTAGCTATGACTTGGTGGGAGATTTGCCCATTCGTAAGTCACCGACTTACGTGTATAAGATTCTGGGCAAGACCGAGAGGACCCTACCTCCCTCCCCGAGAGTACACCTGGCGGGATGAGTCGCCAGAGTGGCTATACACGGAGGTTCCGAGGCAGATTGACCCAGTCGTGCCTCCATTCCTTTTTGACGAGGGCAGGCCCGCCCGCTTAGAGAGGCGGCCGCCCAGAGCCCTGGGAGAGCTGTGTTCCTCCCCACATTGGACACCCGTCGTCCACCGATACCACCTCCATCACCTATGGCCGCCCCCGTACCTCCAGTCGAGCATTTCCTTCAGACGGCGCGGATGAGAGTGATAGACACATCGGATGCGTATAGCCCGATTCGCTATACCTATAGCTCGATCCGCCACGACTATGAACTATATGGCGATGACGACTTTAACCCCATGCGAGACATACCGATGGTAGAAGGCGATGGAGCGGGACCATCCAGGGGACTACCCCGCATGGACATTTCTGACAGCGAGGATGACTCCGAGGAAGAGGAAGATCCCGAGGAGGACGGGCAGTGGGAGGATGCATGATGTAGACACCAGATGAAGCTTAAAGAGATTTTTTTTTGTGTTTAAGCTTCCGTTGTTTTCCTTTTTCTATGTTTGATTTTTTTTTTGATGGATCTAAAAACCCTGACTTTTGGAAGGCCGTGTGGGCCGGGATTTATGTTTTCTGTATAACCTTTGGTGTTGAACATCCTGCCTATGGCAGAAATTTTGGATATATATATATACATGACCCTGATAGGGCTTTTGCGGCAAATTATGTTTGTTAAGGGTGATATATTTTGTTTAGAATCGTTTTACAATAAGGCCATAATAGTATTGAGTATGTTGAGTTGTGGAAAGGATAAGTGTCTAATAATTACCTGTTTTCTATAGCAGCATGCCTCCGAGAAGAAATCCGGAGCAGGAACCCAGAGGTCGAGGTCGGGGAAGGCCGAGAGGAAGGGGTAGAATTCTGAACAAGAAGCTGAGGACATTCCCAAACCACCCCCTCCACCTCAACCCGATCGCAGGATCGAAGAACTGTTTCTAAGGCAGAACCCTCCTGTCTTTAACGGAAAAGGTAACCCGGAAGAAGCCGAGCAATGGGTTAGAACCATTGAGCGGTTTTACTTTCTTAAGATGCACAACACAGAAAGGTCATCGTGCGTTACTTTCGGTGAATGGACCAAATGACTTCGGTGGGAGGCGGAAAGAAGACCTTCTTCTTGAGCAACCGGAGGAGTTCTCATGGGAGGACTTGAGAGGAAATGTATGAAAAATACATCCCCAAAAGCTATAAGAGGAAAAAGAGCGAGGAATTTTCTGATCGCAATTCGTGAGATGTCGAGATATGCACCAAAGCAGTGGACACCGACTTGAAAATGTCGGAAAAGTTCGGTCGGGGCCGAGAATGGAGATCGAATGTCTCTTGCCGCCATGGAGACCTAACTTACATCAAGCTCTTGCACGAGCTTTAGATATTGAGGCGGCAATGTCCAAGATAAGTCGGTGTCGGCTCAGACACACAATACTTCGGACAGAGGAAAAGGGAAGTGGGAACCCAATCGCGGCAATCATAGCAGGGGAGGCTATGAGAACACGAGCCACAAGACCACAGCGAGGCAACCGGCATGCAAGGCAGGGGCTGGAAGAGAGCGACTTATGCTCCACCGCAAGGGACCGCAGGAGCAGTTGAGGCTCCTCCATGTCCTAGATGCCATAGAACACACAAGGGAGTGTGCGGCAAATGTGGTGAGCTATTACAAGTGCGGGGCAAAAGGGCATTACGCCAACAATTGCCCAAAGGTCACGTTCGGATATAAGGCGAACCAAACGGCAATGTCCACCACTAAGGGCTATCTGACTCCAACCCCACCGCCGCATGGTTCCGGCCCCAACCTCGGCTACTCCAGTGGCAACAACCCCGGCAAGTGGTGCAAAGACCACAATGGCGGCACAACAACAACAACCCCAAGAATCACGATGGCGTACCGCCTCAACAACAGAGGCGGCAACCACGCATGACAACGCCAAAGCGAAGAAGAACATGCCAGCAACAACCGCCCGAATCGAGAAGGACCAAGCCCGTCGGCCTCGGTAGGCTCGGGCTAGAGCTCACGCCAGCATAGGAGGCGAATCTAACAAAACCAGGAAACTGGCGGTATGGGAGTTCTCCTCAACCTACCAAGTTATAGTATTGTTCGATCTGGTGCTTCATTCTTTTTATTGCAAAATCATGCGTAGGAATCTGGGCCTTAGGTCCGAAAAGGCAAGCTAGGATATGAAAATCTCATCGCCTATAGGAGGAATTATGAGATTACACACTTCGCTTGAACTTAGAGTTGACATTAGGATCACTTAAGGTTCGGCTAACAATCTAAACATAATACCCATGGACGATGTAGACTTAATCCTAGGAATGGATCAAGTTAGCTAAGAACCATTCCACGATTCTATGTAAGGAAAGGAAAATTTTGTTTCACTTTCCTAGACAAGAAGCTACGCATTTCCACGGGATCAGCATGGGGAGAAGAATCCCGATTGTATCAGCACTACAGGCGAGGAGGATGATGAACCAGAAAGGATGCCATGCATTCCTTGTTTATTTGAACGAAGAGGATAAACCCGAAACGCGGGTAGAAGACATAGAAGTTGTCCAAGAATTTTCGGACGTGTTTCCCGAAAATCTACCAGGACTGCCTCCTGATAGACAACTAGAGTTTACCATCGACTTGGAGCTAGGATCAGCCCCAGTGTCGAAGGCGCCCTATAGGATGGCCCCAAAAGAGTTGGAGGAACTGAAGATCCAGATTCAAGAATTGTTGGATCTAGGTTTCATTAGGCCCGATGTTTCACCTTGGGAGCGCCTTATCTTGTTTGTCGAGAAAAGGATGGTTCTTTGAGGATGTGCATCGATTATAGAGAACTAAATAAGATGACACTAAAGAACAAATATCCCTTTCCCAGGATTGATGACCTGTTTGATCAATTGCGAGGAGCAGGAGTATTCTCGAAAATTGATCTCAAGTCGATATATCATCGGTGAAAATACTGATCCGAGGATGTACCTAAACTGCGTTCGAACCAGATATGGCCACTATGAGTTCATAGTTATGCCATTCGGATTAACCAACGCACCAGCCGTATTCATGGATCTCATGAACAGGGTATTCCATCCATTTTTGGATAAATTCGTTTTGGTCTTCATAGATGATATCCATATTTATTCAAAGAATGAAGAGGATCACAAGGAACATCTGAGAACGGTACTGCAAACTTTAAGAAGTGAAAGGTTGTTTGCTAAGTTTAGCAAATGTGAATTTTAGCTGAAGGAGGTTATGTTCCTTGGGCACATCGTTTACTCGCCAAGGCATAAAAGTAGATCCGCCAAAGTAGAGGCAGTACAGGGGTGGAAATCACCGAAGACTCAGCACGAGATTAGAAGTTTCCTAGGATTAGCTGGTTACTATAGGAGATTCATCGAAGGATTCTCCAAAATTGCAAGGCCAATAACCCAGCTGCTCCGGAAGAGAATCAAGTTCAATTGGACTAATGAATGCGAGACGAGTTTCCAAATACTCAAGGAGAAGTTAACAAGTGCACCAGTTCTAGCAGTTCCAGAAGCGGATAAAGAGTATGTGGTCTATACAGACGCTTCTAAGACTGGACTGGGCTGCGTTTTAATGCAAACCGGGAAAGTGATAGCTTATGCATCCCGACAACTTAGACCGCATGAACTGAACTACCCAACCCATGACTTGGAATTAGCAGCCATAGTTCATGCACTGAAAATTTGGAGACACCATCTCTACGGAGTAAGGTGTGAGATCTTCACAGACCATAAGAGTCTGAAGTACTTCTTTGAGCAAAGAGATCTGAACATGAGGCAGAGAAGATGGCTTGAATTAGTGAAAGATTACGACTGTGGTATTAACTATCACCCGGGCAAAGCGAATGTAGTAGCTGACGCCTTAAGTCGTAAGAGCCATACCAAGCTAGGATGTCTCTTTATACAAGAGGAAAAACTCGTTGAAGAGTTTGGAAGAATGAGGATTGAACTGGTTGAACCACCTGAGACAATTGTGAGTTGTATCGCTACACTCACACTGACATCTGATCTAAGAAAAAGGATTGTCGAGAGACAAAGGATGGAGGAAAAGTTAGAAAAGATCAGACAAAGGGTAAGGTCTGAAGGATTTAAGAATTTCAAGAGTCGACACAACGCCTTATTATTTGAAGGAAGGATGTGCGTCCGGACGACGCGAACTACAAAATGAAATCATGAGTGAGGCTCACGATACACCCTACACCGCCCACCCGTGCGGTACTAATATGTACCAAGACCTAAAGGAAAAGTTTTGGTGGGAAGGCGTGAAGCGAGACATAAACTTCTTTCAGAGAACGCAGCTGTCTTGTTTGCCAACAGTGAAAACACTACACCAACGTCCATACGGAAAGTTGTAACCGTTAGAAATTCCAGTGGAAATGGGACGATATAACAATGGATTTCGTTACAAGCTTGCCCAAGTCGAGAAGAGGAAACACAGCCATATGGGTAATCGTGGATAGGCTTACAAAAAGTGCTCATTTTCTACCGATTCATAGCACTTATGGATCCGATAAACTAGCCCAGCTGTACGTTAAGGAAATTATACGATTACATGGAGTGCCAAAATCTATTACCTCTGATCGAGACTCCAAGTTCACATCCAGATTCTGGATTAGCTTGCAGAGAGAACTGGGTACAAGGTTAAATTTCAGTACAACATTCCACCCACAGACTGATGGACAGTCGGAAAGGACGATCCAAACCTTAGAGGATATGTTAAGAACCGTAGTCTTGGACCGAGGTGCCAAGTGGGAGGATATTTTACCTCTTATCGAGTTTGCTTACAACAACAGCTATCAAGCGACGATCGGCATGGCACCATACGAAGCTTTGTATGGCAAAAAGTGTAGATCACCGCTTTATTGGGATGAAGTCGGTGAGAGAAAAGTCATAGGGCCTGATGCAGTGAACGAGATGATCGAGATCGTTCGACAAATTAGGCTGAGAATCAGAGAAGCTCAAGATAGGCAAAATCTTACGCCGATCTGCGCGTGAGATCCGAACTACGATTTGAAGATGGAGACAAAGTGTTCCTTAAAGTCTCTCCATCAAAAGGGATTGTCAGATTTGGACTAAAAGGGAAGTTGAGACCCCGCTTTATAGGACCATATGAGATCCTAGAGAGGATAGGTCCAGTAGCTTATAGGTTGGCTCTTTCGCCAAACCTAGGGAATGTGCATAATGTTTTTCACGTATCGCAATTGCGAAAATACGTTCAAGATCCAAAGCACGTGATCCATCAAGACGACGTAATTCTCAAGCCCGACATGAGCTACGAAGAGGAACCAGCGGCAATCCTCGACTATAAAGTCCAACAACTACGGAGCAAGTCAATTCCGTTGGTCAAAGAGCTGTGGAGACACCACGGACAAGAAGAAGCCACATGGGAACTTGAAGGAGCAATGAAAGAACGATACCCCGATTTGTTTTCATAGAGGTATGCAAATTCCGGGATGGAATTTCTTTTAAGGGGGGTGGAATGTAATATTCCAAAGAAACGAACGTATGATCACGGTATTTTAAACCCGAAAATTTGGGTTTTGCCGTATATTATTTTTATGACATCGAATATTGTGATTTCGATTCAGTACTATATTAACGAATTCCTTCTTATATTCACTAAGGATTGTGAATTAAGGAATTGAAATATTATGAAATGATTCGTCAATATATTTTAACGTCGATCGCGTATCGAACGTCTGTATTTTATGGAAATTTCTAAGCTGTAAAGCTTGGAATTAATTTCCATCTTAATTCCTTTATTAAATGGAATATATTTATAAAGTAAGTACGAGCTTACTACGACCATTTTGAGATGAGTCGATTTTGAACGTTTTGAGACGTTTTGAACGTCAACGTCTAGAAACGTTTTGAAAAATGAGTTTAATGCTCAGGAAATTATAATAATTAATTTCCTATTATTATTTTATATAATTACTGTATTAATAAATAGTAAAATCGAATTTTTACCTATTAAAATTGATATTCTTAAATGGGTTTTTCGAAAACCCTAATGTCTTAAACTATGGTTTTTCTCATGAAATGATACCATTAAATTATCATATGGTATCTAAACTATATGTTATAATATATATGAATATTATTAAGCATTAAAATCATTTTTGAACCATTAAAACTCGATAATAAATATATATGGGTTTCGAAACCCTAATTTTAAAATTAGGGTTTCGTATGCATGAATTAATGCAATTATTTTATCTTATGCTATTATTTATTATCTAAATCATATATTATGATATATATGAGTGTATTTTGTTCGAAAGTTACATGAGTATCAATTATAGGTGTGATTTATAATTTTTATCCTATTTTCCTATTATTCTCGCCATTTTCGAATTAATGTCTATAAGATGTTTTAATTATTTTTAATGGCTTGTATTATATACCTATGATCATGTATGATATATATAATGTATTAAGGAGTGTAACAAAAATTAAATCAACCTAAACCCCCTAAATGCGCCGGCCACCCTCTTACTCCACCATGATTGTCACCTCCCTAACACCCAATGCATGGAGAGCCTTTCTAGCCTACACTCATCATCACCACACTCTACACACTCAAGCCATTATTCCTATTATGTGTGTGTGTGTGTGCGCCGAAGAGAGAGAGAGAGATATACATGGGAGAACCTCATCCCATTCACTTCATTCTCACTCATAATACACCTCTCCCTCACATTTTCTCACTCTCTCCATCTCCATTTCAGCAGAAAAAATCGAGAGCTCCCTCTCCATTCTCTTCCCAAATTCTTCTTCTTCTCTTCCATTTCTTCACCCAAGTTTGAATACCCTAGTGTTGTTCTTGAAATCCTATACCATTTCAAGGTAAAACAAGGCACCATAGCTTCGATTTTCTCATCCTTTGTTCAATGAAAATCGAGAGCATGCTATATATATATTTGTGTATGTTTTAAATGTTCTATGAATGAACTATGGATGAATGTTGTTATTGGTGATATTATTTCGAAAATATATGAGAATATATATGTTAGATAAGCATAGATGTTTGTATATTAAGTTGTTGAAATGTATCTAGCATGTTTACATCATTTTCGAACCATAGGACATGTTTAATAAAATTTTCGAAAACTTTATAAGATGATATGATAATGACCGATTATTGCTTGTGTATTTTAGTAATGGATTATTGATCTATAATATGTTTTAAACCTATGGTAGGTTAATTAAAATTTTTGGAAAACCCTAGCTATGTTTATTAGAAATACCGTGAGCTTTTGGATGTGTACCTTGGGGTATAAATTTTTTTCAAGCATGTAATGACATATTAATGCTCTAGAACCTTGATTATATGCTCTATGATTTATTTGGAATTTTTGAAAACCAAATGCCTATGGAAATCGAAAAAGCCGAGAGCTTACAAGCTCATATGGTGACGATTTAAATTGGTTTGGTTAATATTATGATGTTACAATGTTATAATATAATGTTTAATCATGTTATGATTTAATTAGAATTTTTGGGAATTATTTGGTAATTGTTTGGTATTTATTCAAAAATACCGTGAACATTATTGGTTTATTCATGAATGAATGATTATGATGGACTATAGGTTATAATTGTGATATATATTGATATTGGAATATTATACTAAGTGTATATCAATTTTGGAAATTTTTGGATAATTATTCCATATTTTATGGAATTACCGTATATATATATATATATATATATTAATAAATGACAAACAATATCATATGAATGATATAAATTCATATTCTGGACCATAGTGTATAATAATACACTATAGTAAATTAGGGAAATTTTCGAAAGTCATTTGATAATTTTAAATTAATTACCGAGAATTTTCGGTAATTAATAAGGTTTTTAAATCCTTTTTAATTCAGTTTATTAATAAATTATATGTCTAATTAATATTCTGGACATATTCGAATTTTATAAAATTTTATAAACATAGATTACTATGTTTGAGACAAACGTTAGGTTAATAACGTTTTAAAATCGAAAATACGCGTTTTTATTTATAAAGAGGTTTATTAAATGCGAAATTATTTGTAAGTCCCTTGATTTACGTGATAAATCAAGAAATGGGACTTTACGATTTTTAATCGATCGAAATTCGATTTATAAAGTAAAATGGTAAGAAATTACTATTTGAAAGTCAAAATTGTTGACTTTGTTGACCAGTGTTGACTTCGTTGACTTTGTAAGTCAAACATACGATTATACGTTCGATAAATAAACCAATACGCGTAAGATGTACTAATTGAGTATAATACCCCATTAGTAAGAAAAGATTTCACAAATGAAATCCTTATATCGAGAAACGTGCTTATACGTTAAAACGTTTAAACCGGAAGCGTTAAACCGAAATAGTTGAACGTATCTCGAGGAACGAGAACAATTCAATTGAATAACGTATTTGAAAGCGTATTGAATTCATTGAGGAATTCAGTTTACATCGATATAAGATATCGAAGTTTATCTTAGACTTTGAAAATCTCGAGAGACTTGAGCGACGTACTAAAGCCTCGCTTTTTCGTAAAGGTGTGGACGCAAATCGCGGCGATCGGATCTTGACGCATTTAACAAACCTAGGACTCAATTTACAACGAACCATAGTCCAGGTGGGCTTCTTATCTTCAAAATGTGGGCCCCTTTTCTTACCTCACTATTGTGGGCTTACTTTTCAAACAAGATGTGACTTTACTGTTATTCCAAAATGAGTTTATTTACAATGCTTATTTTGCAACTGTTGACAAATGTTTATTACATTACCTGCCAAAAATATTATGTTTTGTGTATGGATCCTATCTATTATGCCCGGGTAGGGCTGTGGCGATGGTTGGAACTATATTATGACAGGTTATGTCATTTGGGTCGCGCCCAACCTTTTATTAATGTCGGGTCCTGTGCCGGATGATAAATGCCTGGCTAGGATTGGCGTGAAGGTTGGAACTATATGCTATGTTAACATATGCTTGTGAGAGTGACTGTGTGCTGTATGGGATTACGGCCGGTCACAACGTCGTAGAAGGGAGGCCTCCCTCTCGACGTTTGATCTTTGATATTATTATGAATTGTGACTGTGAGATACGGATCATACACACCAAGAAAATGCTCGGCCGAGCTATGTTTACGAACTGAAAATGGTTTAGTAAGCACAAGGCATTTTTAACTAAAACCCTTGTGACTTACCTTGATATTGGCGCAGAATTCAAATATTATCAAATGTTTTCGGCATGAGTCCACCGAGTGCAATTTCTTGTACTTAGCCACCGCATGTTTGTTTTAAATGTGCAGGTTGAGCTCGATGGTGATGATGGAGGATGTGTTGAGGAGTCCAAAGGTCCTCGATCGCTTATTTAGAATTTGGTTTCGCCTTGAATACATATCATCACATATGTATTCACACACTTTCCGCTAAACTCCGAACTCTTTACTTTATGTCATGAACTATTGAGGTCCATCGCACCATGGTAAGTCTTTGGTCCGACGGCTAAACCTTTTCAATTGGATATTATATTATCGAACCTATCGAGCATGCTAGTTATAATTGATATGTACCTCTACCTTAGTCTGTTTGTCCTATAATACTATTCCTAGTATTAGTCACCCTCTAGTCCGGATCGTCCGGAGTGGGGGCGTGACACCAATACTTGTAGTCTGTGTTACTATGTTTGGGTGGCGCCCAATATATATGGTCCGCATTTTATGCCTGGGTAGGCGGCACTCTATAATTGTTTTGATTTTAATATTTGATATTAAATAAACAATTAGTATCACATGTTTTTATCCCCACTAAATACAAGTCTTGTTTTTGAAACAAAACGTGTCTCCATCATAATTGTTTGAGTCAATAACCTTTTCGACCAAGAGTTTTACACCCTCGTGTTTACTCCCATATCTACAAGGCCAAGGCTCACTCGTAGATGTATGGTTAGCATCGTCTGATGGGGTTGACTTGCTTAATTATTTTGAAACAGCCAAAGCGATCAAAATAATTAGTGGACACATATTAATTGGATTAATAAACCAAGAATTGAGGACTTTTGTTGCATTCGGTTTCAAAACCGACCAAGTGTCATTATTGTGGTCATCAGCCCTCGCAGAGGCCGCAATGATGCAGACTTAATCGATGCAAAATTATCGCTGCAATTGGCTTTGAGGCCTACTGAGTGATATTATTTGTAGTCATCACCGCAGAGGCTCTGATAATATTGACTTGGATCTTGGACTACTAAGATTTATATATTTGTTATAAATCCGTATTTTGCATTTGGGGGTGCAATATATGTTAAAATTAGTAGGAGCTAATCAATACAATAAACCCTTGTTTGATTAGTGATACAATTGTGATCTTTGTTTACTTTGTTCTAATTTGTTCCAATTTCTGTTAATTTTATTCAGTTACGATGTCGACTATGTTAGATAAATGTTTGGTGGAAAATAATTTGTTGACTGGGTCAAACTATCCGGATTGGCTACGTTGCCTGCGTTTGGTATTAAGGACGGATAAGATTGAGTATGTCTTGGACAAACCAATCAATATCATCCCCGATGAGTGTTCTCCTGAGTATGCCTCGTTTGACTGGGTTGCTCATAGAAGCACGTTGAGGATGCTATGTCGGCTCAGAGCATTATGTTGACTTCTATGAGTTTGGAACTCCAGAGGAAACATGAATGCATGCTACCCTATGAAATGATTCAGCGATACCCCGAGATCTCTTCAAGTACACGCTTCATGAGAAGGGGCACTGGAAGAGAGACTGCCCAAAATTTAAGGCACAAGGTGCAATGGGTGGTAGCTCAGGTGTGTTTGTCGTTGAGATAAATATGTCATAAATAATTCACATTCTTGGGTATTAGATACGGCCAGGCTCATACATTTGTAATAATGTGGAGGGCTTTGTGACAAAGAAGGTGAATCTGGGAGGTCGACCTACGCGTGAGAAACGGAGCAAGAGTTCTCACGAACGCGTAGGACTTATAGATGGATCTTCCTTCGGGTTATAGACTAGATTTACATAATTGTTATTTCGTTCTGCTATTTCAAAGAATATTATTTCCATTCCAATGTTAGACATTGAAGGATTTTCCTTCCATTTTGGAAACAATCGTTGTACTTTTTCGCAATGGGTGTTTTATGAAAATGCCACTTCTTTCGAATGGTTTATATATGCTTGAATGTGAGCGAGATATTCTCAATGTGCAAAACAAACGACCTAAGCTAAGTGTCTGAATAATGCTACTTATATTTGGCATTGTAGACTTGGTCATATCAATGAGAAAAGGATAGCAAGGTTGAGAAAATTAGATTATCTCACACCATTTGATTTCGAATCATATGGTGCTTGTGAATCATGTCTCAAAGGGAAAATGACTAAGAAACCACTTTCTGGGAAATGGTTACGTGCCAAAGCATTGCTAGAGTTGATCCACTCAGATGTGTGTGGACCGTTTCCAACTCAAGCAAAAGGTGGATATTCGTACTTCATAACTTTCACTGATGATTTTTCAAGATATGGATATGTATATTTGATAAAACACAAATCCGAGGCTCTTGATAAATTTAAAGAGTTTAAGTTAGAAATCGAGAAACAACTTGGTAAAAGTATTAAGAATCTTCGATCAGATCGAGGAGGGGAATACTTAAGTCGAGAGTTTCTTGATCACTTGAAATCACATGGAATCCGATCAGACTAGACACCTCCGGGAACACCACAAATGAATGGTGTATCCGAGAGAAGAAATCGAACTTTATTAGATATGGTTCGATCCATGATGAGTTTCGCTAGTCTCACTTTATTTCTTTGGGGCCATACGCTTACTAATCGCCGTTTATATTACGAATAGGGTTTCATCTAAATCGATCGAGAAAACACCATATGAGTTATGGTGTGGTAAAATAGCAAGTCTTAAACATATGCGGACCTGGGGTTGTCCTGCTTTTGTTAGAAAGATGCAGACTGATAAGTTGGAATCAAAAAATGAGAAATGTTATTTTGTGGGATATCCAAAGGAAACAAAGGATATGAATTCTACTCACCGAGATCACAAGGTGATCATTTCTAGAATGTGGCGTTTCTTGAAGACTCCTATGTTTCCAAGGAACAAGGTCATAACGAGGTAGATCTTGAAAAATTCGAGAACCACAAAACAACAAAGAGGACGAAAGATTGTTCAATGGTGTGAACAAGAATTCGGTGGGAATATTTGACGATCTATTGGGAGGAAATGACTCTTAGAGGTCACCTCACGACAATGAGACTCATCAAATACAAGATGACATAACAGTTGTGCCATCTGATGACACAATAGTTGTGCCACCGCCACCTCAAGAAATTCATGAGGAAGTTCTTGAGAATATCCAAAATATTGATGAAGTCAACACGGATGAGCCTCCTACTCACGTTCGTAATGAGCGACTTGAACTCACGCAAACAACCCAACTCGATAGGCCACGGAGGACTCGTCGTGCACCCGATAGATTGAATCTAATGGTTGAGAACCAAGATGATGAAGTCGAATCGGATGATGATGAACCTAAGACCTATAATGAAGCGGTGTTTGGCACCGATTCAAAGATGTGGCTAGAAGCCTTAATATCTGAAATGGACTCGATGTATTTCAATCTAGTCTGGGAACTAGTTGATGACTTACGAGATGGGATTTACCCCATAGGCTGCAAATGGATCTTCAAAAAGAAGAGAGGTGCAGATGGTAAGATCTGAACCTACAAGGCTAGGTTGGTGGCAAGGTTATAGTCAACGTAAAGGCATTGACTATGATGAGACTTTTCACGGTTACCAAAATCAAGTCCATTAGGATCTTACTTGCAATAGCTGCATACTACAGTTTTGTTGGATTTGTATCTTGAAAGCGCTTTGGTTGAGCTTGTATACAATGTTTCTGTTACCACTATTACAATCTCCTATCTGCTTTGAATACTTGATCGCATATATCGTGTCCCCTTATCTCATATATAAGTTAGATCATACGATGTGTAGAAGATCACGTAAGTCCGTATGATTGGTCAAGCTTAATGAGATATAAAAGTTTCACACCGAGACGACTTAAGGACGAGTTGTCGGTTTAGGCTGCAGATAGATAAGTGACTTGACTTAGTTGCTTGTCTATGCTGGTATGCGCCTCGACGTATCAAGGATCACAGTGAGATGTGTTCTTCTTCGACCGTCGTGAAGAACCAAGATCTCGGTGACTTACGATGATCTAAACCTCGATAAGGTATTAGGTGAGTATGAGTTCTCACCATCACTTTGACTTGTTATGAGTGAGGTTATATGTTCTAACCCAAATTCTCCGCATCTTGGGTGGTGGCGATCTTGATGTCACGCTAATTATCTCAGACGAGTCACCGTATCCGCTAGGACGATGACGCCCCTTAAGGAGCTCAAAGGTTTATTGTACTAAACCCCGCAGTTGAGTTAGCTCAAGTACAATAATAAGGTTGAGTGGTACTACTTAAGGAAATGAAGTTATTAATCGCTTTAAGCAATCATTGCTATAAATGATTAATGGACGCTCGATATCTTAAATACGGGATTCAGAATGTCTAAGTGCAAGCCCGACTCAACTTCGGTAATAAAGGGTAAGTCAACATTCTTTCTCTAGTGGCATGATCGAATGTTTATAAATTAATTTATGTTCGGGCTGAACATAAGATAATTAATTTATTTGAGGCCCATCTTTATTCCTTGATTTGATCCACTGGCCGCCCATCCAGCCCGTAGCTCAAGAAAATCGGTGCCCTAGTAGCTCTCTATGGCAAGATTTTATTCTCTTTATCCATAAGGATATAATTATATTTATGGAATATGCATAGATCCTTTCCATATAAGATTATGGTAATAATCCCGAGTATGGAAATAATCCCGAGAGTATGGAAATAATCCTAAGATTATGGTAATATTCCATATAGGATTATGGTAATTTCCATATAGGATTATGGTAATTTCCATATGGGATTAAGGTAGTGCATTATAAATATAAGGTATGAGATAAAGTCTGAGTTAATGCTCACATAACAACACAAGAATTTTCGCCCTCTTAGTGTTGAGAGAAATTTGAAAGTTGTGAAGAGAGCATTGGGTGATTTTCCAAGCATTCTCCATAGATCGTCCTCACCGACGTTGGAGATTGGGCAACCGGATACGGTCCGAAGGTCAAAGCACGAGTCCGATCCGCTCGATCCGCTCATCTCGCTCCATCGACCTCTTCGATCCAAAGGTAAACACGTGAAAACCCCAACGTGTTGCGATTTAATTATATAGACGCATGCTAGGTTTATAATCAATGTATGGTGAATTAAATATCCAAGATAGATCCTCGGGCGAGGGTTAACATACGCTTTCCTACACTGGTATCGAGCACGATCGAATCTTGCTCTGCTGGATTAATTCACGCTTGATTATTACGTGCGTTTATTAATTGTGGATCCGCTGCTCATCGTGGCTCGTTTATTGTTTTTGTTGGGTTTTGTTTTACACCACGAGAAAATCCGTGGTTAGATTAGATTTTATTCTAAATCTTATCTCAGAAAAGAAGAACGAAGACGAAACAACGAAGAACGAAACGACGGAAAAACAGTCTCTCTCGGCGGTATCAGGCGGTTTCGCGGCGAGCCTCGCGGTCGCGAGGGCGATCGCGAGGGCGCGCGGCGACGGGCGCGTTCGTCGCGAGATCCCTGGCGCCTAGCGAGCGAGCTCATGATCGCGAGGATTACCCGCGAGGCTACGCGCCGCGGCGAAAGCTAGCGGGCGGCGGGCACGCGTTCGCTGCGAAACCCGCGCTTCCGAGCGGACTCGCGGTCGCGAAGTTTCGGCCGCTGGCGGCGGCGCCTCTCGCGGGCGTTCGCGCTCGGGCGGTACCACGCATGTTCGCTCGTCGGTCGCGGTCGCTTTAGCGATCATGAGGAAGCCCCGGGACACGCGGCGGTGGCGCCTGAAGGTGGGCAAGGGCGGGCTTTGCCTTTCGCGCCGGCCCAAAGACAGAGCCGACCCGCCCGCACCCGCTTTTCTTGATTTTCCGGTCCGTGCCCGCACGCGAGGCCCATTTGTTGAATCCGGTTCGTGCCCGCACGCGAGGCCCGTTCAAGTTTAATTGTACTTTGTAAATCTATGTAATAGATTAGATTTAAATGTGCGGTTTCACGATTGGGCGCGATTAACGCTTTTATTTTATTTTATCGTTCATATGCATGTCGTGGATGTTTAAATAATGCGATAGCATGCTATGTATGTTTATATTACGTTGACAAACCTTTAAGTGTTTTACGTAATTGGATGCGCATAGTAAGCATGCTAGGTTTATCGCGTTTATCAAGCATATTTTAGAATTACATGAGCATGTTTTACATGTTGAGTTCTATAGAAAAGCATGCTAGGATTACGTGATCTGCATGGACAAACCTTTTGAATAAAAGACTAAGCAAGCAACCCGACAAATTAATTTTTCAAATTAAAATGTCAAGACCTCCACTTTTGATCTCTAAACAAAGTGAGACGACTTGTGAGTAAACGCCCACACGCGTGGCTTGCTTGCAGACTGCTTATCATAAGTTTGTTAGATGAGATTTCTAAATAAAACATTTTAAATCTATTGAGAAGTGGGAGTTTCATGTAAACGCCCACACGCGCTGGCTTGCATGTGCGATTTTCATAAGTTCTCTAGAGATAGATATAAATGAGATAACAAAAGAATTTAAATTGGAAGCGGTATGGTCCGAGTGAGTATACCAATTCTAAGAATTCATTTTCTCTCGTTAAAATTGTGGTCAATGCTTAGACATCACCTCAAGTACAACTTCCGCCAAGTCCCTTCTTGCGATAGTGATGTGGTCAGAAAGGTCGAATCGTTAATTTCATTTGTCATAAGGATAAGTTGACATGGATTGAAATTAAACGACTAAAAGGTATATTTTAGTCCGGGTCGGGGTTCATGTAAACGCCCACACGCGTGGCTTGCATCCGGATTCCTTGGGCGATTGGAGGTTTCATTAATATTGTTTTATCAAAAGGTTACAATATTATTATTACGAATTATATGCGATCGTATGCTTATGTGTTTACATTATCGCTTCGTATATGTCTCTTACGCGATTATCAATATGCTCGCACAAAATCGTTATCCGGTCCAAATTTTATCGAGTGGAAGCGAAACATGGAATATGTTCTTATCATTGAAGAACACATGTTTGTTCTCACTACTCCTAAACCCGATGCCCTTATCGACGATCGACTAATGAGCGGAGAGTCAAGGCAGACTTTGAATAAGTCAAACAATATAGCTAAATGCTATATGATGACTACTATGTCCAAAGGCTTGCGGTACTGCAAAGATCGATCGATGGTGAGACGCGATCGATATTTGGTCAAGTCTCGAGAGTAAGTTTGGGCGGTCGGATCGACATCCGCTTCCACACAATGAGAGAAATCTTGGCGTGTAAGATGGAAGAAGGAAGTTCGTCCATGAACATGTCTCCACATGACTCATCTCATGGATAGCTTTGATCGGTTGGGAGGAGGTATTGACGGTGAAAGGTCGATATCATCCTCAATACACCGCCCAAGTCTTTTGAGAACTTTCAGAATGCGATCATGAGCAAGACCGAGTTTACACTTAGTCGGTTGTTTAATGATCTCGTTCTGCGGAAGGAGTTATGGAAAAGGAGCACATGCTCTTGCTAGCACATCTAAGGGCCCAAAATTTTCATCGCAAAATGGAAATAGAAAAGGGTACCAAAGGTGGTAGAGGCAAGGAAATAGTGGGAGTAATGGGAGCAAGAACATGGTTGCCACCGGAGGCTTGAAGAAGCAAGGAGAAGGCAAGTGCTTCAAGTGTGGTAAGACGGGCATTGGAAGGCCAAGTGCCCTATGCTCATGCTCAAGTACGCGTTTGCTTTAATAACGGAAACATGTTTAGCGACTTGTTCTACCCATTCATGGGTAGTAGATCTGGCAAGAATCGATCATGTTTGTTACACCTTGCGGGTTCCTACGGACAAGGAGTCGCTTTGATGGCGAGATAACGATCTCCATGGGCAACGCGCGAAAGTCGGTCATTGCGCTTGGAGATGTTTCTTTATGTTTTGGGACAACAGTTTTAGTTTTGAAAGACGTTTTATATGTGCCGGATTTTCGATGAACCTTGTTTCTGTTTCGAAATTATTTACTCATGGATATTCTGTTATTTTTGATAGTGGTGTTTCTATCATAAGAAATGACGAAGTTATCTGTGTTGGCACCTTATATAATTCGCTTTATACTATTTCTGCAAAACACAATACCTATAACTATGTTGCATCTTCATCAAACCCTAAAAAGAGAAAGTTTTCTTCGCAAGATGACTCTACTTTTCTCTGGCATCTTAGATTAGGTCACATCAATCTAAATAGGATCCAAAGACCGCTAAGAATGGGCGTTGGGTAATCTCACGGTTACTCAGTTCCCGCCTCTGCGAATCTGTATAGAAGGTAAGATGTTAACGCACCTTCAAAGCGAAGGTTATAGAGCCAAAGAAATATTGAGTTAGTCCATTCGACTGTGTGGATCGATGTCCACACAAGCTCGTGGAGGTACGCAGTATTTTGTCACTTTCATTGATGACTACTCAAGGTACGGATACATATACCGCTTCACCGCAGTCTCGAATGCTTTGAGAAATTCAAAGAGTTTAAGGCGGAAGTGAGACGGCTAGGTAAAAGTATCAAGTCATCAAGCTCGATCGCGGTGGCGAATACCTCGATAACGAGTTTATGGACTATCTAGTGAAGTGTGGGATTACCCCCAACAAGACATCACCGGGCACACCACAAAGAAATGGTGTGTCGAGCGAAGAAATAGAACTCTTTTAGAAATGGTTAAATCAATGATGAGCTATGCAACATTGCCTATTTCGTTACGGGGTATGCCTTAGAGACGGCGGCATACTTGCTAAATCTAGTACCGCCCAAGTCGATCGAAAAGACCCCTTCGAGTTGTGGTTTGGGCGCAGCCCGCTTTAAGCCACATAAGGATATGGGGCGATCCAAAGACACGTCTTTGAACAAGAAAGTCGACAAGTTGGAGGCTAGATCCGACGCAAGGTCATTTATTGGCTATCCTAGAGGAACGAAGGTGGTTTATTCTATAGTCCCAAGGATCGGGAAGGTTATTATTAAGACTAATGCCCGATTCTTAGAAGAGGATTATATGAAAATCATAAGTCCAAAGTTGAAATCATTCTTCAAGAATTAGAAGATGATCGTATTCCACCACCGATTAGGCAAAGGTGCGAGATATCGAGTCTAGTGGGAGGATCGACACCGATACTTCAAGAAATTGAAGTGGGTCGAGGAGTTCCACCGAGATACCGACCGCATGTGGTACCTACAAGAGTTGTGCAAGTTAGAGAACCACAAGTGTCTCGCACCCACCGCTGCCATTGTGCTGTAGAACCTCGTCGTAGTGGGAGGGTTGTTCGTCAACCCGAGCGATTTATGTTTGTGGGTGAATCTTGGTTTTAGTCCCAGTGACGAACATGCAATAATCGACCCATGGACATACAAGGAGGCGTACAAGATATTGATGCAAGATCATGGCACACCGCTATGGACTTAGAAATGGAGTCGATAACTTGCTATGATGTATATGAAAGACACCTCTACCGGATGGCAAGGAAGCCGTAGGTAGTAAGTGGATATCTGAGAGGAAGAGATTTCGATGGAGGGTTTCGACTTTTAAAGCCGGGCTTGTGGCGAAGGGTACACTCAGTTGAGGCATCGATTTCGATGAGACCTTTTCGCTGTAGCAATGCTCAAGTCCATCGTAATTCTTCTAGCCATAGCAGCCCACTTGAACCCAGAGGTTTGGCAAATGGATGTTAAAACCGCTTTTCTAAGCGGTTACCTTGAGGAAGGTAGAGACATCTATATCAAAACACGAAGGTTATGTGGTAAGGGTGAAGAGCATCTAGTATGGAAGCTTAAGAAGTCCATTTATGGACTTAAGCGAACCTCCGATCATGGAACTTACGCTTTGGCGAGGTGGTAAAGTCCTATGGATTTACCCGGTTGCCTAGCGAGAGTTGTGTGTATCGGTTAGATGTCAACGGTGATGTGGTATTTCTTGCACTTTATGTAGATGACATCCTTCTAGTTGGCAACAACGTGAAGTCATTATCGAGGCGTAAAGAGTTGGCTATCCGATCGCTTTCAAATGAAAGACTTAGGAGATGCGCGTACATTCTTGGGATCAAGGTTTCCGAGATCGCAAGAAGAAAATGTTGAGCTTATCTCGGGCGTCTTACATTGATCTTCAGAATTACTGTTTTAGTATCTGCACCGCCAAGAAAGGATTGCTACCTTTTAGACATAGCGTTCCTTTATCTAAGACACGCCACCACTATGACCGCAAAGGAGATAGAGGAAATGAGACAAGTTCCTTACGCTCGCCGTAGGAAGTCTCATGTACGCAATGCTATGCACGAGGCCCGATATACGCTATCGGTGAGCATAGTAGCTAGATATCGATCTAACCTCGACAAGCTCATTGATGCGATAAAGCATATACTCAAGTACACGAAAAGGACTCGAGATTATAGGCTGGTTTACCATGCGATAGTCTAATGCCTTTGGGTTATCTGACTGGATTTCAAGTCGACCGTGATGAGAAAAGTCGACCTCGGGCTATGTGTTTACCTTGGGAGGTGGAGCCGTATCTGGCGGAGTGCAAAGCGGCGATGCATTGCGGACTCTACCATGGAAGCCGAATATGTAGCCGCCTTGAGGCTTCTAAAGAGGTCAGATGGTTCAAGAACTACCTCATGGATCTAGATGTGGTACCGGTTTGCCCAAGAGTATCATAGTTTCTCGTGATAACTTTCGGTGGCGATGTCAAACTCGAAGGAACCACGGACCCACAAGCGACCAAACACATAGAGAAAGTACCATGTCATACGAGAAATCGTTAGACGAGGTGACGTGCTTGATTGAAAAGATTGATACGATGGAAAATCTAGCGGATCCATTCACGAAGAGAACTGCCGCAAAAAGTCTACGATGGACACGTTAGAGGACTTGGATTGCGCTTGATGGCACCCACTTAGAAAGGAAACTTTTGTATAAGTGGGAGAAGCAAAGTGATGGTTGTTTGTAATAGCTAGTAGAAAGACACATTGTATACTAAAAGTTTGCTTTAGTATAAGTGGGAGATTGTTGGATTGTATATCGAAAGCGCTTTGGTTGAGCTTGTATACAATGTTTCTATTACCACTATTACAATCTCCTATCTGCTTTGAATACTTGATTGCATATATCCGTGTCCCTTATCTCATATATAAGTTAGATCATACGATGGTGTAGAAGATCACGTAAGTCCGTATGATTGGTCGTTTAATGAGATATAAAAGTTTCACAACCGAGACGACTTAAGGACGAGTTGTCGGTTTAGGCTGCAGATAGATAAGAAGTGACTTGACTTAGTTGCTTGTCTATCCGGATGCGTCTACGGCGTATTGAAGGATCACGGTGAGATGTGTTCTTCTTCTCGACCGTCGTGAAGAACCAAGATCTCGGTGACTTACGATGATCTAAACCTCGATAAGGTATTAGGTGAGTATGAGTTCTTGACCATCACTTTGACTTGTTATGAGTGAGGGTTATATGTTCTAACCAATTCTCCGATCTTGGGTGGTGGCGATCTTGTATGTCACGCTAGTTATCTCAGATCAGTCACCGTATCCGTTTAGGATGATGACGCCCCTTAAGGAGCTCAAAGGTTTATTGTACTAAACCCCGCGGTTGAGTTAGCTCAAGTACAATAATAAGGTTGAGTGGTACTACTTAAGAAATGAAGTTATTAATCGTTTTAAGCGATCGATTGCTATAAATGATTAATGGACGTTCGATATCTTAAATAAGGGATTCGTAATGTCTAAGTGCAAGCCCGACTCAACTTCGTAATAAAGGGGTAAGTCAACATTCTTTCTCTAGTGGCATGATCGAATGTTTATAAATTAATTTATGTTACGGGTGAACATAAGATAATTAATTTATTTGAGGCCCATCTTTATTCCTTGCATTTGATCCACAGGTTGGCCCATCCAGCCCATAGCTCAAGAAAATCGGCGCCTAGTAGCTCTCTATGGCAAGATTTTATTCTCTTTATCCATAAGGATATAATTATATTTATGGAATATCATAGATCCTTTCCATATAAGATTATGGTAATAATCACGAGTATGAAAATAATCACGAGAGTATGGAAATAATCTAGGATTATGGTAATTTCCATATAGGATTATGGTAATTTCCATATGGGATTAAGGTAGTGCATTATAAATATAAGGTATGAGATAAAGTCTAGGTTAATGCTCACATAACAACACAAGAATTTTCGCCCTCTTGGTGTTGAGAGAATTTCAAAGTTGTGAAGAGAGAGCATTGGGTGATTTTCCAAGCATTCTCCATAGATCGTCCTCACTCGGCGTTGGAGATTGGGCAACCGGATCGATCCCGAAAGTCAAAGCACGAGTCCGATCCGTTCGATCCGTTCATCTCGTTCCATCGACCTCTTCAGATCCAAAGGTAAACACGTGAAAACCCCAACGTGTTGCGATTTAATTATATAGACGCATGCTAGGTTTATAATCAATGTATGGTGAATTAAATATCCAAGATAGATCCTCGGGGCGAGGGGTTAACATACGTTTTCCCTACAGTTTTGATATTTGGCAAATGGATGTCAAAACTGCATTTCTCAATGGAGAACTAGAAGGTGATGTCTACATGACTCAGCCTGAAGGTTTTGTATCCAAAGAGATGCCGAATGCAGTATGTAGGCTAAAGAAGTCCATTTATGGACTCAAGCAAGCATCGAGGAGTTGGAATATTTGCTTTGACAGAGCTATCAAATTATTTGATTTTGTCAGAAGCAAAGAGGACCCTTGCGTTTATAGTAAGCGCGAGAATGGAAACGTTGTCTACCTTGTAATATATGTTGATGACATTCTGATTATGGGGAGCGACCGATCCATGATGCAATCCGTGAAAGACTGGCTGTCTAAATCCTTTATGATGAAGGATCCCGGTGAGGCCTCCTACATCCTTGGGATCAAGATCTATCGGGATAGACCTAATAGATTGTTGGGGTTGTCACAATCCACTTACATAGACAAATTGCTACGGCATTTCTCAATGGAAAATTCTAAGAAATGATTTCTTCCTATGGGACATGACATCAAGTTGTCTAAGAAGGATTGTCCTTCTAATGACAAAGAAGTTGCTTGCATGAAAAGGATCCCATATGCTTCGGCTATAGGATCAATCATGTATGCCATGATATGTACTAGGCCAGATGTGGCATATGAGCTTAGCATGACGGGCAGATTTCAGCAAAATCCCGGAGAGGAGCATTGGAAATCTGTTAAGACTATTCTTAAGTACCTTAGAAGGACTAAAGAATATCTCTTATTCTATGGTGAGTAGCCAGAGCTATCAGTGACTGGGTACACTGATGCTAGCTTCCAAACAGAAACAAACATGTTCCAAGACGATATCATCTTATTAGAGAAATAATAGAAATGAACAATATAAAATTAGAAAGAGTACCCACTGACGATATCTTAGCCGACCCTTTTACCAAGACATTTTGAGGGCTTGGGTGTTAGACATGTGAGAAATTGGCTTTGATTCAGTGGGAGTTTATAGTTTGTATGTTTTAGAAACTCATTTGTTGAGACATACTTTCTTATGATCACAATAGAAGATAATGTTTTATCTATGGGTTTTGTACATTTAATGGAATAATTATTTTGATGTTTGTCGTTATTCTTTTATTTGTTCCCTTGAATTATCACTGTCATTTTTGCTGTGAGACATCAATGATATAGTATAATTCTAAAATAGCCCTAACCAATGATCATCAAGAATGAGATATTGATGATATGTTACAGGTTAGCATGTGATCTGCATCACATTCTTAGAAAATGTAGTGGTTCTCACAACTACGAGATATTTGATATCCGTGATGGACACATGAATACTTTGGAGAGTATTGATATACCCCACTATTAAATCGTTTGTTTGATGTCTACGATTTCTTAGTGTGTGGAGTATGTAATAGTCCTTAGACTTGAGGTCATTACACATTTTGTTTGTTGAGTGTTGTACTTTGACCAAGGCAATGCTTGCAAGTGGCAAGACACGGCTTGGATTGGGTGCATTATGAGACAAATGAAAATGGTAGTTGAGCCAAGAATGAGATTCATTCCTCGATTAAATTTCGAGTGAGCACTTATTTTCTCTATATTATTCGACCATAAAGTCATTGGCGATCTGAGATATATTCAATTAAAGTAATTGAATATGATCATATGGGTCTTATAATAAAGATGAGAAAAATGATTGAGCTATTGGGATAGACACATAGCAAAATCCTAGGCTCAATTGAGTGTGTCATGAATGAAAGGTTATTACATAAACTTCATGTAAAGGTTAGTTTACTGTTTTCCACGTAAACGTCCGTCATATATCGAGTTCGCTGCACAACGCAGTCCAAGAGTTTTGTGCAGACTTTGATTAGATCATCGTCGGTAATGGGGGCCTATTGGGTCACACTATCAAGTGTATTGTTAATCAGTTCAAGGGTATATGCATAGTGCACGGTATGTTATCTAATGCTAGTCCAAGTGGGAGATTGAAAGCTTAATGGACTAGACATTAAGTTGGGCCTAATTAATTAATTGTTAGACATTGATTAATTAAACCTAAAGCCCACAAACTAGGTAGTGGGTGGTTTTGTTTTATAATGGTAGTTAATCTTTGAGATTAACGTTAGACCAGAACACAGAAAACACTTTTGAGAAAAACGTACTGCAAACTCAATAGGAGATTCTTGGCGTCTCTCGTTGATTTTGTATATCGAGGAATTGTTCCTGCGCCTGATTAAAGACACGTGGATACCATAGTTGTGGAAACGCTCTCGAATGATCGCTTGGAAGCTTTACTACTACCTGGAAGCGTAATAAACACGTAAGTCTTCGATCTCCGTGTTCTAGGGCTCATCGCATGCTTTAATTATAGATCTAGATCAGTTTTTGATGTATTATTCCGCTGCGCATTATATGTTATCAAGAACGAATTCTAACAGTGATGCTCAAGAAAGATTAAAACGGTGGTAGGGAGAAAAAATTGCCCAAGAGATTGGTCAGCAGCTAACCACAATCACTGGGAAAAAAATCCTCCCGATGTCGAGAAATTATGCGGAATAAATCGTAAATTGACACAATACCAAATTCAAATTATTATGATTGTATTTGAAATATATCATTCATTAATGTGATATGAGATCATACTAGAAGGTAATAGATTGTCCGAATTGCGCAATTTTTTAAAATTGAATTCGCAAATTAAGAAGACTCCGATTTCTGGTTGAGAAAATATTAAAAGAATAAAATGGGTCATTAATATTACATCAATGATATCGTTGACTAGTTTAATAAATATTATAAAAATGTTATACTTACAAATTTGGTATATATGTAATATTTCTTATTTATTTTAAATTAGAAGAATATTTTGATAGTTTAATATATGTATTCAAATTTTATTCATTTTGATATAAGATAAGAATTGTAAGACAAAATCGTTTTGTATCTAAATTTATATAAAATCATAGCAAAATTTAGTATATATTGTTAAAATCATTATGTGTACGTACATAGCACGTCCAATTTAACTAGTAAAAATTAATTACCGATTACTGCCTGTAAGAGCAAGCTATAACAACGTCACACGGATCTACTTCGAGAAACGTGATCAAACAAATATATTAGGCTCCATTGCCACGTTGAGAATCATGGCTATTGTTAGAGAAGCTATGGTACCTTGCTGCTCCGGCGATCTTCACGTCCTTCAGCCAGTATGGCCTCATCACCACCACTCAAATCTTCGCCGGCCACCTCGACACCGTCCAGCTCGCCGCGGTCTTCGTCGAGAACTCCATAAGTTTCAAGTCCCTTTTGCCTTGATTGTATGTCAGAATTCTTTATTTTACTCTATTGTTAATACACTCGTTTAATCATATAAATTTACTTAGAAATCATTTCAGCCTCGAACTTCAACCAATACACTATTAAAGCCACATAAATTGATTTAGTGGCAATTTTAACCCCTTAATGATTTCAGATGACTGTAAATTTAATTATGTGAAAAATCAAGATATTCTACATCCACAAAACAACGTCATTTTTCTTTTTTACAATATATTTGTACCTATTATAAAAAAGTCCTGTTACAAATTTTGGTTTGTCGATTATTCCTGTATTACATATTCAAATTAAGGACAACATATAATGTAATAATCTAGTACTATTTTAAAAGTATGTATTATTACAAATATTGAATATATTTATAATATCCTTATTTATTTTAATCTTTAACGGTAGTTTAATAATTTAACATATATTCAATTTGAGATAAATACACTAATATAGTCATCCAAGTTAAGGAATGTCAAATTATAGCACGAACATAAAAATGTCAAATTATAGCTAAGTTGTTGGTCCTATTGGGACTATTATCACCAAATAATGCCGATAGGACCATTTGGTCCTATTAGTACTATTGGTGCTATTTTGGTATAATTTGACGTTTTATGTTCGTATTATAATTGACGTTCCTAACTGACTATATAACTACGCTACTCATTTGATTTTATATATTGGATATAATATAGGAATCATATTTTGCATATGAAATCCTTTAAAATTGTGATGAAAACTATTTATTGTTTAAATTCAACAATTTTAAGTGCACTGCACATAACATCCTACCAGTTCTTTTAAAACGACACACATAAGAGGATGTTATTTTGATGACATGGAATATCTCAATTTTTTACATTGATAAATTTATATTGATGGAAATGTCATGCTATAATTTATTGTACGAGCTTAGGTGCAGGGAAGAATTAAATATAAAGGAAACTTTCTTAGGTATTTTCTAGCAGGGACCTAGCTCAAACTGGGTGTGACGTTAATAAATATCATTTACAAGAAATTGAATTAAAATTCCACGCAAGAGACCAGTAAAACACGCCAGGTATCTATCTCCAGAAATAAATAAATGGGATATTTTTGTTAGTACTTCAATAATTCGTATATTTTATTATCTCAATAATGAGGGTATCTATCTTCGTTAAATTACCAATATTTTAAGATTTAACCTATAATTTTCCACAACATAAATCTCATTACTCTGATAAGGAAAAGCCTAATTTTTCCGGTCGTTCTCGCCGGAGGTGACAGCGGTGTCTGGAACGCCTCTGCATCGTTTTTTTGGAATTTTGATCGTGCCCTGATTTTATTCTATTTTTGTCTTTCTTCAAAATACTGTTTAAATTGGGAAAAGATAACTAACTGATCATCTCATCGAAAACATTGTAACCGCTCTCAATATGATAACAACATGAAGCACCAGCTAGAGCTGGCACGAACGAAAACAACATAGATTCTCTCTTAACTTGACCACTGACAACATTGTGATTCGGAGAAATCGAGGGAACTACACCAACATTGTCACTATCTCAACAGTGTATGAAAATGACATGCTAGAAATAAAAAACCAAGTTTCTCCCCACAACCTCAAAACCTGATGCCTGATCATCAAACAATGTGCTCGTGCTTCCCTTCCAAACTAGACATCCAAAACGCGGCAAAGGAAGCGGGAGAGCCGCCGAGCAGCCCGTCGCTGAGCGTCAGCGCGCAGCTGCGGGACATCGTCGTGCGCGTGGTCCACGCTGGCGGCCGCATCGAGATGTACGAGGCGGCGGTGCCCGCGGCCAAGCTGATGCGGAGGAACCCGGGCATGTGCATCGCCACGCCGGACGTCTTCCGCTGCCCTGACCAGGCCGTCTTGTCCCCCAACGACGTGCTGCTGCCGGGGAACAAGTACTTCGTCGTGAGGTGCACCACCATCGAGAAGCTCCGCCGGCGCCACTTGCGGAAGGGCGCTGCTGCCGAGGCAGAGCATTCGGAGGAATCCGTTTGTGACAAAGATTTTGCTGTGGCTAGAGATGGATGGTCTCTTTTGAAGAAGCATATGAGAGAGAAGAAGAAATTTGTGCCTCCTATTCAAAGGCCTAGAATTTGGAAGGAGAGTGATTGGGAGCCCAGTTTGACTTCCATCAAGGAGTTGTCTATCTAACTGCGAGAAACGGTGGATTTAATTCTTTCTTTTTTTCCCGTGCTCGAGTTTGTTCTAGATATAATAAGAGTTAGGAATCTGTTTTTTTCCTGCAAAACTTGTTTAGAATAATAAGATACAATGATGTGTGTAACAAGATTCAAATCACTTTCTAATAATCTTGGAGATTATGAAATTACACAAAATGAATCCATCTCAAAAAAGGGTACCTTTTTTATACAAGTTAGGCCCATCATCACCCCATTCGAAGGCTTCTTGAATTCGTGTCGTTATCGTGTCAATCCAATAGCATAAAAGAATCACACCATGTAAGCCAACAGCTTTGTCAAGATGGAAGTGTAGATGACAGCAAAAGTTGCACCAGCAGGGATGGTGACAGCCCAAGAAGTGACGATCTCCCTCACAGTCTCTGCTCGCACGCTGTTGAGCCCTCGAGCAAAGCCCACCCCCATCACGGCCCCGACCAGTGTGTGCGTGGCCGAGATGGGGAGGCCGAGTTTCGAGGCCACAAGAACCACGGATGCAGCAGCAAACTCAGCAGCAAAGCCCCGTGTTGGCGTCAGCTCAGTGATCTTTTTCCCGATGGTTGCTATCACGCGATGCCCCCACATCATCAGCCCGGCCACAATCCCGAACCCGCCCCAGGCAAGAACATCATTAGGTATCACAATCTCGGCCCCGCTCATTCCACCTTGGAGGATAGACAGAGCTGCAGCCAACGGGCCTATGGCGTTGGAGACGTCATTCCCTCCGTGTGCAAACGACATGAAGCAAGCAGATAGGATCTGCATATAGCCAAAGACGCCGTAGACTATCTCTAGCTGAGTGCCGGTAGGTCCGGCTATATCAGAGAGGAAGCCTATACTCTTCGTGTGATGGATTTCCTCTTTCGGTGCAGGGGACTTCGAAAGGAGGTGACCTAACTGTTTTCGTATAATTCTGCTGACTACGACGGCACCAGCAGTTCCACAGGCTAGAGCTTGAGCAATGGCTATGGAGAGGGTCTTGCTGAGAGGGAACGCTGCAAATGAAATCCCCGTAACGCCTAGAAACACTGCAACTGGTGCAGCAGCAGCGGCTGCTTGTCCCGGGTTTGGAGCGCTGTAGACGAACTAGAAGTAGTGAAAAGGGATTAGGAGTTTTGGACCTTGTCATCGATTAGATCGATTGTAGTGAGAGTGGGGAAAACTTACCCTTCGGATGCATTTGTAGACGAGGAATGACACCAGCGCTCCCACCAGAGGTGAAAGCAGCCACGATGAAGTTACCCTTGCGAGTGAACTCCAGAAAACAGCTCCGGTTCCTCCATAAACAAGACCGAATCCTACCATGGATCCCACGATACAATGTGTAGTCGAGACTGGCCAACCGTAGTATGATGCAACCTGAGTAATCATCAGAAATCAATTTCATAATCAAAAGCTTGATACTGCCAAGAAGCAAGAAATAGTCTAGGCTGACCTCAGCAGCAAAAGTTACACGAAGAATCAAGACTTGACAGCACAGAAAGACAGATTTTGAATTTCCCACAAATTGTGGATTCGTAATTTTCCAACACTTTCTTGAGGACATATCAAACAGAATTCGCCCCCAATGGTGAAAGGGAGACTTAGTTTTGGAAATCCTCCAAGAAGCCTCGAAGTCATAATCTAATCAAAATTCGTACTATGGAATCTAGGAATCTGTCAAGCTCATTGCAGCATGAACACACTCTTAGGTATTTACAAAATACATTATAAACATTTTCTTGAAAACATCTGCACGACAGGTTTATTCTTACAAGAACAAAAACAGAAAAGATTTCTTGACAATGTTATCTATCTTTACCCAAAGTTCTGTTGCCTTTGAGTTTCTAGTGTAGCTGTGATTGCTCATGTTTTCTGAGACCGCATAATCCTCAAATAGAAAAACCGATACACAGGATTATCAACCCGCAAAAAAAGAACTAAACAACACCAGACATAGATACAGGCTTAGATAAAACTGATTATCCAATATCTTAGCAGCTACCCCATGTTCAATCTCAATCCACGAATGAGAAGCTAAACAACTTCAAATATTACAATGCAACACCTAATGTTATGTCAACATTAACATGCTAATGACATGACTAACATTTTCTTGAACAAAAACGTAAGTGTGTTCATCAGACAGAAAACCAACACCACACCACATATGTTGCATCAGTTATAGGCTTAAGATAAGACTATCATCCTATGTTTCAGCAGATGTTCATGATCAAACTCAATCCATCAACAAGTAAAGCAATTTCAAATACGATAATGCAACACGTAACGTTATGTTTTTGGTATTTCTTATCAAACAGATCCAATCACTTCCTCTTCTAGTTTTAGTTTAATACCTACCTCATACTTTCTGACACACACATGAAAACTGTATAATCCTAAAATGGAAAAATCAATAAGCACTAAGCAGCACTATTAGCTCAAACACAAGAACTAACACAACAACCCACATAGTTGCAAAAAATATAAGCTTAAGATAAAACTAGCATCCAATATATGTTTTATAGCTATCTCACGATCAATCTCAATCCACCAACAACACACTAAACAATTTTCAAATACTAAAAGGAAACACCTAAGATCTATATCACGATACCATAAAAAAATAAAAATAAAATCATAAAGTTTTCAAGAATTTGCACCTGCAGCCAAGTTCCAGCAGCAGCGAGAGAAGAGAGCAGTCCAGCAAAGAGCAGAGTATCCTTCCCTTGAAACACATTGGCCACAAGAATACCCTTCTGCATTGTGCTGGTGACGTGCGTCCCCATCAGCAGCGCGCCGGAGAACTCCAGCACCGCCGCCAGCAGCACCGCCTGCCGCAGCGACAGCGCGCCGGAGCCCACAGAAGTCCCCATCGCATTCGCCACGTCGTTGGCCCCTATGTTCCATGCCATGTAGAACCCAAACAGCAGCGTGGCGTACGATAAAAATCGAGTCTTGAAAGGCAATCCCCGCCCCAGAGATGACATGAACAGAGGCAGGCACAGCGCCGCCACCGCTATGCACAAGGTGATGCCGGCAGCCGTCCGCGAGGATATGTTGAACGCCCCCGCCATCCCGCCCACCTCGCCGCCGCCGTCGGATTCCGGCTGCGGGTGATCTTTGACGTCGTCGTTTCGGCCGTCTTCTGCTTCTGCGAAGGAGGATAAGGCGGCGAGGGGGCGGGAGAGCCCATCTCTCTGCAGCTTAAGGAGCGTGAGAGATGAGAGAGAGAGTGGCTTGTGATTGCTGAAGCGGCGGAGTTCAGTTGAGAAAAGGTGGGAGCTGTGTTTGCGGAGATGGACGTGAGGATTGTTGTTAAATAGCAATGCTTGTGGGGTGGAGTTTCTGAGACAGTGGGAGGAAGTCATGGCTGAGAAAAGGAATGTGAGAGAGAGAGAGAGAGAGGAATATGTGGGAATTATTCAGGTAGATTCTTGGCCATGGAGTTGAGAGGGAAAGAGAGGGGAGTGGGTAGAGGGAGAAGAGAGGAAGAATCTGCATTTTCTTTATTTTTTGGAATTGTTTGGTGGAAAAGTGAGGAGAGAGTTTGGATTTGGATGGTAGCTTTGATCGATTTGGAATGAGTGGTGGAAAGATGAAGACTGTTGTTTCTGTCGCAGCTGTCTCCTCTATCCACAAACTTATTCAAACAGTGAGCAGAGGGTAGTGAGGAGGTGCGATTAGAGCTCTTCAAAGTGTCGGATCGGTCGGGCCGGCTCGAAAGTTATGGGCCGCAATTTTAATCGCTCGGTCAGAAAAAAGCTTTATGCATAAAAAATCTAGGTTGGTTTGGTTTTTCGTTCCAAAACAGTTTGGATCAGTTTGGGAAAAAAAGTTTTAAAAGTGGACGTTTGTGGGCCGAATTAGAACCCGTTGTTGGGTTGGGTTGGATCTAAGTGTAATTGTGTACATTGATGGAATTGGATTAACGAAAAAATGTGAGCTTCGCTGTTTTCTAAATTTTATGAAGGGAATTATTTTTCTGACGCGATGAGCGCAAGTCTATTAAAGTATACAATGAAAAGTGAATATTGTGAGTGACTTTATATAGACTCGAGACTCCATAATAGACAATTCAATCTTAAGAATCAAAGAGTGAAGATTGTTGGCAATTTAATAAAGGTTTGTATGTCCTTTAAAATAACAACAACAAAAGTGTATTTGATGGTTTGGTTATTTTGCATTCAAAGTGACTTAAAAAACACTTCTAACAATGAGAAAAAGATGACGTGAAAGCTGAGCTACTAATTATTTGACATCAATTTGTAAATAGTTAGACACGGATATTTAAAGTGATTGAGTTGAGTCTCTTACGTCCGTACATGTGGAGGTCCACATAGGAGGTAAAATTTTACAGTGTTATCTATAGATTGCTCTCACTCAGTATTGAAGAATAGACATCCGGGATACAGTCCAAAAGATCAAAGTTGGAGTCTGCCATTGATCTCATATCCCATAAATTCGCATGTAAACACGAGTAAACAACTATGTATTACAATTAATTATATAGATGCATGCTAGGTATATAATTAATGTATGATGAATTAAACATTCAAGATAGATCATCGGGAAGAAAGTAAAATAAGATTTCCCTACAATTGGCATCAGAGTATGAGATCAGTATCTTGGATCTGTTGGATTAATTCATGTTTGATTATTACATACGCTATAGTTAATTGTGGAACCGTCGTTCATCGTGGCTCGGTTGCTTTACTTTTTGTTGGAATCGTTTTTTTTTACCATGAGAAAATCCGTGGTTAGATTAGAATTTATTTTTTGTAAATTAAATCTGTAAAAACGAAGAACGAAGACAAAGAACACTAAGAACGAGGCGAGACGACGGAGTCCCATTGGTCAAAATTTGTTCCGACCAAATTGTTCTTTTCAGTCGCTCGCAATAGTACGGGGTCCTTATAGGATGGTAAGATCGACTCAAGTCGAATCTCTCGAGTAAGACTTAACATGGCTACGGTTTTATGTCAAACACAGAAGTAGAAAAGAAATACTAACGTCCTAACATAAAGGGGTTGTCACGGAAAGGACGAAAGCAGGAAATAAAATAAAGCAGGGAAAGCGGATGCACTTGGACAACAATAGGAATTGATGATATACGGAATTGGAGACGGTGTTCTAGGGTTCGAATCTATCCTCACAATTAATAAATCGAGGACCGGTACAAAATGCATAAAACACCCACGCCTCTGAAGCGGTCAATACTAACTAATCTCTCGATTACGTCGGCGTTAGACTCGAACTTAATGATAGGGATCTCGATCAACCAACCATCAACTACGAAGGATATTTTATTGCAAGGCACACGATAGCAAAACCCTAACCACATATATCATTTATTCAACAACAAATCAATCTCGATCACTTTCGTTGTCAAACTTATATTTAATATAAATCGCTCTCGCATATCTTTATAATCAAACATAAGCATCTGATCAACTTACACTATTCTTTCGAACACCATGCATGAAGATCATAAAATAAACAATTTATACGGATGAAGAAATCGTAAATCATCAATTCAATAATCACAATTCAAGATAAGAACGATTAAACATATATTTCCCAACAATTCATAATTCATCTCATGATAGAAATTAATACAATCCCAATTACATAGACATAATCAAAATCAGGAAAACTTACAACCATTCATAGACAAATTCGTCTTCCAAAATCCGGAATCGTACAATCCCAATTGTTAATCCAAAGTGCAAGAATAATAAAAAGGAAGGGAAGAGAAAAAGAGAGGAAAAGAATCGCGTCTCACAGACGAAAGAAAAATAAAAAAAGGAACTAGGGTTTTTCGCGTGCGTTTCAGCATTTATATCAAGCAAAACTTAACTCCCAGCGTCGGACGTGACGCAGCGCCGGACGTGAGGCGTTTCTGGACTGAAAGGCCTCAGCACCCCAGCGCCGGACGAGCCAAGCTTCTGGAGACACGTCCAGCGCCGGAGGTAAGTGGAACGCCGGACGGACAAGGCGATCTGACGAACCGGCGGACGGACGGATGGGCGGCGGGGCAGGTCGGGCCCCCACAGGCGGCGAGCATGGGCGACCGTCAGGGCCCATCATTTAGGGACCCAAATTTTATATATCCTCTTATATTAATATAAATATTCCTTCAAAAATAAATATTGATGTCCCAAATGTTGTTATAAACTTTTGGGCCCAAATTTTGTAAAAAAAGTAATTCTTTTATAAATAATATATTATGCATATTTTAGATATATTCAATTATATCTCCATAGTGAAAAAATGGCCCATTTTGTTGTTTACCCATGGCCTATTATTTGTCGGGACCGGCCTGCTGGTGTCGCATCTGTTGGGTGATGGTCTGTGGCCGATGGGAGAGGCGGGCGGCTGGAAGGTTGGGTATGAATCGGAGAAAGCGTGGCTGGAGTTGCAGCCGGCGGATGCGAGTGGGGCGCTGAGGCGTGTGGAGCGGCGGCAAAGCTGCCGGCCAGCGGCCCGCGAACGCGGCTGACGGATGGCGCGCGCTGGCGCTGGCGGCGGGCGCTGAGCGCCGGCTGCCAATGCGCTGCGAGCGAGGCGAGCGCGCGCGCTTGCGGTGGCCGAGGCGGGACGGCCGGCGCGGGCGCCGGGCTAATGCGAGGCGTCTTGGCGCGCGCAGACGGGTCGGCGCGCACGCACGCGCGACCGTTGTTTTGGCCCGTTCTCGCCGTCTAAACTCCGATTTACGCTCCTTTTGCGCCTCACGGACTCCTGTCGAGATGCTCTTCAATAAAGTTGATTCTTGGCAGATCCAACTCATCCTATTTTATGCCATTTTTCTACAAAACATCAAAACAAACGAAATAAGTTCGAATCGAAAAATATTAATCAAACCAACGGCATAAATAGGACAAATCATTGAAAATGACACACAAAACAATACCAAAAATCAGCACAACTTCATACTAAACAACTCTCCCACACTTATCCATTTGCTTGTCCTCAAGCAAAGTCTATACTAGTAAGAATAGGAAAGATAACTCATGCAACTTTACTCTTAGTCTAATCAATCAAACCTTATTACTTTTTCCCCCACACTTGGTGTATACGTATTCAAAAATAATGTGAAATAAATCTAAGACGGCAATTGATTTCCAATAAATAAAAGGGTAACCTCTGCTCAGACCCAACTCTCCGTTAGGGGTGAACTAACTAATGTGGTTACCTTTAGCAACAAGTTTCTTTTTAAAGCACAAAGAATGTTTTAACAGATTTTGGAACAATATTCGAAAGGTGACCTCTCGATGAACTCGAGTTTCCTATCATGGTTTCCCATGTCCATTTCTCAATTTACGAGAAAGAGGGACATAATCTCATCCTCCATTTCAATAATCTCAACAAATAACTGGAGTTTTCATTCTCCTTATTTTCTACTCTTTTTCACATTTTTTTTAGAAACAAGTATATAGGTAACCACAATGTTAACACTACCCCTAACATTAGTCGGACAAATCACATCAATTCTCCCCTATTCATTTTCTATCAATCGCAATCTCGTCAATTCACATTACACTCGAATCATATACCACCAAAAGTTTCGGAAATTAAAAACAGTTTGACCAATACCACAGAGCTTAGTTGCACAAATCAAAATCCTAACTTACTCGCATATACAACACTTGAATCCAAGAAATCAAAATAAGCATAAATGCACATCACCAAGCATACAAATAGATAAGGTATGCACACAAATTGAATAATTATCCCCCACACTTAATCCGAGCACTATCCCTGCTGCTCGAACATTAATAATACAAAAGGCCATGAGGATGATACTTCCACGATAATAGACGAGTGTCTGTTTGTAGAGTTGGAGCATCACGGCTTCACCACACGGATTACAAAGTCCCGAAACTCAAGAATGATAAACACCAAACTGCACTACGTAAAACCAAAACAAAGGCGAAACCAAAAACACAAGCAAAACCAGCGAGAAAACAAGAACAAAATAGAAAAACAAGAAAACTCGGTGGGTTTTCCTCCACGTGGCGCTCGTTTCAATGGCACGAGCTCCACCAATCAAAAATGGACTATCCATAGTCCTTCACCTGCAGGAATACCATCTCAACCAGAGCATCAGTAGTAACAAGGTAAGCACAAAGGACAGTTAAGGTAGCAAATAATGAATTAATTAAGTTCAAATCAAACATCTTATTCTCCAAAGAAAAATAGATAACTTCAACTCCAAAAGCACAATACTTTGGAGAATAAGGATGTTGAAAAATTATAGATGCTACCTGATCGTATGTCCTCTCTTCATCCTTCAACTGGATCGGGAAGATATCTGTTTGTTCACACTTAGTCTCGGCTTGATGAATCCTCGACTCTTCACTTTCATCAACTTCCATGATTCTCCCCTCAACTTCATCATCTTCATAGACTATGATAGAAGAAGTTTGCTCCAATTGTCTCGGCATCTCCTCCTCACTTTGGTTGTGGACTAATTCTTCCACTATCCCGGCTAACCGACTGACTTGAGTCTCTAAACGCTCGATAGATGTTTCCAAAATCTCGAACCTTTGTGGCTTCACCGGCTGACTCGCTTGAATGAACGACTGCAATGACTCCTCCAATGTCGGCTTCACCGGCTGCTTCATCGGCTGACTCGCCTGAATGAAAGCCTGCAATGACTCCTCCAATGTCGGCTTCATCGGTTGTTGTTGGAAGAAGAGGTCCTGACTATATGAAGAACTCTGAGGAAGCCTCCAGTAGGGATCATAAACTTGATGCTCACAGCCTGACGGGTATCCCTCAAAATACTCGAATTGGGCTCCTTCTTCAAAGGAAGAATTTGCCCAATACGACGAGCTTTCTCCTCCAAATCTGTATGACCATATTCGTATCGTCGGTAACCACGCATTAATGACACCAACTACAAAAACAAGATCACACGCACCAGTTGGAGAAAATAGAAACAAAGAAAAAAAAAAAGAAGCAGGGGGGAAGAAACAGAAAAACAAAACGACACAGAAACCAAAAGCCTAAAGCCTTCCCCGGCAACGGCGCCAAAATTTGTTCGGACCAAATTGTTCTTTTCAGTCGCTCGCAATAGTACGAGGTCCGATCGAGTTAAAACACACTCAAATTCACTGCAATAAATGCGAGGTAATCGTGGCGTGGTAAGTTAACACGAGTCGCTCTCGAGGAAAACTTAACAGGCGTTACTAAGTTGCCACACAAAAACAATTAAATTCCTAAACACTCTAATCTCAAAAGGGGTTGATAGATTACCTAGGCAAGAAAAAATTAAAGAATGAAAACGAATTAACTAGGCGAAAATTGACAAAGCGGATAAATTGACTAAGCAAAATTAAACCTAAATTGAAGAACATGTAATCAAAATTGTAAACCCTGACATGAATGAAAAGATAAATCGGAAGACAAAATTACTTAGAGCGAATATCAATACTAATCATAACCAACATAGGAATTAAAAATAATCAAATCCGAGAAGATAGAGCAAAGCGATAGAAGAAACTTACGAACAAAACGAACGATGAAATTGATAAGCAAACTTCAAGACGAATCGAATATCCGTACAATATTCTTGAATCGATCAAAAGAAAGGAGAAGGAAAAAAAATGGAAATAAAATAAATGATGAAGATCTCTCTGCTCTCGCCAAAAACACAAAAGACGGAAAAAAGAAATAATGAAAGGTAGGTTTTCAGCGTTCGAAAAAACGTATATATATCGGCCCAAAATAACGCGGCGCGCGGCGCCGGGCGCGTCGTTTACTAACAAAGGAACCCAGCGCGGACTCGGTCGGCGCCGGACGCGAAAGCTCGGATCAATCTTGTGCATACAACCCGGTCGGGCGCAGCGAGCGCCGACGCGGGTCTTGATTTGGCTCACGGCGTGGGGCGCAAACGGTTACCGGATGCGGGCGCTTCGGGGCGAACGTGCAAAGGACGTCCAGCGCCGGACGGAGTCGAGGCGCCGGACGCGAGCGCTCGGGCGTGCCCGGCGGACGCGCGGACGTCATCTTTCTTTCGAAGCGGGCGGCGTGCTGCGCACAAGACTGCCACGGCTCGCCGAGTCCGCGCTTGGGTGCGCTCTTGGGCAACAAAAGCTCAACGCAATCCTACCGCACAAAACATAAGCGAACATGATTCCAATAAAAGATATTCAAATATAACCAACAATTGAATCAAGGCGTCGAAAACAAACAAGGAAAAGCAGAACAAAACATGCAAAACAACACCCCACACTTAACTCTTTGCTTGTCCTCGAGCAAATTTTAGTTTCTTGAAAGGAATGGTACACATAGAATCAATACTTCAACTAGAATCAATCACATATTCACATCCTTCAATGCGTCTCAATAATATAGCTCTCAATACAATGATCCTCATTTATCAATCGAACATGTGACTTATCATAGAATAGGCGTGCTTCGACTCAACATGATTTGAGACATCAATATACAACTTATATGGTTCCCTTTCATGTAAGATATCTCAAATGACAACAACAAATTAGAACTTGTGGAACTTAAAACCGATTATAGGACATTAATCGTTAGGTGGAACCTTCAGTTGTACACTCGAGTATCTAACGTAGATATCTATACCCATAGCAAAGAGTCTCCATTCGAGAGACAACACAAGCAAGAGGGTAGAGCCCTTATTCGAATTTTAAGCCCACTTATTTCACAATAACGACATATTTTCTTCTTTTTTTTATTTTTTATTTTTTTTTATATTGTCCACTTTTTCTTGAAAGATCATAGAAGAGACGGGTTCCATTCTGAAGCATATGACATCCGATCACACACATTGTCTAAACACGACTTTATAATTATGTCCCACGCTCAAATTGACACCTAAGTTTCATTAAACTAAAACCATATACCAAGATGCAAAGAAATTCAGATCAAAGCGTAATTAATTCAACTTAAGGCAAAATTCTTCATACACCATTGATTTCAAAAGATAAAATCGTCTCTAATCGAACAAAAAGTTAAGAAATGACAAAACACAACAAAGACGAAGTAACGAGAAAACAAACAAAACAAACAAACAGACAGAAACCCCCCACACTTAAAAGCAGGCGAGGACCTCATTGCGAGATAAAATAATAGAAAGGCGGAGGAGACTTCCTGAAGGCGATGAGCGGAACAGCGGGGAAGCAACAAAAGACAAGACCTACAAAAGCAGAAAAGCAGAGAGAAGCAAAACAACGAAACAAGGAAAGCGAACGAAACACAAACAAAAGGAAAAACAAACGCTCAATAGTGAAGAATCACTATTGGTCGGGAAAACGCGTGGTGGAGGAGGCGCCATGAAAGGTAGTCCATGCGTTCCACTTTGGGCTTCGAGGCGACCATGTCTTGATTACGCTCAATCATCTACGGTTATCGTGTTCAGTGGCTGGTTACGCTCGTGCCACGATTGATTACATCATCGAAGGCGTTGATTTTGCTGATCAAACCGAAGTTATGTCTTGGCGGAACTACGTCCGATGTGACTAATTCACTCCTAAACCGACCAAACTCCTCACGAAAAGAACTATACCCTTGGCCCGATGCGTATTCTTTGGGAAGGAACTGCGGTGATTAGGATCGATTAATCGCCACAGAGGGCTCTGTATCCCTCCTGCATCTGCCTGCTTGGTCACGGTCTTCATCGATGGTGCGGTGGTATCGTAGATGATCATATCACCCGTAGGTGCATGTGATGGTCCCGCACCGCTTTGCTTGGGCGCCTCGACTTCTTGAGGCTGCTGCGTCTTGCCAAGATATATCTTTTCACGCAATTCCTCGATCTTTGAGGTACAAGAGTAGTCTCGTTGTAGGCAAAGGGCGCCTCATGACTCACTAAGATCAATCATCTTAGGTCGTATATGATCTTGGCACAGGCGGTCGTCCATCGTTATTTATGATCCTTAAGCTCCTTTGCCGGACCGGTAGGGATTTGGCATGGGTTGGCCTACATTTCTTGCTTGTTGGATCGGTTGCAAGTGGTCCCAAATAAAGTATATCGGCGAAATCTTACGTCTTCTTTACAAGACATGTTAGCAGGAAGACCTCAGCAGTATTCACCTTATTTGCCTGTTCATTTCCAAAGACATTGAAAGCTATGAACTTGTGGACCATTGCCAAAGCTTCATCCTTGATAAACCCACTCGACATTTCGACAGATGACCAGTTATTAAATCCTGATAGCTCTTTCCAGGCCTCTCTAACATTGAAAGAATTCGGCACACCACGTGCACCAGAAGTCGGAAAACCAAAAACCCCCTTCATTATACGAGGCGTTATAACATATGATCGAGCTAAAAACACACTCAAATTACTCGCAATCGTACGAGGTAATCGTAGCGTGGTAAGTTAACACGAGTCGTCTCTCAAGGAAAACTTAACAGGGCGATTGTTTGTGTCGAACACAGAAAGCGATTAAAACCTAAACATTCTAATGCCAACAAGGGTTTGAAACATGCAAGAATAGAAATACGAGAAATAAACAGCGATCCTAAGCTGGGGGTTGTCAATCCCAAGCTAAACTAATAAAGTGATAAATCTAAACTAGGGTTGTCAATCCCTAGTTGAACTATAAAGCTATAAATCAGCGATAAATAAAAGCATATGCAATTCTATTATTCATAGGGTTTGTCAAGCCCTAATCTAAATCTAATTGCGTATAAATCATAATCATCAATCCATCACAAAGAACATGAGTAAATCGAAAGCGATATAAATTAAAGCAACATGAAAACAATCCATCATCACTATGGAATTGAATCGATATAAATCATCAAACAATAATACTAACAAAATTATTCGGAGAAAACTGATAAATCCAAAGCATAATTTGACCAGCATAAAACGATAAACTAAATAATTCGAACAATGAAATTAAGAACATGAAATAATACTGAATTTCTATCTGTTGTTGTCTCAAGAACTCGGAAGAAATCACGAGGGAAAGCGATCCATGGCTGCACGAAAACCAAAAAATAAGAACTCCGATTTACGAACCGTTTGCACCTACGAACTCCTGTCGAAATGCTCTTCAATAATATATGATCCTTGGCAGATCCAATTCATCCTATTTTATGCCATTTTCCTACAAAACATCGAGACGAACGAAGTTAATCCGAATCGATAAATCTTAATCAAACCAATGGCATAAATTGAACAAACCATAGAAAATGACACGTAAAACAATACCAAGAATCATCACAAATTCATACTAAACAATTCCCCCACACTTATCCATTTGCTTGTCCTCAAGCAAAGTCTATACTAATAAGGTTCGAAAGATAACTCATGCAACATCACTCTTAGTCCAATCAATCAAATCTCTTTTGCAATTCTCCCAAACATGATGAATACATAATAAAAGTTAATGTGAAACAAATCTAAGATTGTGAAAATATCAAACAAGCAGGTAGGTTATTTTCGCCGCACCCAACTCTCCGTTGAGGCGAATTAACTAAAATGGTTACCTTTAGCAACAAGTTTCTTTTGAGAACACAAAGAAAGTATAAACAAATTTTGGAACAATGTTCGAAAGGTGAAGTCTCGATGAATTCGAGTCTCCTATCGTGGTTTCCATGCCCATTTCTCAATTTACGAGAAGAGGCGTAATCACATCCTCCATTTATCTGATCTCAACAACATTGGGTTTTAATTCTCCTTATTTTCTTTTCACACATATTTTCTTTTTTTTTTTTTTATATTTGAAACAGTATATAGGTAACCACCCCGTTAACACTCCCCTAGCATTAGCCGGACAAATCACGTCAATAACCACCGATTTAAAATCAATTCACACAATCTCGTCGATTCACATTGCACTTTAATCACATGACATCAAGATAAGCGAGAAATACATCAAGGTCCGATCAATACCACGAGTTCGGTTGCACAAATCAAAATCCTAACTTATTCGCATAGACACAAACTCAAGTCCAAACAATCTAAATAAGCACAAGGCACGTCATTAAGCATACAAAACAATACATCACGCATACAAACCGAGTAAACATCCCCACATTTTAAATCGAACCTTGTCCCGGTGCTCAAAACATTAAAAGCTCAAAATAACCATAGAGGATGATACTTCCACGATAATCGGCAGATATGCGATGTAGAGTTGGAGCACCACGGTTTCATCTCGCTACTGACAACTTTCGAGATCTGAGCAAAACAAACTCAACAACAACAGATAGATCAACAAGAACAACAAAACAAGACAAAGAAAAGAAAGAAAGAAAAACAAAATAAAAAAAAAACGTGGGTAACTCCCACGAAGTACTCAGTTTAACGTCGTGAGCACGACGAGTTCCGGTCAACAACGGACTATCCATAGTCCTTCACCTGCAGGAATACCATCTCGGCCAGAACATCAGTAGTAACCATATATGCACAAAGGACAATAGAGAAAGAAAATAACAAATCATTTAAGCTCAAGTCGAACATCCTCTTCTCCAAAGTGAAATAGATAATTTCAATTCCCAAAGCACAATACTTTGGAGAATTAGGAAGTTGACAAATCATGGATGTTACCTCAACCTTTGTTATCACTGTGTCCTCCTCAGGGAACACGTACTTCACATGTTGAGGCAGCTCTTTCACTTTCAGAGTGGGTTTTGGCATGTCATCAACTTCGAGTGCCCACTCTTGCTTCATCCCCTCTTCATCCTCCTCCACGTGTTTGGATAATTCTTTCACCTCCAGAGTGAGTGTTGGAATGCTATCGACTGGATTTGCCCACTCTTCCTTGTTATTCGTTCTCGTAAAAACGTCATCGGGGCTCTGATTATGCTTTTCATCCACACGTGCCCACTCGTTCTCACTTTCCACCTCATCTGGCTGCAGCGGCTCTTCAGGTGTCTCTCCCATCCCATCTTCAAAAATTGGGTCACTTCCAAGAGTAATGACCATCTGAGCTTGATCGGGTTGGTGCGGGAAAGGTGTGATTTCAGCCACTTCCTCGTTTTCCACCCCACAGGATCGCAGTAGCTCATCGATGTCTCTTCCACCCAATTTTCAACTATTGGATCACTTTCTAGAACGGTGACCGATTGGATCGATCGGATTGGTTTGGAAGTTCCTCACTTGCTGCAATGACTTATCAAGCGTGCTCGGACATATCTATTGCGTCTCCAAATGCAAAGTCGAGGCATTTGCGACATCAAACTTTGGACTAAAGCATCCGTTTTTGAATGGACGACTTCTCTTTTGAGTTAACTCATCCTCCCAAGTACACCGAGGTGGAGGTGGGCTGCTGCGGGTATGAGTAATGAGGTGGAGGTGGTTGTTGTGGGTACTCATCTTGAGGTGGAGGGTGTGGTTGCTCCCATAGGCATTGTAGGATTGATCCTCATAGTCTTTGCGGAGGCGGTTGATCGATGGGGATTGGAGGCTTGATCCTCAAAGTGCGGTGGAGGTGGTTGGTTCGAGTTGGCATCATAGGTTTGTTCCTCGTCTTGTGGTGGAGGTGGTTGATCCCGTAGGGATCATATGCTTGATGCTCATGGTTTGATGGGTATCCTCGAGAAAAATCGAATGGGCTCCTTCTTCATAAGAAGAATTTGCCCAATCTGACGAACTTTGCCCCACGACTGTCGATCATACTCGTCTTTGTTGGTAACCCCGCATTATGGACACCAACAACAAAACAAGATCACACGCACTGGGGAGAAAATAGCGAAAGCAGAACAAAAGAAACACAGAAAACAAACAACCTGAACAATACGCCTAAAGTTTTCCCGACAGCGGCGCCAAAATTGATCGAGCTAAAACACACTCAAATTACTTGCAATCGTGCGAGGTAATCGTGGCGTGGTAAGTTAACATGAGTCGTCTCTCAAGGAAAACTTAACAAGGCGATTGTTTGTGTCGAACCTGGCGATTAAAACCTAAACATTCTAATGCCAACAAGGGTTTGAAACATGCGAGAATAGAAATACGAGAAATAAATAGCGATCTAAGTGGGGTTGTCAATCCCAAGCTAAACTAATAAGCGATAAATCTAAACTAGGGTTGTCGATCCTAGTTGAACTATAAAGCTATAAATCAAAAGCGATAAATAAAAGCATATGCAATTCTATTATTCATAGGGTTTGTCAAGCCTAATCTAAATCTAATTGCGGATAAATCATAATCATCAATCCATCACAAAGAACATGAGTAAATCGAAAGCAATATAAATTAAAGCAACATGAAAACAATCCATCGTCACTATGGAATTGAATCGATATAAATCATCAAACAATAATACTAACAAAATTATTCGGAGAAAACTGATAAATCCAAAGCATAATTTGACCAGCATAAAACGATAAACTAAATAATTCGAACAATGAAATTAAGAACATGAAATAATACTGAATTTCTATCTGTTGTTGTCTAAAGAACTCCGGAAGAAATCCTGAGGGAAACGGTCCCGCGGCTGCGCCGAAAACCAAAAAATAAGAACTCCGATTTACGAACCGTTTGCACCTACGAACTCCTGTCGAAATGCTCTTCAATAATATATGATCCTTGGCAGATCCAATTCATCCTATTTTATGCCATTTTCCTACAAAACATCGAGACGAACGAAGTTAATCCGAATCGATAAATCTTAATCAAACCAACGACATAAATAGAACAAACCATAGAAAATGACACGTAAAACAATACCAAGAATCATCACAAATTCATACTAAACAACATACTCTTGCCCCAACAGACGACAAGACAAAGAATCGATTCATCATCAATACACATCGTGCAATAAATTGAAGCAACAATGGGTTATAACCGGTAAGTCCATCAAAGCATATTGTAGCAAACCCAATTTTTCAAATACTTTTTACCCTATCCTCAAGACCTAGACTCGCATCAATTGCAGTTGAATTGGCGGAGGTGTGATTTCTTAAAATGCAAACGACGATAGTGTGTACCTTCCAATCGGATTATAAATTGGGAAGGTGGCGAGTACATAACGCTAATATCCTCTGTTGTTCCTCCATCGAAACATCGTCGGCTTGAGGATGGCGAGAGGTGGATCCAGGTGCATTAGTGCGAACCATAGTGATATGCTTTGATGCGGGTTTTGAATTTCCAAAGAGTGTGAGCACACGAGCTGAAGAAACGTGCGTGAGGAACAAGGAAGAAGCGCTGGCCTGAAAGATGCGCGGATGCGTGTTGTGCGGTGCCGGACAGAGGTGAGTCACCGGACGCGAGGGACGCGTTGGATGTGGCGCACGGCGTCGGACGGAAAGGTAACGCCAGACGGAAAGACGCGCGGAGGCATGTTGCGCAACGTCGGACGGAGGCGAGTCGTCGGACGGATGGAAGGAGCGCGGCGCCGGTTGGAGATAAGGCACCGGACGAATCTTGAAAGCGTCGGAGTCGATCGATCGAGGCGCCGACGGAATGCGGCGCCGATCGGGGCGTGAGGCGTGGGCGGCGGGCCGGCGGCCGAGCGAAATGGGTATGGCGGCGCGCTGGCTGCACTGCGTGAGGAAACGCCGAGCGGGAGAGGTGGAGATGGCGTCGTCGGACGGAGTGAGGAGAATCGCACGAGTGAAAAGAGTGGCGGCGAAGGAGAAACCTAATTCATTTATATATATATATAATTTTTTTATTTTTTAATAAAATAAAAATGGACCCAGCTCGGGTTTCACTTTGCGTCCGTATGGTCAACTCTTCGCCTACAAAGATAAACTCCCGCGTCAGGCACGTCGCGTCCGCTACCGGGTGTCACTCATTGTCCTTCATTGGATTCACCCGCGTCCGGTGCCGTCGCGTCCGACCGGGGTATCACTCATTGTCCCAAATTGGATTCACCACGGTCCGGTGCTTCGTCCGTCCGTATTGGGTGTCACTCGCTGTCCCAAATTTATCCACCCGCGTCCGGTGCTTACGTCGCGTCCGTGCTGGGTGCTTACTCATTGTCCTTCTTGATAATCGTACCCAGTCATTGGGTTTCGTCGCGTCCGGCGCTGGGTACCTCCTTGGATGGAATTTTTCTAGCTTTCACTTTTACGATCCATGTTTCAATTCCAGATAAAATAACTCCTCATCCTGCACCACATAAAACCACAAAAAGAAATAAACACGCAAACAAAAGAAAAAAACAAAGGAAAGCACGAACACAACAAAAGAAAATGTGGGTTGCCTCCCACGAAGCGCTCGTTTACTGTCATTAGCTTGACAAACTCGACGATCAAGGATCAACGACGAAAATAGATTCCACCGTAAAGGAGGTCGGACCCCCTTCTACATAGAGCTTTACACGTTGACCATTGACCTCGAACGATTCGTCTGATCCTTCTTTACTAAGCACAACCGAACCATACGGCTTCACTTCTTTGATGATAAAAGGGCCACTCCAACGAGACTTCAACTTCCCGGGAAAAAGCTTCAGCTGGGAATTGAATAACAAAACCTTCATTCCGGGCTTCAAATCCTTATGCACGATTCGACGATCATGAAGCTTCTTGACCTTATCCTTATAGATACGCGCATTGTCATACGCTCGTTACGGGCTCGTCGGTCGGACATTTGGAAGAACGATGCTCTAAGGATTTAGAGGATCAAGTTCGAACTCTTGATGGCCCAATATGCCTTATGTTCAACCTCCACGAGCAAGTGACACGCCTTCCGTACACAAGATGATATGGGCTCATTCCCAAGATGCTCTTGTACGCTGTACGGTAAGCCCATAGAGCGTCAGTCAGTTTGTTGGCCCAATCTTTCCTTGAGGGCTGCATTGTCTTCTCGAGGATGCCCTTGATTTGTCGGTTACTCGTTTCAGCCTGACCCGAAGTCTGTGGGTGATAAGGGATGGCGATCTTATGTCTGATTCCATTCTTTTTCATTACTTTCTCAAACAGCTTATTGCAGAAGTGCTTTCCGCCGTCACTAATGATTGCTCGTGGAAATCGAAACCGTAAGATGTTTTCCTGCACAAACTTGAGCACAATGTAAGAATCACATGTCCTAGTGGGGATAGCCTTAACCCACTTGGACACATAATCAACGGCAAGCAAAATATACTCATACCCCATAGATTTAGGGAAAGGTCCCATAAAATCTATTCCCCAAACATCAAAAATCTCAACTACCAAGATGTTATTGAGAGGCATCTCGTTCCTACGTCCAATTGACCCCACTTTTTGACACCGATCACAAGACACACAATATGTATGAGAATCTTTGAAAAGAGTTGGCCAAAATAAACCTGATTGTAACACCTTGCGCGCTCTTTTGTCCTCCAAAATGTCCACCACAATGAGCTTGGTGGCACATCTCAAGGACCTTGGTGTGTTCCTCATCTGGAATACATCGACGGATAACCTCATCCTTCCCTAACTTAAAAAGATAGGGGTCCTCCCAATAATATTGCCTGCACAGAGAAAGAAAACGCTTCCTCTCTTGGGAGGTAAGGTCAGGCCTCAACTCACCACATGCTAGATAATTAACAATGTCAGCATACCAAGGCATAGAAGAGGCACTATAAGCATGCTCATAAGGGAAGGACTCCATGATGGGACCTATAGTAGACTGGGAAGGGGGACTATCTAATCGAGATAAATGATCGGCAACGACATTCTCACTACCTTTCCTATCCCGAATTTCTAAGTCGAATTCTTGCAATAAGAGCACCCATCTAATAAGTCTAGGCTTGGCCTGGGGTTTGGTCAACAAATACCTAAGGGCGCATGATCACTATGTATTATTACTCTGACCCAATTATGTAAGCACGAAACTTATCGAGAGCAAAAATCACAAAGAAGCATCTCTTTTTCGGTGGTTGTATAATTTACTTGAGCGAGATTAGGAGTTAAGCTTGCATAGTAAATCACACGTAACATTTTATCGGCCCGTTGACCTGGGATAGCTCCTACAGAGAATTAGAAGCATCACACATGATTTCAAAAGAAAAGACCAATTAGGGCCGACAACGGCGGTGCGGTGCTCGGTTTCTCCTTTAAAGCATTAAAAGCAACAAAGCGATCATTATCAAAATTAAAGGAGAATCATGAGCTAACGAGATGACGAGAGGGTTGACATGTTTTAGAAAAATCCTTAATGAAGCGACGGTAAAAACCAGCGTGACCGAGAAACTCCTTATTCCTTTAACATCATTTGGTGGGGTAACTTTCAATCACCTCCACTTTAGCTCTATCAACCTCTATCCCCGACTAGACACGATGTGTCCCAACACAATGCCACTACTGGACCAAAAATGACTTTTCTCCCAACTTAGAGTAAGATCGTATTCTACACAACGACTAAGTACTGCTTCGATCTTTTCTAAGCAATCGTCAAATGAGGATCGAAACACGGAAAAATCATCCATAAAGATCTCTACAAAATCTCCTATCATGTCGGAAAAGATGACATCATACATCGTTGGAAAGTACGGAGCATTGCGAGTCCGAATGGCATCCTTGAAAAGCATATGTCCCAAATGGACTTGTGAGCGCTGCTTGGCTTGATCCGCCGGGTCTATAGCAATCTTGTAGTAACGACAAGCCATCAAGAAAACAAAGAAATTGATTACCACCAACTTATCTAACATTTGATCAATGAAAGGAAGGGAAAATGATCCTTTTGGTGGAAGCATTAAGCTTCCGATAGTCTATCACATCCGCCATCCGGTGGACGGGTCGTGGGCACCAACTCCTTTCTCTCGTTAAGGACCACTTGTTATTCCTCCTTTTTGGCACGACATGGACTGGGTGACCCATTCATTGTCGACAATTGGAAAAATGATTCATACGCTAGCGACTTTAAGATCTCCTTCTTCACTACCTCACCGAGCACGGGTTAAGTCTCCGTTGCCCATCCTTTTCGGCACCGCTCCATCTTCAAGTCAGTATCTTATGCATGCACATGGCGGGGTGATTCCTCGATATCCGCCAAACTCCACCCGGCGAGCTTATGTCTTTTCAACACGGAGACCAGCAGAGATTGTTGGTACTCGGTGAGTTCGGCGAAAGATGATCACGGGCTTCTGCTCATTATCCTCGAGGAAGACATACTTCAAATTCTTTGGAAGCTCCTTCAACTCTAACTTCTCGGCCTGGTGGAATCTCCTTTTCCTTTATCGCTTTTTCAAATTCAGCTTCCAACATGAGCCTTTCCTCCGTGCCGCGATCCTCGTATACTTCCTCCACTCTGTGATCTGTCTAAAAGAAATCTCGGCAAGGCATCAATCGAGTCTATAAAAGCAGTTTTCAATTGAATTAATTGATGGCATGGCCTTATTATTATGCACGAAAATGACATAGTCTCCCCAGGACGGTCGTCCTAATATTCCCATTTTCACATCAATCAATGTATTAGTAGTGGCCATAAAGGTGCCCTAATAGCGATGTATGGTCTCGACCATTTTCATGCACATCGCCTATCTCTAATACCACAAAATCCACATGTACAATCAAACCACCCACACGCACAAGAATATTCTCTACAATTCCCTAGGGTGGCGGACGGAGCGATCGGCTAGCTGTAGACTCATACAGTGAGGTTTGACTCTCCTAATTCTAATTGCTTGAAAATAGAGTAAGGCGTAAGATTAATACCGACTCCTAAATCTAGCATACTGTTGCTTCCTTACCATTTCCCAAAGCAATTGTGATGACGAAGCTACCTGGGTCCCGTTGTTTGGGTGGCAGTGGTTGCTGCATAATGGAGTTGGCCACCTCAGATACCATAACCGACTCATTGTCGACAAACCTCCTCTTCTTTGATGCAAGTTCCTTGAAGAACTTAACATAGGCAGGAACATTGCGGATCACATCCAGTAGCGGCAGATTCACATTAACTTTGGAAAGCATTTTGTAAAAATCTGAGAACTGCCGCTCTTGTTTCTCATTTTTCAATCGGCTCGGGAATGGCACTGGAGGCTTATATGGATTTGCCGTCTTGTGTAACTGCACTGTCGGCTGTTCCTCCTCAATCACTTTCTCTTCAGCTCTCGGTTTCTCCACTACCACTCTCTCTTCCACTATCTGTTCTTCCACAATCTCTGGAAGTTGTACCTTATTATCCACCTTCTTCCCACTTCGAAGAACAGTCACAGCTTGAGCTTGGTGTGGCTGGAGCCCTTGCCCCGGTATCCTCCCCGTTTGTTGTTGTTGATGCATTTCGTTGACAGCACCAGAGATCTGCCCAATCGAACTCTCAAGACGCTTAATGGTTTCATCTTGTGCTTCCCTTGCTAACTTACTCTCTTGCATGAATGCGTTAAACTATCCTCCATCGATGATTTCGGAGGAGCATGTTGTGTTGTGGAGGTTAGTAAAATTGCTTGAGGGCACCTTTGTGGCGGAGGCGGTGTTGTGGGTAAGAATACTTGAGGTGGTGGTGGTGCTGGCGATAAGGATCTGCGGATATGACGGCCGTCGATATGGCTGCTTCTTGATCTTGATCTTGACCGTAACCACTGCTATTTTGGCGGATCTTGATGAGTTGTGTACTGCTTGTGGTTGGTACTTCTTGTGCGGGGAGGCGTCGAGTCTGTGAGTTTGAACCTGAACCCTGACCTTGGCTCTGGTTCTTCCACCTTGAGTTGTATTGCTGTTGGTTTTGCTCATAGTTCGGCCTCGGTTCATAAGGTGGTCGGGGCTGGAAACCTTGCATAGAATAAGCCTCTACTCCGCCTTCATAGACCGGTGCTCCCATATTAGGGCACATATTCGTTGTATGTCCCATTTCCATGCAAATCCCACAAGGATGCATCGAGAAATCCTGAGGGGATGCGCCGAATTCCTGAGAAGGAGCAGCGAACTCCTGGGGTGGTGAAGGGAACTCAGCCTGCTTCATCTTCATCTCGTTCATCTCTCTCATGAGTGCCCATTTGCCTCGTCAAATCGATCCGGGCTCAATGAGTTGACGTAAGATCGACGCGTACTAGATGCCTTCTGGAGGGAATTGCTCGCCATGACGTCAAAGATTTCGTCGAGAGCCTCGGCTGTGATATGAGCTATGTTGCCCCCTGCTGCGTCGTTGGCCTTTTCCCGATCGGTTTCGTGATCCCATCGTGAAGAATTGGCATATGAGAACCAGCGGGAAGAAGTGATGTGGGCATTGCCTTTGAAGCTCCTTGAATCTTTCTCTCGCTTCATGAAGCGCCCATCTAGATCCCGCTTGAATATCATAATTTTGATCGAAGATCCTTGGTCTTCTAACTGCGGATAGAACCTCAACATGAGCTGCTCCACCACGTAATTCCAATTTGTAAGAGAGTCGGTGGAAAACTCATAAGCGAAGACTTGGCTTTATCCTTCAAAGAGTAAGAGAAACAACGCATCTTCAAGCGTTCTTCGTTCGGGCCCATCGGAGGAATAGATGCACCACTGATTATATTCTCGATAAAACTCGGGGCATCTTCATTTGCCGTACCATGAAAAGTGGGAATGAGGTTGAAGTGATTTGGCTTCAACTCATACCCGTGCCGCGAGGGGCATATGCACGATCGGTTGTAGTCTCACATCTTGGGGTGAAAGTAATCCCCATCGAGGTAGGGACAGCGTTCTGTCATGATTGTTGTTCATTCGATCACCCATGACCCTCAAGGAACTCTTGAAACAAAAATTATCGACGGTAGTAAATCCCTCAACTGCGTGAAGCGTCCTCACGTAAACTATCACAACTGAGTGATCAAAGTGCGCCACACTAGGCGTTCGCGGTTTGCTCAACTTGCAAGTATACTTCAGCGGGATGCGATCTAGGATTTGGGCCGGCGTCCTGCATACACAACACTCGACAAAGCGAGATCAAGCGCAATCTGCGGTACAAAATAAGAAAGCGAGGAGAAGAATAAAAGCGAAAAACATGCAACATTAATAAACGCCTAAAGTGTTCCCCGGCAATGCCGCCAAAATTGATCGAGTTAAAAACACACTCAAATTCACTCGCAATCGTACGAGGTAATCGTAGCGTGGTAAGTTAACACGAGTCGTCTCTCAAGGAAAACTTAACAGGGCGTTACTAAGTTGCCACACAAAAACAATTAAATTCCTAAACACTCTAATCTCAAAAGGGGTTGATAGATTACCTAGGCAAGAAAAAATTAAAGAATGAAAAACGAATTAACTAGGCGAAAATTGACAAAGCAGATAAATTGACTAAGCAAGAATTAAACCCTAAATTGAAGAACATGTAATCGAAATTGTAAACCACAGACATGAATGAAAAGATAAATCGGAAGACAAAATTACTTAGAGCGAATATCAATACTAATCATAACCAACATAGGAATTAAAACAATCAAATCCGAGAAGATAGAGCAAAGCGATAGAAGAAACTTACGAACAAAGCGAATGATGAAATTGATAAGCAAACTTCTAGCACGAATCCAATATCCGTACAATATTCTTGAATCGATCAAAAGAAAGGAGAAGGAAAAAAATGGAAATAAAATAAATGATGAAGATCTCTGCTGCTCTCGCAAAACACAAAAGACGGAAAAAGAAATAATGAAAGGTAGGTTTTCGGCGTTAAAACGTATATATATCGAAAAATAACGCAGCACGACGCAATCGGCGCACGGACGCGTCGTTGCTAACAAAGGAACCAGCGCGGACTCGGTCGGCGTCGGACTTGTAACCTCGGATCAATCTTGTGCATGCAACCCAACCGGACGCAGACGAGCACGGACGCGGGTCTTCGATTCACTCAATACGGGGCGTAAGCGCGCGCGGGCGGGACGCTTCGGGGCAACGTGCCCAGGGCGTCAGGCGCGAGGCGCTCTCGGGCGTGCCCGGCCGGGCGCGAACGAAGCGCCGGACGCGCGTCTTTCTTCGAAGCGGGCGACGCAGCTGCGCGCAGCGGCGCCCGGCTACGCCGGTCCGGCGCTTGGGTGCGCTTCTTGGCAACAAAAGCTCAGCGCAATCCTACCTGCACAAAACACAAACGAACATGATTCCAATAAAAGATATTCAAATATAACCAACAATTGAATCAAGACGTCGAAAACAAACAAGGAAAAACAGAACAAAAACATGCAAAACAAGGTCCTTATAGAATGGTAAGGTCGACCCAAGTCGAATCTCTCGAGGAAGACTTAACAGGGCTACGGTTTTATGTCAAACACAGAAGCAGAAAAGAAATACTAGCGTCCTAACATAAAGGGGGCTATCACGGAAAGGACCAAAGCAGGAAATAAAATAAAGCAGGGAAAGCGGATGCACTTGGACAACAATAGGAATTGATGAGATACGGAATTGGAAGCGGTGTTCTAGGGTTGAATCTATCCTCACAATTAATAAATCGAGGACGGTACACAATACATAAAACACCCGCCTCTCCAAAGCGGTCAACACTAACTAATCTCGATTACGTCGATGTTAGACTCGAACTTAATGATAGGGATCTCTCAATCAACCAACCATCAACTACTGAAGGATATTTTATTGCAAGGCACACGATAGCAAAACCACAACCACATATATCATTTATTCAACAACAAATCAATCTCTCGATCACTTTCATTGTCAAACTTATATTTAATATAAATCGCTCTCGCATATCTTTATAATCAAACATAAGCATCTGAATCAACCTACACTATTCTTTCGAACACCATGCATGAAGATCATAAAATAAACAATTTATACGGATGAAGAAATCGCAAATCATCAATTCAATAATCACAATTCAAGATAAGAACGATTAAACATATATTTCCCAACAATTCATAATTCATCTCATGATAGAAATTAATCCAATCCCAATTACATAGACATAATCAAAATCAGGAAAACTTACAACCATTCATAGACAAATTCGTCTTCCAAAATTCGGAATCGTACAATCTCAATTGTTAATCCAAAGTGCAAGAATAATAAAAGGAAGGGAAGAGAAAAAGAGAGGAAAAGAATCGCGTCTCACAGACGAAAGAAAAATAAAAAAAGGAACTAGGGTTTTTCGCGTGCGTTTCAGCATTTATATCAGGAAAAACTTAACTCCAGTCGGACGCGACGCAGTCACGGACGCGAGGAGTTTCTGACCGAAAACCTCAAGACACCCGACCGGACGTGCTAAGCTTACGAGACACGTCTAGCGCGGACGTAAGTGGAACATCGGACGGACAAGGCGTCTGGCGAACCGTCGAGCGGACGGATGGGCGCGGGTGTCGCGTCTGTTGGGTGATGGTGCGGCCGGATGGGAGAGGCGGCGCCGGAAGGTTGGGTATCAGCCGAGAAAGCGCGCGGCTGGAGTTGGAGAGCCGAGCGAGGGGAGGCGTTGGGCGCTGTGTGCGGAGGTGCATGCAAAGCCTGCACGGACAGACGCCGCGAACGCAGAGGGCGGATGGGCACTGGCGGCTGGGCGGCGGGCGCTGCTCTTGGCCGCCGCCAATGCGCGAAGGCGAGTGAGCGCGTTGAGCGCGTGCTGGTAGCCGAGGCGGGCGGCAGGCGAGCTGCACGGGCGCTGGGTTGATGTGAGGCGTCTTGGCGCGGCCTTGCGCGCACGACGGGCAGCGCGGCCGCGTGCGCGACCGTTGTTTTAGCCTGTTCTCCTTCGTCTGAACTCCGATTTACGCTCCGTTTGCGCCTACGGACTCCTATCGAGATGCTCTTCAATAAAGTTGATTCTTGGCAGATCCAATTCATCCTATTTTATGCCGTTTTTCTACAAAACATCGAAACAAACGAAATAAGTTCGAATCGACAAATATTAATCAAACCAACGGCATAAATAGGACAAATCACTGAAAATGACACACAAAACAATACCAAAAATCAGCACAAATTCATACTAAACAACGGCGCTACGGGAAGCGCGGGCAGCAGCACGCGACGACAAGCGTCGTGTGACCCGACGCACACAACGCCCCCACGCAGGGCAAAAAGCAACCGGCAGCAACACGTCAACCGTAGCGCCGCACGACACTCCAACGCGCAGGTGCCCGTCGCGCAGAGCGCGAGGAAAGACTTGGCGCACGGACACGCAGACAGGCGGTCGATATGACGAGGTGCAGCATCAGCGCCAATGCACGCGGGTGCCCATCGTACAAAGCGCACGGGTAGGCCCAGCGCGTGCTGGCACTCGATGAGCACAAGACGTCGGTGAGTTCGACAGGCGGTACGTGGTGCAGGGACGACGGGTGCAGGCATGAGGTGCAACGGGCGTGCGACCCGTGCACACAACATGCGCCTGCACGATGAGCAGTTGGGTGAAACGGCAACAGGTGGCTGGTGGCATTGGGCAGCCCTAGCGCATAGGCCTATGCGCGTGGCCTAGCCCACTCGAGCCGACCCAACTCGTTTTTGACCCAGACCCGTTCTCGCCCGATCCAGATTTTTCGAACCGATCCGACCCAAATCATTGTTCCGGCCCAGTTTCAAATTTTCAACCCAAATATGATTTTGACGAGTCCGGTCCGTGCCCGTGCACGCGAGGTCCGTTTCAAGAAATTTTGAAGATCTGTACTTTATAAATTTATGTAATAAATTAAACAGGGAAGTATAAGATCCATGAATGAGCCGCGATGAATGAATTTTATTTTATTTTTATCTTTCATAGGATATCGTGGATGTTTAAATGATGCAGTATCAATGTATGTTTAATTACTTAGATAAACATGGTTATATGTTTTTGTGATTAACTGCGTTTATCAAGCATGCTAGGTTTATTACGTTTTGAAGCATGTTTTAGAATTCTACGAGCATGTTTTACATGTTGAGTTCTAGAAAAAACATATTAAAACTACGTGATCTGTATGAACAAACTTTTTGAAACAAAAGACTAAGCAAGAAATCTAACGTATTAATTCTTAAATTAAAAACATCAATATCTCTATATTTTGATCTCTAAACAAAGTGATACGTATTATGAGTAAACGTCCACACGCGTGGCTTGCTTGCACTATTTATCATAATTTTCTTAGATGAGATTTCTAAATAAAACTTTTTAATCTATTGAGAAGTGGGAGTTTCACGTGTAAACGTCCACAAGCGTGGCTTGCATGTGCGATTATCATAAGTTCTCTAGAGATAGATATAAAATGAGATGACAAACAAAATTGAATTAGATTTCTACTGTCAAACTTGTGGTCACTGCTTAGGCATCACCTCAAGTACAACTTTCCGTGAAGTCCCTTCTTGCGATAGTGATGCGGTATAGTTAAGATCCAATTATTAATTTCATTTGTCATAAGGATAAGTTGACATGGATTAAAATTAAACAATTAAAAGGTTAATTTTAGTCTGATCGAGTGGTTCATGTGTAAACGTCTACACGCGTGACTTGCATGTGGGATTCCTTGGGCAATTAGAGGTATCAACTAATATTGTTTTATCAAAAGGTTACAATATTGTTGTTACGAATTATGTGCGATCATATGCTTCTATGTTTACATTACATTTCAGATATGTCTCTTACTCCGATTATCAATATGATCGCACAAAATCCATAATCATGTTTGAATTTTATCGAGTGGAAACGAAATATGGAGTATGTTCTTATCGCTGAAGAACACATGTTCGTACTCATTACTCCCAAACCTGCTGCCCTTACTGAAAGCATCTACTAATGAGCAGCGAGAGTCAAGCACACTTTGGCATAAGTCGAATAATATGGCTAAGTGCTATATGATGACTACACTGTCAAAGGGCTTGCAGCTGCAGCATCGATCGATGGTAGACGCGACTGAGATCTGGTCAAGTCTTGAGAGTAAGATAGATCCTCGGGAAGAGGGTAAAATAAGATTTCCCTACAATTGGTATTAGAGATGGTTAGATCAATGATGAGGTATGTAACTTTGCCTATTTCATTCTGGGGATATGCCTTGGAAACTTTGGCGTATTTGCTCAATCTAGTACCATCCAAGTAAGTCGACAAGATCCCTTTCCGATTATGGTATGAGCGTAAGCCTACTTTAAGCCATATAAGGATATAGGGCAGTCCACAGCACATGTACGGAATAAGAAGGCTGCCAAGTTGGAGGCTAGATCTGATGCAAGACTGTTTGTAGGATAATCTTGATGAACGAAAGGTGGTTATTTCTATAGTCCTAATGATCTGAAGGTCATTATTAGCACCAACACCCGATTCTTGAAGGAGGACTATATGAAAAATCATAAATCTAAAGTTGAAATCATTCTGCAGGAATTGGAAGATGATCGTATTCCACCACTGATTCTTCCAAAGGTACAAGATGTCGAGTCTAGTGGGAGGGATCGACACCAGATGCTTCAAGAGATTGAAGTGAGTCGAGTTTCACTAATACCGACTGTACAAGTGGCATCGACCCAGCAAGTTTTTCGAGAAAGTGAACCACAAGTTACTACACCCACATTTGTCATTGTGCCAGTAGCACCTAGTCGTAGTGGGAGGTTGTACGATAACTTGATCGATTTATGTTCGTGTGTGAATCTTCAGATTTAATCCGAGTAGACGAACAAGCTATAATCGACCCATGGATATACAGCGAGAAGATACAAGACATAAATGCAGGAGCATGGCACACCGCTATGGACTTTGAAATTGAGTCAATAATAGCTATGGATGTATATGAGAAAACACCTCTAATAGAGGGCAAGGAAGCCATATGTAGTAAGTGGGTATACAAGAAGAAGAAAGATTCTGATGGATAGGTTTCGGCTTTTAAAGCCAGGCTTGTGGTGAAAGGATACACTCAAATTGAGAGGATCAATTACGATGATACCTTTTCTCCTGTAACAATGCTCAACTCCATCAGAATTCTTCTGGCCATATCAGCTCACTTAAACCCAGAGGTTTGGCAAATGGATGTGAAACCCGTTTTCTTAAACGGTCACCTAGGAAGGTCGAGACATCTATATGCAGCAACTCGAAGGTTATGTGAAGAAGGGTGAGGAGCATCTAGTGTGGAAGCTTAAGAAGTCCATTTATGGACTCAAGCAAGCTTTTCGATCATGGAACTTACTCTTTGACAAGGTGGTAAAAATCTATGGCTTTACCCAGTTGCCTAGCGAGTTTTGCGTGTATCATTTAGATATCAACAGTGAATTGATATTTCTTGCACTTTATGTAGATGACATCCTTTTACTTGGAAACAATGTGAAGTTGTTATCAGATGTAAAGAGTTGGTTATCCGATCAGTTTCAGCTGAAAGACTTAGGAGATGCAATGTACATTCTTGGGATCAAGGTTTGCCGAGATCGCAAGAGGAAAATATTGAGCTTATCTCAGGCATCGTACATTGATACTGTAATTACTCGTTTTAGCATGCAAATCGCCAAGAAGGGATTGCTACCCTTCAGACATGGCGTTCCTCTATCAAAAGAGTAGTTGTCGATGACTGCAAAGGAGATAGAGAAATAAGACATGTTCCCTACGCTTCCGTCGTAGGGAGTCTCAAGTATGCAATGCTATGTACGAGGTTCGATATCTGTTGTGCGTCAGGCATAATAGCAAGATCTCAGTCTAACCTTGGACAAGCTTATTGGACTGCGGTAAAGCATATACTCAAGTACCTGAAAAGGACTCGAGATTATAGGGTAGTTTATCAGGCAGATAGTCTAATGCCTTTGGGTTATTCAGACTCGGATTTCCAAACTGACCGTGATGAGAAGAAGTCTACCTCCGACTATGTGTTTACCTTGGGAGGTGGAGCCATATCTTGGCGGCGTGCAAAGCAGTGATACATTGCAAACTCCACCATGGAAACCGAATATGTAGCAGCATCAGAGGTAGCTCAGGATGCGGTATGGTTCAAGAATTACCTCATGGATCTAGATGGGATACCTCGTTTGTCCAAGAGTATCATAGTGTTTTGTGATAACTCAGGTGCAGTAGCAAACTCGAAGGAACCCCGGATCCACAAGACGACGAAACATATAGAGAAAAAGTACAATATCATACGAGAAATCGTAAGATGAGATGACATGCTTATAGAGAAGATTGGTACTGTGGATAACCTAGCTGACCCATTCATGAAGAGCCTGCTGTAAAAAGTTTACAACGGGCATGTTCGAGTACTTGGATTGCGCAAGATGACCCACACTTAGAAAGGAAACTTTTGTAGAAGTGGGAGAAGCAAAGTGATGGTATTTGTTAGTAATAGCAAGTAGGGACACACATTGTATACTAAAATTTTGCTTTAGTATAAGTGGGAGATTGTTGGATTTGTATACTGAAAGCAGAATGGTTGAGCTTGTATACAATATTTTCTGTTACCACAGTTATAATCTCCTATCTGAATTGTTTACTTGATTGTATATGTTTGTTCCATTATCTCATACAAAAGTAAGATCATACAGTGTGTAGAAGATCACAGAAGTCTGTATGATTGATTAAGCTAATTGAGATATAAAAAATATCACAGCTGAGACAACATGAGGACGAGTTATCGGTATAGGCTGCAGTATAGATAAGAAGTGACTTGACTTGGTTTCTTGTATATGCTGGTACGTCTTGACATATTGATGGATCACAGTGAGATGAGTATTTCTATCTGACCATCGTAAATAACCAAGATATCGATGAATTTACGTTGATCTAAACCTCGATAAGGTTTTAGGTGAGTATGAATTACTGACCATCACATTGACCTGTTATGGGTGAGGGTTACATGAGATAACCCAAGATTTGTAGGGAAATATGATTTTACCCTTTTTCCGAGGATCTATCTTGGATGTTTAATTCATCATATATTGATTATACACCTAGTATGCATCTCTATAATTAATTACAACACGTAGGTATTTACATGTGTTTACCTGCAAATTTCTCTGGTACAAGATCAATGGCAGACTCCAACTTTGATCTTCTAGACTGTATCTGCCTATTCTCCAATATTAAGTTAGAGCAATCTATGGAGAATACTGCAAAAATTCGCCTAATTCTTTGGACTCTAAGATCTTCGAAAATCTCAACCTAATGAATAAGGATGACTTCTTATTTTCTCTCACCTTGTATTTATAATGCATTCCTAGAATCCTATTTAGATAGGATCCCTGCATATCTAATAAATACAATCATATCTTTGCAGATAAATCATATCTAGAATAATTATCTCTTGATGTCTAATAATATCAGATAATATCTTTTGATATTTAATGATATCAGATAATATCTCTTGATATCTAATAATATTAGATAATATCTATCTAGATACTGGAGATGTAGTAAAATAATACATTAATCAGAACAAAGTCCCAGTGGGACTCTACTAGGGTGGGCAAAAATTATAGCAGCTCGAGGCCTTGATGTGTCAGCCCGGGAATCAAATGAAAGGAATAAAGATAGGCCTAAAATGAATTAATTATCTTATGCGTAGCCCAGAACATAAATTAATTCATAAATGTTCATTCATTCCACTAGAGAATAAATGCTGACTTGTCCCTTTATTACCGAAGTCGAGTAGAGCTTGCACTTAGACTTACGAATCTCCGTATTTAAGATATCGCACGTCCATTAATTATTTATAGCATTATGACTGCTTAAAATAATTAATCTATTTAATTCCTTAAGTAGTACCACTCAACCTTATTATTGTACTTGAGCTAACTCAGCCTGTAGGGTTTAGTACAATAAACCTTTTGAGCTCCTTAAGGGGAAGTCATCTTCCTAAACGGATACAGTGACTCGACACAGGTAATTAGCATGACATACAAGTACTGTCACCACCCAAGATGCGGAGAATCTTGGGTTATCTCATGTAACCATCATCCATAACAAGTCAAAGTGATGGTCACTAACTCATCTTCACCTAAAACCTTATCGAGGTTTAGATCAACGTAAATTCATCGACATCTAGTATTCTTCATGATGATCAGATAGAAGAACTCATCTCATTGTGATCCATCAATATATCAAGACGTACCAGCATAGACAAGTGATCACACTATTTTCTAACACGAAAACGTGCAAGTAAATAGGTAAGTCGAGTATCGTATCCACATGGATTGTAATGCGAAAACACAGAAGCTAACTCAATAATCCTTCATCATTATCCAAGCGACAGATTTGGTTTTGGAAAAGGTTTGGGCCTTCGAATATTAAATTCAAAGTCAAGATCAAATAAAGCAAATAAAGATAAAAACTAATCACTCAAATGGATAATAAGACTAAAAGACTAACCCTAGGGATGCATTAATCATACCCACATCGTATGTTTATCCTGCTTCCTATTAACCAATTTTAATCCAGCCAAGATGGAAGATCACATATGTAACCAACAATTTCAATTACGACAATTGTGGAAGTAGATTACTAATTTCCTTATTACTGTTACGTCTCTAGGTGAAAATTTGTAACTTCAAAAAGATCACAAAGAATAGCTTCCTATGAATGTTCCTATCCCAGCTACTACTCAAGGCTTATTCGTATTGTGCATTCAAGATCGATTAACAATTAAAACTGTTAAGTATTCAACTGGCAACTATGTATTCATCAAAATTGATCAGAAATTAACACATAAGTTTTAGCACCATGAATCACAAATCATTGACTGGAAGGTAAATAGCAATTAGCAGGAATCACCACACTTAAGAAAGAATCATACATCCCTAGGATTAGAACAAGAATTTAGCTAGACATAGACATTGGAATAAAATAAGAATTAACCATAAAAATAAGAATTATATAGATAAAACTCGTAGTGTAGCGTCTGAAGAATAATTGTTGGGTTCGTATCCCAACCTAAGCGGAAAACGGGAAAATACTAAATTCTTCCGGACGAAAAAGTTCCTAAGCGATTACAATGCGTAAAATAAATGAAGAATAATGATAATCTAATATCTAGATGAATATAAATCAAAGATAGAATGAGAGTATGTGAAAAACTAGCAAAAACTGAATAAAATCGTGCATAGAAAAGTTTGGAGGCGCAATGCACAAGACTAGGGATATATATAGACATAGGGCTGAAACCCTAATTCGCGCCCAGCCGTCGCGCCTCGCGGCCGAACTCGCGGTCGCTAGCTCGGTCGCTAGCGCTGAGTCAGTAAGTCCTTCGATGCGCTCGCGGCCTTGTTCACGGTCGTTTGGTTTTGCCTCGTGGCCGAGCTCGAGGTCGCTTGGCTTTGCCTCGCGGCCGGCCTAGCGGTCGCGAGAAACTATCCAGAATGTTTCCGCCCGAGCTCACGGTCGAGCTAGCGGTCGCGAAGGTGGCCGCTAGCCCCTGTTCTTTTCCATCTTTGGCTCGTGCTTCGATTATCATCTTGAAAGCCTACAAAACACCAAAGAGGAACCCAAGAGCAGTATCTACCAAAAATAGCTAAAAGCATTAATTCAACTATATAAACGCACTTAAATTGATCTAAAATTATCTAAATAAAGCATGAATAAACGAGTAAAAAACGTGTTTATCAACAAGCAACCAAGTCAAGTCACTTCTTATCTATACTGCAGCCTATACCGAATAGGTTTTGCAGTGTTATCTATATATTGCTCTCATACAGTCCAGAAGATTAAAGCTGGAGTCTGTCATTGATCTCATATCCCAGAAATTCGCAAGTAAACACGAGTAAACACCTATGTGTTGCAATTAATTATATAGATGCATGCTATGTATATAATCAATGTATGATGAATTAAATATCTAAGATAGATCATCGGAAGAGGGTAAATAAGATTTCGCTACAAGTGCCTACAAAGAAATACTCTAAAGAGTGTGAAACTCATATAATCACTACAAAAAAAATGTCTAGTAGTTATATATTTTTAGTGACACCAAGAGAAGTGTTACAAAATTTATGACATCTTTAGATGTGGTAAAATTTAATTACACCAATACATGCATCAATATATATTTTTGTTAAACATAAAAATGTATGTAAATTTTGTTACACTTGAAAATGTAGTAAAATTTGTCACATCTATCAATGTAATTAAACCTTAATACATTTAAACATGTCACAATAATTTTTTTGGTTACATATATGAATATAACTAAATTTTACTATAACTCAAGAGTTTTAAATTTTAATATATATATATATATATATATATATATATATATATATATACATAGGAGGATCAAATAGTACCCGAGCTTGAGATAGTATGTAATACTCAATTTCATCCATTCATCTCATAAATCCTATGGTGGAGATTTTTCGGATTTTTTAAGCTTATTTTCATTAATTTCACTACAGTAAGGGTAGATTAGTAATTTGATTTGTTATGTGATTTCAAAAATAAAGCATGCATAGAGTTGAACTCAACTATGCATTTAAATCAACACAAAATGCATTCACTTGAACACAAAAATGCATATGAGTTTCAAATTTAATGCAGGCTGAAAACACACTCTCAGCGCTTGCTTGCTCGCATCCAGCGCCGGTTGGGCGCGATGCAGTTTTATGTTCAAGTGAATGCAGTGTTATTTTATTTCATATGCATTTTTTTTATTTTGTTGTGGCTCTTCCCAAACCAATGTCCTACCCAATGGCAAGACTCAACACCCTACCCAACCTGGAGCCCGCTCCGGCGTCGGCGCGCGCTCAATGCTTTGTGTGCGATGCATTGTTATGTTATTTTAAATGTATTGTTATGTTATTCAGATGCATTATCGTGTTTTGTTATGCCTCTTCCCAAACTCGGTATGAGACCCCTCTGTCATGGACTCCCTGCAACGGCGGGCACCCAGCGCCATGGTGCCTTTCTATTTTGCCCCGAGCGAAAAATGGGTTGCCACATGTCAAATTTTGAGTGCGTCACGTGTTGAAATGTGTGGTCAGATTGAGTCTACATACTTATGTGGGGCCAAGATGCTACGAACCCAACCCTATATATATATATATTCAATTAGTTATCCGATTTTGGTGTTCCAAATTGCTACCTTTTTTTAGATCTAATATTTCTAAAATATCAGAGATAATTTATTTAAATATAATAGATAATTAATTTGTTAAATATAACAGACTTCAAAGCCAAACAAAAAATGTTAAAAGGTAAAGAAAAAAGAGAGAGAAAAGTTCAAATATGAGAAACTAGGAACTACAAAAAATAGTTACACTTTCACATGTCATAAAAAATAGCTACACGTTCATATGTAACAAAAATAGCTACACTTATGAATTTCACTAAATTTTGTGATATACTTTTTTTGGTGACATGAATAATAGTTATCAATCCACAAGATGTCACAAATTTATTCAATGACATCCATAGGTCATAGGTGTCACAATTCTTCAAAAATCATGTCACTATTGGAGCATTTTGTTGTAGTGAATGCAACTGCTAGGAGACGTTGCTCCCGTTCTATTAGCGCTTAACACAACCCCTATTCACATGTATGTTTTAAATAACTCGATTTAAACAATATTAGAATCAACTCAAAGAAAATTACTTACATCTCGAGTCTGAAAGTTCAAGAAGTTGAATGGTGATTAAAAATGAACGTAAAAATCGTATGAAATTAGTTTAACATTCATTTTTATAATATATATACACACACGCTAACACACATATCTAAACATTTCGATATAAACCTTAAAGACAAATTTATAAGTTTAGCATAATAAAGGTATGAATAAGTAAATAACATTAAATAAGAATGAATTTTCTAGTTCGAAGATTGAGCTATGAACGTATATTCCGTTGAAGATCCAATCACACAATTCTATAGCCAACCCATACTTGTGCAGCGGCAAACATACATGTCTTCCACATTCTCATGTATTTATTCAATTTTGTTTTTATTTTTATTTTTATTTTTATTTTCATTTTCATCATTTTTGCCGCAGTTTGCATGCGGTTGTCTCCTACTGGTCCACACTTCCCTCACTGAAAAATATGAGGAACGCAAGCCAATTGGATGTTGCATTCTATATATACATTGTATATAATTATAACATCAAATGTACAATACACGTTGTCCCATACGCACACATTTAAGCTCATTGGGTGGCGTAGGGGCGGCCGTAGAAAAAATATATACATGTATTTATAGATATTTAGTTGACTGAATATTTGATTTGATAAAGAGTTAACTAATTTCTAGCTCAAACTTATTAGGTCTTGGGTTTTAAAGGAAGCCTAGATATATGCTCTTTTAAGTAAGACCACTATTTTTTAAGTGTAAATCGAGTTTGTTATGATAGGTACAATTCATTTTGCAATGAAGAAATTATATATATATATATAGAGAGAGAGAGAGAGAAAAATGTTTAAATAAAAACTTTCCATCATGATAATGTGATAACCGATTACCTTTAAACTTGAACATATATCATATCTGTACTGTGATAATATTAATGTGTATTAATACTAATTCGATTAACCCAGTTCAGATTTTTTTAAGCCCAACTCAATTACTTCTACTCGAAAATACTAATTCGATTAGAGTTACTAGAGCATTTCCATTATCTCTAATTAATATTATTTTATCTAAATTATAAATAAATTAAGTTAATAAAAATGATATCGTTGGGGCATCACGGACTCCACCAATGTCCAATATACTATCATTTTGACAAGCGCTTTGGATTCTGTTTCACCAAAAATTTGATCTATATTTAATTATGAGAAATTCAAACTCATAATGTACAGGGAGAATTTTGCGTCAATTATATTATTATGTTCAAGCACAATCAAATTATAACTATGACATCAAATTTAAATCTGGATCCAAATGAAAATACTATTAAATAGATTTAACCGGTTAAACGATGATGCATAATTTCTTATAAATTACGAAACGAACCAAATATTCCCTCCGTCCCAATATTCATGGTACGTTTTTCTTTTTAGACTGTCTTAATAAGTTGGTATGTTTTCAAAAAATGAAATATTTTTTACACTAAAAATAGTTCGAATTTTGTACCATCCACTACTTTACACATAAAATATAACTCTCCTTAATTTATGTGAAAAAAATGAGTCAGGAATATAGAGACGGATGAAGTATATTACGACATTTAAGATAATTAACCGTCTCATGTAACCTATTTTGATTATTTTCTCTCTCTATCATTATAACGCAACACCACAAAATAATGTACCCTGATTTGGTGTTCCCTCAAATCACATAATCAAACAATTCAAGAAATATGAGAAAGCATATTTTCATGTGTGTGGAGGCCAAACCCACCAAACATTTGGCAAATTTCATCATATTTCTCGACACGTGTTTGCTACAAACACATTTTGTAGACTGTAGAGTCGCATCATCACCTGCCAAATCTCGTACCAATTAGCCCTACACACACACGGTGAAAAACTGAAAATGTGATTTATTTCAATAAGATTCTCTCGACACGTTGGCAGCATTTGAGGTTGGAATTTTTTAAGTTCGAACATTTTCTTCTCATTTAGTTCCTCGAAAAATTGCCGAGGTGTTTGGGAAAAATCATTTTCTCTGTCGCCAAAGAAGGTAATTAAATTTGGAATTCGTGTTTTTTTGGCGCCTTCCTCTGATTCTTTTCTATCTCGTGAATTTTGTCTCATTGTAGGATTTGTTTCTCACCAACCACTTAGGAAACATTAATTTTGTTATTAAAAAAAATATCTTTGATTTACATTTATTGTGTTTTAATCTAATTTTATAATTACTAATTGGAATTTGCTATATCTAATTAGGAGTTATTGTTAATATCCAATATTTAATTTTTATATTTTAATAAATAATTTATTAATTTGGTTGATTATTCCATGGATAGGGTTTTTCAAACTTAAAGTTTAGTATTAAGTACTCCATCTGTCCTACCCTAGATAACTTGTATTCCTTTTTGGGATATTCTATTCAAGATGGATTGTTTCTTTTTAGGAAATAATTATCTCTTCAAAAATTATGAGATCTACCTATTTTTTATCACTTTAATCACTTTACACTATTCTCCTAAATAATCGTGTCGAAAAAAATGGACCGAATTAAGTGGGACGGAGAGAGTACTTATTAGGCTTCATTATAGTATACTATATACTACTCCCTCCGTCCACCAAAAAGTGCGTTTAATTCTTTTCGTCTCATCATGAAAATGTGCACTTTCCTTTTTGAAACACCAACTTTACATTTTACCTCAACTTATCCACTTATTTACAAAAACACTCATGGCCCACCTTTACACTCACATTCCATTAATATATTCGTTTATTATCCCAACGATACACCTTTTATACTGACTTTACTTTCACTCATTCGGTTCTTTAAACCCGTCCACCAAAAAGCGATGCGTTTTGGTGAAGGAGTATAAAATAGCTAATAGTGGGATGAGGACGGCACACAAAAAACTGTGAAATAGAGGATCTGACTGAGATTGGGCAAACAATGTTATTTATTACTAGTCATGTTTCAATTTTATAATATTGCAATGAATTTATATTTTTTATTTGGAAGGGTACATGACGTAAAATATACAATATATTTTTTAATCATAAAAAATAAATATTGGCATTATGTTGTGCGCGCATATGTCCCTTCCTTAGTAATGATTACTTTGTTCAAGTATATATAAAGTCGAATTTGATGCGAGTACTTGACTTTTTTTTAAGTTAAATACATAAATTTAAATTTAAAGGTTGCGTCACGATGGATTCGAACCCGAGATCTTTAATATCGGGCATTAATCACTCTACCACTAGACCAACACACACAAGTACTTGACTATTAGTGAAATTCATTGTTTCAAGGATGTGGGTGTTATGAAATTTTAATGTATTTAAATTAAGGATGTGATTTATGCATGTACGTACTCTAGGAAATCTTGAAGTACTATTCAAATAATCAAATGTGTACAATATGTGAAAGGAACCAACTCTTCACTATTTTTTAACTAATATGAAATATTGGTGATTTTTTCGAAAAAATTGTTGACCAGATGTGTAAGATGAAGTCATTGAATCTAATGAGGTGGGATGTTTTGTACTACATTTTATTATCGTTAACACCGTGAATATCAAATCAATTATTCCATTCATTCACTATATTTATTTATTTAATTTTATTTTAGTATGTCCATAAAATTTATTTATTTTCCTTTTATATATATGGATCCATTCAAAAATCAATATTTTTACCCACATTCAACCCACTTATTTATAAAAAACAACTCAAGGCACACATTTTCTACTCACATAACATATTTTAGGTGGATCTCATTCTCCATCCATTTTATACTCGTTATATTTATTAAAACTCGTATTGGTAAAAACTAAGAGCATATATCAAGAACGGAGGGAGGAATATATTGATATAGAACATACATAATTCTCTATTTAAAGATGCCAATTGCCATATGTATGGAGGATGAACCAAGGAACATGCTATATTCTCTCCTTTGTCATTCAATACCCAACAAGGATAAGATGATAAAGGTGGATATGCTTTGCTCCCTTCATGACAACTGCACAAAACCAAAGTTTGAAACGAAAGTGAAAAAGGTAAGGAAAAAGAAACACACACACATACAAAGAATTTGAGGCTATAATTTCACACATGCTCAACATTGGCCCACAATTTGGAATCCACATAATCAATTTATCATGTTCTTTTTTTTTTGGTCAAAACGTACGAAATAACGTAAAGCAGGCGAGATATATTACAAACTTAACTCGGGTATACAGGGGGATACGACTATTTTCAGAAGAAATGCGGCGAGGGTGGGAGAAAAACACCTAACAGCCAAAACATATAGGCGAAGAATGACTAGCTCGATCTAGTAAGCGGTAAAGACACAAGACCACATCAACGAACCCGCGAAGTGAAGAAGGCAGGCCTCGTTAAAACCCCATGACCGGTGGGAAAAAGTACCACTGTGCGGTGAGACCGTGGGGCATAGGGATTGGGAATGTGAACACATGCAAGCTCATGAGGTGCCTTTGCTTGGTTGGGCCTAGCGGTCCCTCCACACACACCCAAAAATCACTAACAATCGTGAAATACATGATAAGGCATCCCAAAAGTGGATCGAGAACAAGATCGAGACATCCCATTTCACTACAAAGCCAACTCAAAATGAGAAGTAACCAAATCAGCGAATCAAAGAATAAAGCAAGCGGCGTATACATCTTCTTGAATGGTCTTCACAATGGTCTTCACATCAAGGGATGTCTTGAAATTCAACTTATTACGCGCATACCAAATGTGATTCACCGTCATTGCTAAACCGATCAGCTTGCACGGAGGATAATTGCCGACCGCGCCTTCTTTCCCTCTTAATGTGCTTGATAGCACTAGCAATGGTACTCATCCTACTCGGGGCGTAGCCATCTTTGATCTTATTCGGACGATTTGCGTGCCTTTACACTTAAAAAACAAGTGCTCATGAGACTCAAATGGTTATTACAAATGGTGCATACACGTGAGATGTTCAAAAATGCACTTATCCACGTCTTAAGTCTCACTCTCATGGCAAGCCACGTCGTGATGGAAAACTTAGGCGGTATAAAGTCCTTCAGTTGCCTTGTGCAGCTCGTCTCTCGCCTTCTCGAAGGTAATGATAAGCGACCCTTGCCCTCTGGATCGAAAATGCTCTCCATAAGATCTGCTCTGCTCTACCATGGTCATCTCGTATCCCGCAAAAAACGATCTCGAAGAGTAAGGATATTCTTTAGTAATGGAGATAAACGAATGTGTGTAGGATACTCCCATATAGTTGTCGTCGTCAAGTACTCCGCATGAATCCATTGAATCCACGAGGAGTCCTTCTAGTATGGATGTTCCACGTTGTCTTTGCTAGTAAAGCTTTGTTCCAAGTCGAGAGGTCTGTGGGCCAAGACCTCCTTCATTCTTGGGAAGACAAACGACTTTCAAGCAGCGGACGATGTGTTGAACCTCAGGAACCTCCCAGCCATCGTATTGATCACGATCAATGGCGGTGGTGGTAGAGGTGAACACGCAACGAAGCACTCCACCCTTGCAAAGACCGGCGAATCAACTCCGGCCGTCTGCGGTAGATAAATTAAGGTTAGACCAGCGGTGTATACAAGAAGCTATCTTCTCGACTAGGCCACATCTTGGTGACTCTAGTTTCCTCGAAGATAGAGGATGCCGAGATATCTTGTCGGGAGTTCTCCCAATGGGAAGCCGAGCGGATCTAAGATCGCTTTGTTTCTCAAATGGTCGAACTCCGCCAAAATATCGAGGACTTTGGTTGTTAATCTTCAATCCGAGCTTTTCGAAGTCTCTAAGTGTATCGAAAGGACTCCATAGATGCAATGTCACCCCGCCAAAGTAACAAGTCATCGGCAAAGGCGAGATGTGTAATAATTGAAGTACTACACTTAGGATGAACGGAAATCCAACTCCCTTGTTCGTTTCTTGTGATGCGGAAGGTACTCCATCACAGGAGGAACAAAGTCGGTGACATCGGTGCACCAATGCGAGCCCTCGTCCATTGATGAATCCGTGTGTCCTCCATTAATGGCGAGAGTATATGTGGGCGATGTTACACAGTCGTGATCGATAAGTGAAACAAGGGTGAAAACCAACCCGTCAAAGCTCGTCGAGGAACTCCCGAGATGTCGAGTCATAAGCCTTCTCAAGGTCAATCTTGACATACGTCTCGGTGATCTGCCTCTCGTATCCTCCGAGCGACTCTTGAGCTAAGAAGATGTTGTCCGAAATGTTCCGTCCTCTCACAAATCCAGATCTTTGGATCTATGATCTTAACCATCAAATACGCCATCCTCTCGGTCAAGATCTTCGTTATAGTCTTGTGAGCGACATTTGTGCGTCTGATGGATGCGAAATCGCTACGGTGGGATTGTGATGCTTCTTGTGAATGAGAGTGACTACAAGAGTGGTTGAACTCCCGCAATAGAACCCCTTCTCAAAGAACTCCATCACGCCTAAGGCGACATCTTGGCCGCGATATCCCGTTCTCTTTGAAGAAGGGTGAAGGGTAACCATCCGGTCCGGTGCTTTCTCACTAGCAATGTCGAAACATAGCATTTTTAATCTCCGGTGAGTCACCTCCATAACCAAATCCTTCCTATCATCCTCATCAAGCACGGGTCGCTTCGTCAAACACAGCGGGATCAAATCCACTCGTTGGAACTTTTACAATCAAGAGATCGTGTAGAAGTTCTCAAAAGCATGATGATTTCCTCCATGTCATAAGTTGGCTCCTCAGAATCCCTACACAAGAAAGAAATGGTGTTACTGCGTGTGATTTCTTTTCACCATTGAATGAAGAAATTTAGTGCATCCGTCGGAGGGTTGATGTGCATGTTCTTCGTTCTTTGCTTGAAGAAACTACGCTCAACCTCTTCCGAGACTTAGTCTTCTTTCGAAGACCAAGTTCTTGTTCAACAATTCCATTCATGGGGTCCTTGTCTAAAGCTAATTGCACATCGTGCAATGCAGCCTCTAGAGATACTAGTCCTCTCCGTCGGTGGTGAACTCCTTGAAGTTGAACTCGGCGAACACGTCTTGCATCCTCTTCAACTTTCTTTGCCAAAACCATTTGAGGCCGTCCATTCACTTGTTCTCTCCAATTTTCTTCTAGCAGGTGTTTGAAGTCTGGATGCTTCATCCACATGTTGAAGAATTTGAACGAACGATGGTACCGAGTCACATCTCCAAAGAGTGTTATCAGTGCCGGTGAGTGATCAGACAAGGTGCCTCTTGGCAGAAAGTTTGCCCTGCAAAAAAGGTTAGCATCCAACCAAGCATTATTAATCAAGACTCTATCAATCTTAGAATACTTCACCGTATCGGTCCACGTAAAGTGGCATCCCGTCGAGGGGGAATCCTCAAGTCCTACGAGAGCACAAGTATCAACAAAGTCCTTGTACTCTCGTTCTAGCGGAACTCTTCCTCAATCCTCTCATCAAGGTCGAGGACACGGTTGAAGTCTCCGTAACAATAGCGAGGCTTTGATGGCTCGATATGGATGATCAATGAATCCCAAAGCTCCGTCTATGTATGACCGCCAAAAGCCATAGACAATAGAGCATCCAAAGTGGTATTAGTAATAAGACAGTGAAATGGAATGGATCACTGTTTCTCTCGTTTGATGACATCAACTTTAATTCGGTTAGGGTTCCAAATAATTAATATCCTTCCCCCTGGAACCTCATCAAAGTTGTGTATACACTCCCATTGACTGAAGTACTTAGCCATGAAATTCTTGAGCTTCAGCTGAGTGAGCTTTGTCTCGATCAGAGCTATGGCATCTAACTTGTGCTTGAACACATGATTGGAAATTTCAGCTTGCTTATGAGCCTTCTGGAGGCCTCTCACATTCCAGGTTGTAAAAATCATTGACCCCGTGGTTTGCGACTAACTGTACTCCTGCCCCTTTTGACAGGAGGGCTCTGGCGTGTCGTGTTCGACTTACTTCTGGTGATACGGACAGTAGGAATTTCTACTTCTTCATTGTTCATGACAAAGTTGCGAATAATCATCAAAAGAACTTGAAGAGGTAGAATGTACCGAAGATTCCGACACAGTGTTATGAATGGGTGGTGCTTCCAAAGCAAGCACAGGGTCTCTTAGATCAGTGAAAAGTTTTCGTTGTCCCCCTGCTATAGGTGGCCGAGCTAGGTGGGAAGTACGAATAGGTGGTTTTTGAGGCTCGGTTGCCTGTCGAGGATTGTCGACAGGTGTTGAAGGGTTCAAGGCTACGGGTGGGTTAGTATCGGTTAATGGCTCGGGTAGTTTTGTGTTCGAGGTTTGGTGGGATGGGTTAGATCGAGAAATCTCGCCCGTGGACGTGCGAGAATTATCGGCCGAGTTTGGTGAGGGTGATCGAGAGTTGCTGGCCGAGGAATGGTGGCTGGAGGCTGTCGAGGATGGTTTCTCGGCAGGAAGGATGTTGGCGGTAGGCGTTTGCCTAGAATGAGTTTTCTCGGCAGGTGCTTGGCGCCTAGGGTGATATTTATCGGCAAGGGGCGAGGGTGAGCGAGATTTCTCGGAAGGAGGCGAGTGTGTGCGTGAATGCATATGGAGCGATGGTTGACGGACGGTCTCGGCAAGGGGCGAGGGTGAGCGAGTACGCTCAAGGTGTGGCGTTTGGTGGATCTCGGCATTTGCCGAAGGTTCGCCAATTTCATAAACTTGGGTGCTATTTGAGGATTCAAAGTGTATATGAGTGTTTAATGCCTCAAATTTATTTCTAGTCTCAATCCCATGTGAAATGGGTTGAGTCCGAATTTCTTTGTTTTTCTTAGGGCGGGAAACACTTCTCCTCCTCCATTCGGTTCTTGGGACAGGGGTCTTAGATGCTCGGCCACGTATAGGTTCACGAGTTCTAGGATCTCTTCCTCTTGCACGTTGCCAAGTATCGTTCCCTGCAAGGTTAGATGTTGCACGTGGAAGGTTCTGCTCTCCACGCTCTGAACATATTCAGCACGGTTTGTAGCCAAATGTCCAATTTATTACACTTTTGCACATTTTGGGATAAAAATCAAATTTAATATGTTGCAAAAAGTGTTGCCGATGTGCAATTGCAGATTAACATATTCCCTAGGTTCATTAGCATCCACTAAAACATGAAATCTAGGTCCATCTAAGTTGTTCTTAGAATTGTTCTATAATCGCTTGGGATTCCATAGTTCAAGAGGCAAATAAGCCCACACAGAAATTTGAAATCCAGTCTAAACTCTACGTATGTAAAAGTATAAGAGGAATAACACAATGGTCGAATTTGATATGGTCCTGAATTTTTCAACATGTTCGGATATAAAGAGATTTTGTGCTTTCCTCCATGGTTAGTCGTTGCGTAGCATCTTTGAATAGTCACGCTAAAATCCAAAAAACCCCGTCCTTTCGGGATCATTAGCCTCGAGAACATATCATTGACAATACTTCGAATTTGGCTAAAGGGTCCGTTTTCTCACGGTCGGTTGAAAAATTCCCGCATTCTTAACCATGGCGGTGATCGAGTGGTTGTTTCTTCAAGGGTTGGGTAACATCGGTGATCGTGTGCTCGGCATTCTCATGCGTAACCATAGGGTCCCGGTATGGCCGTTGTTTCTATAGGGGTGGTTCGACATCATTGGGATCTCCATAGTTGAGACTGCAATGTCTGGGCGGCATCTCGGTATTGCTCGGTCGAATGTCATACGTGGCTAAAGAGAGTCGGCCCGCATGTGAGCTCTCATAATTTGGGCCCGATGGCAAATTTTTTTAATTATTGACCCCTTCCTGCCCATCTGAATATGGGTAACATCGGATGGTCGTGCGAAACCAGCGGCTATTCTAAATAAGGAGGCGTAACCATATGGTAAATCGGCCGTAGCAGCTACATTGGCCCACAATTTGGAATCCACATAATCAATTTATCATGTTCATGCGTGCAGTGCTGTAATCGAACATAACTGTAACTTACCACACTAATACTTGAAAACGGCAATTAATATTGTGAGGATCTAACTGTGAAACTAATATTGCATAAGGATTGATATGCAATTGTGAAGGGCGAGAGGTTTAAGTAGCAAGAGGAGCTCAAGTGGATACAATCGAATCAGTTTTATAGCTGGAATTGAATTCTTGTTACGCACATTGCGATGGGGACAGAATGGTTCGACATTGCTCACGAAACTCGTGATCCGCGGGAAAGAGTGGAGTGCGTCTGAACTGTCAATGGTGGGAAATAATGGACAGCCACACCGTGAATAGTATGTCAAACGAGCCGATGATGTACGCCTCAAACACACGGCCTCGACCTCGACACGGTTACATATTCGACTTACTTGAAATCGGCGTGGGATCTAGCGGCGACATACAACCGGCGAGAGGAGCTCAGTGGATACAATCGAATCGCGGCGGCGAAGCGATGGGGGCGACGACAACTTCGCAAAACGCCTCGGCGCCGACCTCGACACGGCGGCGGACTAAGCAACATGCGACTTGCGCCTTACGCCTCGGACGGCCAAGCGACGACGACGACGGCGAAATGCCTCGGTAGGCGAAGGCAGCGACATCATCTTGACGAACGCCGGCGGCGGCTGCCGACATACAACTTTGGCGAACGCCTCGGGGCGGCCAGCGACATACAACCTCGGCGGGCAAGCGCGGCGGCGTCGACGGCGAAGCGCCTCGGCGGGGCGAAGCGGCGACGTCGACCGGCGAAACGCCTCGGCGGCGAAGCAGCGACATACATCTTCGGCGACGCCTCGGCGAGGCGGCAGCGACATACAACCGGCGGCGTATGACTTGGCGAAACGCCTCGGCGGGGCGAAGCCAGCGACATACAACTTCGACAAAAGCACGGCGGCGAAGCCAGCGACATACAACTTAGGCATAACGCCCGGCGGGGCCAAACGACATACGACTTGGCGAACATCTCGGCGGCGGCAGCGACATACAACTGACCGGCGAGATCGCATTCCACTTTGCGGATCACGAGTTTCGCTGAGCAATGTCGAACCATCGTCCCCCATCCATCACGACCTTACTTCTACGTCTTTTTTTTTGGGGGGGGGGGGATGTGATAGGATACAACCCAACTACTAGGCCCAAGCATCAGGCCCAATATAAATGGGCCCCGACCTATGTGAGTTCGGCGAGAGAAGACTTTGTATTAGAGTCAAACTCTATTTGTATTAGAGTCAAACTCAATTTGAATCAGAGTCGAACTCAACTTGATGGTGTATAAATATAGGCTAGAATAGAAGAGAAAGGGGGGACACTCAGATCGATCACTTGATCATCTACACTCTTTGTAATCACTCCTCATATTATCAATACACATACACTCTCTCTTGCTCCGTGGATGTAGATCTAATTCAAAAATCAAACCACGTAAATCCCTCGTGTTCATTGTGCATTTATTTCCCTAACGAAATTAAGATCGATCATTCACTTTGGGTGGTGACGTTCGGTCCGTTTTTCTTAGCTATATATATATACGTGTATTTAGTTAGTTGTAGATCATCATTATCTTCAAGAATCTACAGAAAGTAAGGAGATGAAAGAAACTATATTCATACTGTAAAATTGTGAATTGTTGAGAGTTCATCTTCTTCGATTAAGAGTTCTGTAAAAATGGTACAATTCATCAATAAAGTAGTACCGATTCACCCTCCATGGAGTAGGCTTACATCGAACCACGTAATCCTTGTCTTCTTTACTGTTTTTGCTCGTCATCATCGTGCATGCAAGCATAGAGTTCTTCAGGGTTTCATTTGATGATTTCGTTCAAATCGTTTGCTGCTATTGCCGAGATATTACTATCGAATCTTGTCATAAACCTTACAATTGGTGTGTTTGCGGGAAAAGAATAGATCGCGATGGCTGGGGAAAAGTTCGAAACAGAGAAGTTCACCTAGAAAAATGATTTTGGAGTATGGAGGATTAAGATAAAGGCGATGTTGGTGCATCAGGGGCTTTCTGAGGCATTGAAGGGGGAGAAGGTTTTCTCTGATGGAATCTTGAAGGAAAAAAGGTCTGAAATCATGGAGAATATGCCTAAGCGCCATTATTCTTTGCCTCGGAGACAAGGTACTACGTGAAGTTACGAAGAAGGAGAATGCCGCTGCAGTTTGGATGAAACTAGAAGCACTGTATATGACGAAATCTCTAGCAAATCTTCTCTACATGAAGCAAAGACTATATGCATACAAACTGACTAAAGATAAAGGAATAGAAGATCAACTTGTAGAACTCAATAAAGCCCTCGATGACTTGAAAAATATTGAAGTCAAGATTGATGATGAAGATAAGGCAGTTATCTTGTTAAATTCTCTACCAAAGTCCTTTGAACATATGAAGGATGCCATGTTTTTTGGTAGAGAAATTACTATTTCTCTCTCGAAGTACAATCTACTCTCAAGGCTAAGGAACTACAAAAGCTAAATGAAGGAAAATCAGAGACTACATGAGATGGATTGGCTGTGAAACAGAAATCATACAAAGGAAACAAACCCAAGAAGTTTGGGACTGAGTCTAAGAAATATTTCCAGTTCAAGAACAAAGATGGTGATGATAAAAAACAAGAAAATGCCATAATTGCAATAAGGTAGGTTATTTAAAGAAAGATTGTTATACTTGGAAGAAGAAGCAATCCTTGAAGAGTCAAAAGCCTGATGTATCAGATATTGTGGAGCATTGCGAAAATGCTAAGATGCTTAATATTGTTGATTCACTTATAGGAGATTAGTGGATTCTTGATTCAACATGTTCTTTCCACATGTGTCCTCAGAAAGAATGGTTTATCAACCTCAAGAAAATGGAATCTAGCGCTATTCTTCTTGGGAATGATCATACATGTCCAGTACAAGGGATTGGAAATGTGAAGTTTGTAATGCAAGATGGCACGACTAAGATACTCACAGAAGTAAGGTACATCCATCGATTGAAGCGAAATCTGGTCTCACTTGGTATGCTAGAATCTAAGGGATATAGTTTCAAGTATGAAAATGGATATCCGCATGTAATGAAAAATGAAAGGAGTGTTAGCTTTAGCTTAGAAAGCAGAGTCTGTATTATCTTCTAGCTGAAACTATCGTTGGAGAATCTGATTCTCACATTGAAGATAAATCCATGCTTTGGCATAGGAGACTTGGTCATGTAAGTGAAAAAGTCTTAAATTAGTTGGCTAAGCAAGATGTTTTATAGTATAATGGTTCTTTTAAGATCTCAAAATACGAGCTGTGTATACTCGGAAAGGGAAAGAAACTCCCATATGATACCAGTAAGTACGTTGCAAATGAACATTTGGAATATGTACATGCAGATCTATGGGCGCCTTCTAAGATTGAAATCATGGGAAGAGGTAGATACTATTTGAGTATCATTGATGATTTCTCTAGAAAGCTTTGTGTGTATATCTTGAAAGCTAAGTCTGAGGCTTTTGTGAAATTCAAATAATGGTGTCTTGAGGTGGAACTTGAGAAATATATGTCAGTTAAGTGCTTAAGGACTGTAATGGATAGGAATTCCTAAGAGATCATTTCCTAGAATTCTGTAAATCTAAGGGAATTAAGCGACACAAGACAGTACAAAGAAACCCCCACCAGAATGGAGTCACTGAAAGAATGAATAGAACTATTCTAGAAAGGGTAAGATGCATGCTTCTCAATTCTGGCTTGCATAAGAGATTTTGGGGAGAGACAGTTACTACAGCTTGTCACTTGATCAATAAGTGCCCCACTGCAGCAAGAGACTTCAAGACTCATTAACAACTATGGAATGGCAGAATTCCTAATGACTCTTACTTGAGGATTTTTATTGTCAAGCTTATGCACATATAAAGCGAGACAAGTTGGAAGCCAGAGCATTAAAATGCCTTATGCTAGGTTACCTTAAGGGAGTAAAAGGCTACAAGTTGTGGTGCTATGAAGCTGGGATTGGAAAAGTAATCATCAGTAGAGATGTGGTGTTTAGAGAAGAAGTTATGCCTTTCTTGAAGAACACTGAACTTCATAGAATTGAAGAATCATCAAACTCTGGCTCTACATCAGTGGAGTTGGAGCTACCTAAGAATCCTAAAGCATAGAAAGAGATATCAGAAACTGTAGATACAGAACGTGAGGACTTAAGTAAGTCTGAAACCACTGAAGAGGAAATAAGTTGCTGGCTTACAAGGGATGGACAAAGAAGGACAATTCATGCCCCTTTAAGGTTTGGACATGCAGATATGGTAGCATATGCATTAAATGTAGCTGAAGAGATCAACTACCAGAAGCCTAGAAGCTATACTGAAGCGATGAACAACAGTGAGAAGTCACAGTGGATTTTGGCTATGCAAGAAGAAATAGCTTCCCTCGAAAAGAATGGTACATGGTTACTGGTAGAGAGACCAAAATCTCAGAAGTTGGTCATCTGCAAATGGTTGTTTAAGAAAAGGATAGAACTAGAGGGAAAAGTGCATATTAGATATAAAGCTGGGCTTGTGGCAAGGGGGTTCACCCAAATGGAAGGCATCAATTTGAATGAAGTGTTATCTCCCGTGGTTAAACATTTTTACTATACTTATTTCTATTGTTGCTTAGCAAGGTCTTCATCTCTAACAGTTGGATGTCAAAACGACATTTTTCCACGGAGACCTTGAAGAGATAATTTATATGGCACAACCCGAAGGTTTTGTTTTACTAGGTACCTCTGAGAAGGTATGCTTGCTGAAGAAATCTTTGTATGGTTTAAAACAAAGTTCCAAGCAATGGTATAAAAAATTCGATAAGCATATGTTGAAGATTGGGTATTTGAGGTCTAAGTTTGACGGTTGCATTTATATAAAGAAGGTAGAGGAAGTTCCTGAGGCTTATCTACTTTTATATGTGGATGATATGTTAATTGCTAGCCACGACTTATCTGAGATTGAAAGATTAAAGGATGATTTAAAAGCTGAATTAGAAATGAAAGAACTTGGCACTGCAAGAAGGATACTTGGTATGGGTATATCAAGGGATGATAAGAATAAAGTATTGTGGCTTAATCAGAGAGATAACCTAGAGAAAGTGTTGAAGAAATTCAACATGTACAAATTCAAGGAAGTATCTATACCATTGGCTCAACATTTCAAGTTATCGGATGAGCAAAAACCAAAGAATGATCAAGAAAGAAGGGTTATGAGTTCAATACCTTATGCTAATGTTGTTGAGAGTATCATGCACATAATGGTTTGCAGTAGACTAGACCTTGCGCATGCCTTTAGTGTGGTAAGTAGATACATGGCTGATCTTGGAAGGCAATATTGGGAGGCTTTAAATATATTCTAAGATATTTGAAAGGTTCTTCAAATATTAGCATCAAATTTGGGGGATAGAAAAGATCAAGTGAAGGTTTTTTGGAAGGATTCACTGATTCTGATTATGCAGCACATCTTGACACAAGAAGATCACAATCAAGTTACGTATTCATTTTTTTGGATAGCTTTCAGTTGGAAATCATCGTTGCAGAATGTTGTAGCTTTGTCAACGACTGAAGCGGAAGATATGGTACTTAAGGAAGGTAATTGGCTTAAGGGAATACTTGAGGAATTTGGGTAAAAGCAAGAATATGTTACTATAAGGTGTGATAGTCAAAGTGCTTACATTTGGATAAGCATCAAGTATTTCATGAGAGGTCAAAACACATTGATGTAAGGCCATATTTTATAAGAGACTTGGTGGATAAAGGGATTGTGAAACTGGTCAAGGTTCATATAGAAGAAAATGCAACAGATATGCTAACACAAGTTTTGCCTACTTCAAAATTTAGGCATTGCTTGAAGTTGGTTAATCTAGTTTCTCTTTAAATAAGGAGGTGTTTGCCCTATGATGGGGTTTATCTTGAGGGAAAGTCGGGAAATATTATTAATGTGCTGTTTTGTAGTTAAGTTGAAGATTTGTGAGGATCTAATTGTGAAACTAATATTGCATAAGGATTGATATGTAATTGTAAAGTGCAAGAGGTTCAAGTAGCAATAGAAGCTCAAGTGGTTACAACCGAATAAGTTGTACTGCTGGAATTAAATTCTTGTTACGCATATCCTGGGGTGCTATATATATACATGTAGTTAGTTAGTTGTAGATCATCATTATCTTCAAGAATCTACTGAAAGTAAGGAGAAGTGAGAAACTATATTCATAATGTAAAAGTGTAAGTTGTTGAGAGTTCATCTTCTTTGATTAAAATTCTGCAACATTGGTGCAATTCATCAATAAAGTAGCACCGATTCACCCTCCGGGGAGTAGGCTTACTGATCGCTAAATTTCCTACCAATTAAATGATAGTAAAGACAACAAGTATATATATCGTATCCATATGGACTGTAACTCAAGAACACAACAAATAATTGACACATAATCTTTATTATTATTCAGGCAGCAAAATCAAGAATGATGATTATAATATTAAACTCAAAATAAAATATGAATAAATTCAAGAATGAAAGACTGGCCCTAGGGACATACTTAACCTAACCAGATCCACTCAATTAACCTATTAATCTGTTCACAAATTTAATCCACATTCATATGAAGGATCACTAATGTAACTATAGTTTCCACCAGGACATCCTATAGTAATAGGTTAGCCTAAACTATATCTCCGTCGGGTCTCAAGAGAAGTAAGCTAATTACCAAAAGTACATAAAGAATAACCTTTTACAGTTCACCTATCTCCACCAGGTCTCAAGGTAAAAACTGTATTATGAATTCAAGATATCGACTATGCAATTAATTCCGCCAGGACATCAATCACATAACTAGCACGCATCAATATTGGCCAGATACCAACACATGAGAATTAAAGCCAAGAATCATAAATCATGAATGGGACGACAAAACAGTATCAATAGATCAATTATACAAATCTAGTCAGACATACAAACCCTAGGATCAATACGAAATTTAGCTACGCATAATTAAAATATTAAAACAAGAATTAAATAACGATAACATAATATGAAATAGATAAATAAAACCGTATGATTCCAAGGCGAACAATGTAGCGACTTCGATCCGCAAATAAACTGAACTTGAATAAACTAAACTACGAAAGCAAAGGAAACTGGAATACTAAATTGGAATAAAAAAGGAATTGAAAAACTAATCTAATGAACTATCCTGGAATAAGGAAAAATAAACGTGCAAAGCAAAAAGACTCAAAAATGTGTTATGTAAAGCGTAACGAAAGCTGAGGTCCCCGTCCCCGTCTGCATATTATATATTAAAAAAATATTTTAGATTTATATTATCTGCACGATGAAGAACTGAAGTTCAAATTCAGCAAAGTTTTGTTCACGATTCTTTCCTCCTATTTAGATAAATGACACTTTGAATTTTGTTCTTATTTGTTAAGATAAAGAATAATTTTATATGAAAATATCTCGTATTGTAGGTGTTTCATTGTTATCAATTAATGGACTTGTTTTTGTCCAACCTTGGAAAATAGCACGCCTATAGGGATGAGTTAGTGTAAAAACCTTTATCATCGTGAAAATATGAGAATCACAAAAGTTGATGCATTCATTATGAAGTTGATGCATTCGTCGAGAAAGTTATTGCATCCCAAAAAATATAATTTTTGCTCCTCATGGGATTCGAACCTGTGGTGATAGTGAAGTGATGTATTCACCGTAGATCTTCATTATCAAATGATTGAAAATGATTCTCACATTCCCACTTAAAAAATTATTTTTATTTAAACATTCCTATATATATATTATATTTGTGTGTAATTTAAACGATATTAGTAGTCCGTGGGATTTATACTGGTGTATTGAGGGGGAGGGAGAGTGTGGGAATACACTAGTTAAAGTAAATTAAAACTTTTCTTTTCTCAAGACTGAACTGTCTACTTTATCAATAATTGTCGGTTATCAGAGGTCAGTTCAATAGTGATGTCAGTATTGCTGATCAGTTCAAGTTATGGGAATCTTGTTCAGAGTGATATCAGTTAGCAAACCTACTGACTGCTAAGGCAACTGTCAGTTGGACTGATAATTGATGTGCTTGCAGATAGAGATGGGTATTTGGTGTTGGATATTTGGGTATTTATATAACCGAACTGAACCAATGAATATCAGTTAACCGAATAACCGATTTTATTGGATTCGGTTCGGTATTCGGTATGGAATTTTTTGAAAATTATGTTATCGGTATACCGATAACCGAATGGGTATACCGATAATAGAAAATAATTATATAATATATATATTTCATTTTATAATTAATATTTAAAAAAATAGTAATTACGCACTTAAGCTTCTTCCTTCCTCTCGGTTCCTCCCGTCTTCACAATGAATATTGGTTAACCGAATAACTGATTTCATTTTACAATTAATATTCAAAAAAATTAGAATTTTATATTTTAGAAAATGGTTATTTGGTTAACCAAATAACGGATTGGTTACACCGATCGGTTATTTGGTTAATCGAATAACCGATCGGTTCGGTTATCGGTATGTATACATAGTGTATATTCAGTTTCGGGTAACCGAAAGTTCAGTTTAGTTAACTGAACCGAACCGAATACCCAGTCCTACTTGCAGAATATGGTGTTTATTTTTTTGCCTTTACTGAAAACTCAAGCTGGTAGAAAATACTTAGTCAAATATGAGCTTAGTCAGTTTTCAGTTTATCTCTTCATTATCAAACTGATACTGATAAAATTTTCAAAATATTGCTATGTTGTATGTGCTAGTGATGTTCAGTTCAACAACATGCAAATGAAATACGTTACTGAAAGTAAAGAACTAAATGTAAAGAACACTTAGTTTTTACGTGATTCGAAGATATCAGCTCCTACATCTACAGATTGATTGTGCAGTCAATCCACTAATTGGGATTTGGTATTGTTTACAGATACAATATATAAACCTAAATACAGACTTAGATTTTATATATCCCGCCTAACTTGGCTTTCCTCACATGCTTACTGGTGCTAGAAAATCTCTAATAGTTTACGGTGCAATCGACTTAACTTCTTACTTACAGGTCCAAGACAACCAAACTTTCATCAACTAACATTTCATTGTCTATTTGCCCAACTTCTACTTAAACTTTGAGATTTTGAGTAGAGGTTTTTCAACTAAGAGTTGAGTTGTCACAAGCTACAAACTCAATATTTTTAGGCTTAAGATATACAAAATTGTATCATATAACTTAAGGGAGTGTATACTGAAATCTTGAGTTAATAGATATATTTGAGCTATGAAAATTTTCTGATAACACTCTATAAACTCTCTTCTTTGAAATCGCTGGGTATTTGATCTTGGGATATGAACTCTGGATGCTTTAGAATATTTTAATGCGCGGTGTTTTAGGTAAACTTCAAATGTTAGATTCTGCACGTATTTATAGAGGGGACGATGAATGATGTTGTTGGAGGGTGCATCAATCACATCAATTCCATTTTTGTTTGAATTCTTTCCGTTTGAATCCTCATAAATCGTTATCGGGGTCTGCATCATCGTAAACTGTCGCTTTACAACTCTGAAAAGTATATCTGGCAAGTTAGAATCTTCTACGGATTCATTATAACACGTGGTAAGTCAAACACTCAAGTCTTAAATAACTATGTGTTTCTTCAGTTGATTTGATTCAGTACATTGACTTCGGGCTGAGTTAATCGAGTCTTCTCCAAGATTTATCCGCACGCTGGACTCCGTTTTATCAGTTTTGAGAACCTGAGTCAGTATGACGCTTCAGCTTTGGCATAGTTATTAACACAACTTTGATTTATCTTCAGCAGTTTTGACTTATCATCAGCAGTCGGTATGACACTTAGTCATATTTTCGACTTCTTTGTTTTCAGCAACGCCGAGTCTCCAGTCTTCAGTTTTTGACTTCATTCTTCAATAGAACTGTTCATCAATATGGCTATACTCCAGTATTTAGTCCGCCTGACTTCAGATTTCAGTCTTTTAGTACATGATCTTCAGTAGTGCTTCTCTTCAGTATGTTGGTACTGAAACTTCTTTCAGTACGACTATCTTTAGTACTGTTTGAACTCCATCAGTCTTGGACCTATCCAAACTTGTAGTTCTTCTGTTGAAACCTGCAACCAAAAAGACTAACGCTCTAACATGTTAGTAGCACTATGTTATATTAGTAGGACAATCGTCAATGGGTTTTAAGATTGAATCAAAACACACAGTTAAGATAAAATTTTACTAACAAGTATACTGAGTTGTATAAAATTGTTATTTATTTCTACTTATAATATAAAAGTCTTCTTATGGAATTTATAAAACTTTGACTTGTGGCCTCTCCTAAGTAAAATTTGGGTCGGCCACTGTGTAGATAGTCTAATCGTGAAGTGAATTTTAACACAAAAAATATTGAAAATGATTAACTACCGTTAAAGCAATGTCGTTTAGATGTATATTAAAAAATAAATAATAAATCGATGAGCCACATAATCCTTTTGATAGAAAATTGTATCTTGGAGGCAATTTTATTAGTATTATGGTTGTTTGGGATTTGACCATAATTATATATAGTATTTTGTTAAATATCAATAGTTAAAATACTAAAATAAATACCAGTCGCTAGAATATTAGACTGAAAATTTTCCTAATGTGATTGGGCATAGGTCGAAGTTTGTTTTTTTTCCTTTTTTTTTCTTTTTAATTTCAAATAATATTTTCGCTCCTATTATAATAACTTAATTATTGCGATATGATTTGGAATTTCACTCAATCGACCATTGATGATGATTAACATTTCCACACACGTAGAAATATTAAAATACTGGAATAAGAGATGAATATTAATAGGAATATGAATAATGTAATCGTGCTTATAATAAATATGTGGTTATGAAGTAGAGGGGAAATAGAGATAATAAAGTAGGGAGATAAAAGTTTTCATTTGTTAATATGAGGATTAAATACCTTTATTTATAGATAGATATAAAGCTAGGGTTAGAGTTTCGATAATCACTTATCTATATATATATATATATATATATATATATATATAGAGGGTTAACGTGAGAACCATTTTTATTGTGAGAACATGAGAATCAAAAACTGATGAATTCACAGTGAAAGTTGATGAATCCGCTGGGAAAATTAATGAATCCAAAAAAAATAGAATTTTCGTCCCTCATGGGATTCGAACCCGGGTGAAAAAATCAATTTCAATTCATTAACTTTCTCAACGGATTCATCAACTTTCATAACTAATTCATTTGGTTCTTAGTTTTAGGATAAGAATGGTTCTTATTTGAACCAAACTCTCTCTCTATATATATATATATATATATATATATATATATATATATATATATATATAGATGGTTCTGTGAGAATGAAAATAAGTGTAAGAAATATGAATAGATATGTAAGTCTAGCATATCTTTCATATTTGTGTAGCACAATCAGAATTACTATTTTGCACATGTTAGTTTAGCATATATTTCATCTCTTCGTAGAACATATGCTAAATATATTAGTTCAGCACATCTTTCATTGTAGCGTAGCACAAGAAGGATTCTAGTGCTTCACAGTAATCCGCATAGCACACAAAACACAAAACTGTAGCACAACCGAAATTAAATCTCAATCATTGATCCAGCGAATCAAAGGCCCAGATTCATTCTCATTTCCTACCAAATTATCCTTTCCTACCTGATCCATCTCCTATATATATATATATATATATATATATATATGTATATGTATATATATATATATATATATATATATAATACCCTCTTGAACAACCAATCCTTAAAAAAAGATGTTGCCTCATTAAAACTTTGATAGGAAAATCCAATGAGACAAAACATAATCGAAGGAAAAAGAGTACAACGACTCCCCATGCAAAAAGTCATTATAGATCTTTGAGTTTGGCGCATGTCGATCTTGTGTAACAACTTTTTGAACGTTGATGTTGGTAATGCATTTGTGAATAAGTCTCTCAGACTTCTACTTGAGCAAATCTTGGATGTGTTGTCTTCATACAAGACTCCTCCATGAATATTATTGTTTGAATTTTCATGCTTCATTAAAAACCTCTTCGGAAAAACCATGTGCGAAAAATCTGACAGAGAAAAAGAGTACATGACATACATTTGCTCATATGTTAAACTAGTTGCCTCGTTAAAAACCATAACCAAGAAAACCTCATGGGAAAAACTAAGGAAAAAAAATACAACCATTTGACTTTTGTGGTCGAATCTTCGGGATTATTTAGAATTTGTCGCTCCCCCTCAAGATAAGAATCTTGGAAATAACATACTCACACTAGTATGTGAAACATAAGTTATAGTATCCTCATAGCAGATAGTGAGGGATATATCTTATAGCATAACATATATAACCAGTTTGGAATTTAACATTTTTAGGAATCAGAATCAAAATTGAGTAGCAATTAGTATTGAATCTCAATTTTTTCATAAAATAGACCATATCATATTTGCTTTGAAGATAACAAAGGATATGGTTAATTCAATTCCAAATTTTTTCTAGCATGTTAACTTGAAATTCTATATCAGACATGATAAAGTAGTGCTCCAATGACACACAAATAAAGAACATTTGATCCTAAAATAACTTTGTTGTCTTCTTTTGATCTCAATGAGTCCTTATCCACTTCAAGTGACGGGGCAACCATTAGGTAACTAAATGGATTTTTTTTATCTAAAACCTCTTTCAGTTAGGTCGATTGGTATAAAAACATTCCATTAAGAAAATGCTCAATCTGTAGGTCGAGACAATACTTAATTTTACCTAAGTCTTTCAAACTTCGTCTTTAAGCATGAGTTATTATTCACATATCCTCTTTAGGAGAAATTCATTTAGTCGGTTGTACCATCAGACTATTTTTAAATGATATAATACATGTTGGGACTTTAATTTTTCCTTTTTTTTGGGAATCTTTAGTCCTTTAGGGAATTTCATATCGATATCAATGTCCAATGACTTATACGAAAAGACGGCTATCTATTAGATATCTATATTCATGATTACTGCCATCGATATAAAATAACATAACATAATATCAATCCATAACATGCGAATATGTTAGATCAAAATTTATTTCGTATTTTTGCTTAAACCTTGAGCTAATAACCTTGCTTGATTCTCACCGCCTTATTGTTCACATTTAGCGAGTTAAACTCTACCTAAATTGCTTTCTATATTACCCGATGCTTCTGGCACATAATTATCATTTGTTCTAGATCTAGATTATCAATTCAAATTGAACAAGCAATTTTGTCGGGGGAAAAAGTATTGCCGACAACTATGATTTTGCATTTCTTCCATATTCACAAAGTTCACAGAACCAAATTCTAATAATTTCCCTTTATATGTTGATCTGGTCGTTCCAAAATTCCCAATGTTATAATTATTTGGTGCACGTGCACTAATAAGTAAGAAATCTCTCACGCTTCTGGCGTTCAGTAGTATTAATAATAAATTTATTTCGTCAACAATGGACTTCAATTGTTTGTGGTGCCTACATAACAAGTATATGAGATTTTATCACTCATTTGATTGTCAATAACTTGTTGAACTTTGAGTTGATAGTGCATAAATTTAAATGGTTAATTCAACGAGAGCATTTCAACATTCTCACATTCATATTTCATATCTCCTCCTAATGTCGAAAATAATTTGAGTTGGATTATGAGATCAACTTACCAATTTATAAATTGATCCTCAACATTGGCTCTATAGATATTTCGTCGGGATATACGTATGATATTTCATAGAGCACATATAAGTACGTTTAAGTGGTGATAAAAGAATTGGCCAAATGAAAAATCATCTTCTGGAAGTATTATAATAACATACTAATTGTAAAAGATGAACGAACCCAAATATTCATGCCTTGATGATAATTTGGGTACTTGAATTTAATGCTCACGAGAATGATCAATAATTGATTCGATACTCACAAGAAGAATCAATTAATGCTCTTCTATAGCTGATAATAGGAATTTTGTCATTTAAAATTATATCAATCCTTCATGCATAGTTTTAATAATATATAACAAATCAATTTCAATATCATTCCACAAGTAGGAATTAAGCAAATCAATGTCAATATGAGACAAAATAATATTTTTCCATCAGAGATAAACATATGTCATCTAAGATATTAATTGTTCTTCAAAAACATGTAATATACTCCAAGAATAATAATTGTGCTACTTCGGGAGCAACAATTTAATCCAACACAGTGATATTGAATAAAACAAATCAATAACTAGAAGGAAAAAATAGATAAACATACTCGAAATAAAACTTAAAAAATTGTAATTTTAATGTTTTAATATTCTTCAGGAATACTAACTTTATCTCATGTGTCATTAGAAATATATTATATTTAATAAAAAAAATAATGAGATATCATTGTATTTTATCAAGAACTTCATCGATTCATTTTTAATAATCTTAAAGATTATTATAAAATACAAATTTATGTTTCTTCAAGGAACTATTAAACATATTGATATAATGTATTACATGAATCATTACAAATAACTTTATATCGATGATAGCAACTCAAGAATAACATAATTATTTTACAAATCTAACAAATTAGATCTCTTTTTCTACAATCATATACATGAACCTGACATAATTCATAAGAAACAAATGATGAACTTTTCTAAATTTAATGCTGCTTACGGAAGAGACGACTTTGATCATCACACGCAAATAAAAAAATATCACAGTTATGGGCTATTAAAAAAAGGACGCCGGTGTTTATGAGATGATGTATTATGGGTTATATGAATTACAGAACTCAACCAATTCATTTTTCCTAGCATTCTTTCAAGTAGGGGTGAGCAAAATCAAACCAAACCCAAAAAAATCGAATCGAATCGAAATTAGTTGTTTGGTTCGGTTTGTACAGTAAAACGGTTCGATTTGGTTTTAAATTTTGAAATCGAAATTTATTCAGTTCAGTTTCGGATCGGGAAAAATCGATTTTCAAACCGAACCGCCGATTTTTTATATATATATATATTATATATATATATATATATATATATATATATATATATATATATATAGGAAGGGTTAACGAGAGAACCACTTTTATCGTGAGCGTGAGAACAAAAATGATGAATTCATCAGTAAAGTTGATGAATCCACCGAGAAAGTTATTGAATCCAAAAATAGAATTTTAAGCCTCCATGGGATTCGAACCCTGGTGAAAAATTCAGAATTTTTGAATTTAATAACTTTATCAACGGATTCATCAACTTTCATAATAAATTCATTTGGTTCTTAGTTTTTAGGATAAAAATGGTTCTCATTTGAACCTAACTATATATATATATTATTTATATTATGAATATTTAACTTGGTTAATATTATATATATATATATATATAATTATATGTATACACATATATATATATATATATATTATATTTATAATATTTATATTAATTATACTTTAAAATCGGCTATATCCAAATTAAACCAAACCGAAACGAATATTTCGGTTCAGTTTGGATATATAATAAGGTGCGGTTTGGTTTGGATTTTTAAAAATTCGATTTTTGATTTTTTTGGGTTCGGTTCGGTTTTGAACCGAACTACCCGAATACTCACCCCTAATTTCAAGGACATAATTTCTCAATATTAGCACATAATCAGAATATTCTCTTATAAATTGTTGTGTAGAGTCTACGCAAAAGAAATATGTAATGATCTATATGGAGAATAGAGTGCTTTTCTTTTTAAATGTGTGTGGAGGTGCGGAGGGATAATTTTAAAATCACATCCCATACTCCTCGCATAAATGGTGTTATTGAAAAAAAAAGCGTATATATCACAATACTATTAAAAAAAGTCGGCATCATAAATTTCAGATGTCAAATATAAACTTATTAAATCTATAATAGTACCTTGAGGAGGAGGAAGAACTATATTAGTGGTAGAACTTCGTATTGATAAAGTATTTTGAAGTAAAAGAAAAACTAGAGAAAATAATGTAGAAAGATAAATGATCATCTATTATTATGAAAAATCATCATTCTAAAAATATGTAATGATCTATATGGAGAATAAAGTGCTTTGATCTTTGCGATTTCGAGCAACATTAAACAATTTAAACTAATGAAAATGACCACTTATATTTTTTAGATTAAAAGAAAGTAAAAGAAAAGGAAAAAAGACAATTCATGAATGTGGGATTTGGGAATATGAGTTAGTCAACAAGTAATCCTTAAAGCAGCCGACTTAACTCTGTTTTTTCAGAGAAAATCACTATAGATATATGCTGTTTTATACAGATGGCAATAGTGGGATTCTCTTCTCACTTTGTACATTTTATTCCAAACAATACCGACATCTATTATAAAATAAATTTAAAATGAGACCGAGTAATAAAATTACTTTTTAATCAGGTTTTTGAAAGTATAAGTATATGTATCCAAATTCATATATGAGTTTGAGATGAAAATCAATAGTAAAATCACTTTTTAATTCGATTTAAGAAATATATGTGTATATAAATTCTAAACAAGTCTAAACATTAATCAACATGCGTTAGAGGAATTTTTTTATTTTTAAATTTTTTATTATTTATACTATTTATTATTAATGCTTAGTTAATATTCAAGTTTTTTATTAAGACAAATAACCAATAATTATAACAACTTATAAAACTATATGAGTTTAAAATGAGAACACGTAATAATTTTTTTAATTAGATTTGTTGTGATTACGAGCATATAGATTAACCCTTTACATATATAAGTGAAAAAATCGAAGAAAATCCCCCTTAACCTATTTTTTATTATAATTTTATTTTATTTTAAAAATTTCTTCCGATGAGTTGTTGAAATACTATCACTTCGAAAAAAAGTATGGAGTTATTTTTAAAATTTATATTTTAACTTATAATTTGTAACGAAAATGATTTTCCGTCGAAACTCGACAAGTTATACACAAGTTATTGATATAAATTAAAGTTCGATTTGATATAAATAAATAATTGAACATAAAAGCGTAAAACATGGACTTTTATAAATTCTTCAAACTTCACGTTATGAAATAATTGTTTTAGAATATATATATATATATATATATATATATATATATATATATATACGGATCCAATGAGAACTCATCTTTTTGAGAACTTGAGAACTATGCACGACGTATAAAGTTGATGAATAAAACCTATAAAGTTGTGCTGGAAAACATTCTAAAATTGTTACACAACAAAATAATTTTAGAAAGTTTTCGTTATGCACAACTTTATACCGTTTTATACATCATCTTCAATGTCTTATGCCATCTTACACCACAAAGTCTTCCAAAAGTAGCTTAAGAACTTCGAATCCCTATCCGAAACAATAGTCCTGGGCATGCCATGCAATCTAACAACCTCTCTAAAGAACAAATCAGCTACATGAGATGCATCATCAGATTTATGACATGGAATAAAATGTGTCATCTTAGAAAATCTGTCCACAACCACAAAAATGGAATCGCTACCACGCCTACTCCTAGGCAATCCTAACACAAAATCCATAGAAATATCAATCCAATGTGTTGTAGGAATAGGTAATAGTGTATACAATCCATGAGAATTGACTCTAGACTTAGTCTGCTTACATGTTACACATCTACCACAAATTCTCTCAACATCCCTTTTCATGTGCGGCCAAAATAAATGCTCATGTAAAACAGCTAAAGTCTTAGCAATGCCAAAATACCCAATCAATCCCCCACCATGAGACTCAAGCAACAACAATTCACGTAGAGAGCATTTAGGAACACACAACTGATTCCTCCTAAACATGTAATCATCATGTCTAAAGTACTCTCCAATAGCAGATTTCTCACATGCTCGATATATCTCACCAAAATCATCATCACTCGCATATAAACTCTTGATGCACTCAAACCTAAGCAACTTAGCATCTAAAGTAGAGATCAAGGCATACATCCGAGAAAGGGCATCAGCAACCATATCCTCTTTCCCTTGCTTGTACTTGATGACGTATGGAAACGTCTCAATGAACTCTATCCACCTTGTATGCCTCTTGTTCAACTTAAGTTGCCCCTTTAAGTGCTTCAACGACTCATGATCAGTGTGAATGACGAACTCCTTGGCCCACAAATAGTGCTGCCACATTTGTAAGGCTCTAACCAATGCATACAACTCTTTATCATACGTGGGATAACTCAACGTTGCTTCATTTAGCTTCTCGCTAAAGTACGCCACCGGTCGCCCTTTTTGCATCAAAACTGCACTAATTCCAACACCAGAAGCATCACATTCTACCTCAAAAGATTTAGAAAAGTCAGGAAGAGATAATATCGGGGCGTGAGTCAATTTGTACTTCAAAAGCTAAAACTCTTTCTCTTGCTCTTCTCCCCAACGAAATTCTACATTTTTCTTGATTACTTCCGTCAATGGTGCTGCAACACTACTGAAATGTGGCACGAATCTCCTGTAAAAGCTAGCAAGTTCATGAAAACTCCTAACTTTGCCAATGATCTTCGGACTCGGCCACTCCTGGATAGCTCTTATTTTCTCCTCATCAACTTGTACACCCTGTGCACTGACAACAAAACCAAGAAACACAAGTTTGTCCATACAAAAGATACACTTCTTAAGGTTAGCAAACAACCTCTCTTTCCGAAGCACATCTAAAAAAGCCCTCAAATGCTCAACATGTTCATCATGACTCTTGCTATACACTTGGATATCATCAAAATAGACTACTACAAATCTGCCAATAAAAGAACGCAAAACATGATTCATAAGACGCATAAACGTACTAGGGGTGTTAGTCAAGCCAAAAGACATTACCACTCATATAAACCAAGTTTTGTCTTAAAAGAAGTCTTCCACTCATCTCCCTCCTTAATCCTAATCTGATGGTATCCACTACGCAAGTCAATCTTAGAAAAACGCAAGAGCCATGCAACTCATCAAACATATCATCTAAACGAGGGATGGGATGGCCATACTTTACCGCGATATTGTTTATAGCTCTGCAATCACAGAACATCCTCATCGTCGAGTCCTTCTTCGGCATAAGTAGAACTGGAACTGCGGATGGACTCAAACTCTCCCTCACGTGCCCTTTCGCCAACAACTCTCTAATCTGCCTCTCCAACTCTCTAACCGGTATGGCTTGGGATGCTTCCTCAAAGGCAGTCCTAATCTCTCCACCATTGATGCACTAGCAACGTTTGTGCAACTCCCTCCATCAACAATCATACTGCACACCTTGTCTTTCACATGGCATCTCGTGTGAAAGATGTTCTCTCGTTGCTCGCCTCATCCGCACGATTACGGACACTTAGAACTCTTCTGGTTATATAAATGAGACCGGTAGGCGGTGTAATCTCCTCAACCTCCTATTCATCAGGATCCTCCAAGGCTGGCGCAGGCCTCAGCGAGTTCGTGCATAGGTCACAGGCCTCAGCGCGTTCGAGCATGGCGTTCGGTAGTCGACAGCTCACGAACGTCGGCATACGATGGGGCGCTAGAGTGTGGGACATGGCGTGCGGCATGCGACGGGCGCACATGTCTGCTTACGGACGCACAGTGCTCAACGCACACACGGCGAAGGGGCGACGGCTGTGTTGGGCGCACGCATGGGCTATGCCATAGAACGCGTAGCCCGACCCAGCCCATCTGGCCGACCCGTTCTTTTACAACCCAAATCCCTGACCCGACCTGGATCAAGGTTTTCCGACCCGACCCGATCCAGATCAATGTTCAGTCCCAGTTTTTTATTTTTCGGTCCAAATCCAATTTTGACGAGTCCGATCCGTATGAAACGCCTGTTTCAAAGAAAATTGAAGATTCGTACTTTGCAAATTTATGTAATAAATTAGGCAGGGATGTACAGGATCCAGGAATGGGTCGTGATGAACAAATTTTATTTTATTTTTATCGTTAATAGCATATCGTAGATGTTTAAATTATGTAGTAGCATGCAATGTATGTTTAATTACGTAGATAAACATGGATACATATTTTCGTGATTAACTGCGTTTAGCAAGCACGCTAGGTCTATCACGTTTTAAAGCATGTTTTAGAATTCTACGAGCATGTTTGACATATTGAGTTCTAGAAAGAGCATGTTAGGACTACGTGATCTGCATAGACAAACCTTTTGAAACAAAGACTAAGCAAGAAAATCCAACATTTTAATTCTTAAATTAAAAACATCAAAACCTCTATATTTTGACCTCTAAACAAAGTTATACGCACTGTGAGTAAACGTCCACACGTGTTACTTGCTTGCACTGTTTATCATAAGTTTGTTAGATGAGATTTCTAAATAAAACATTTTAATCTATTGAGAAGTGGGAGTTTAACGTGCAAACGTCCACACATGTGGCTTGCATGTGCGGTTTTCATAAGTTCTCTAGAGATAGATATAAAATGAGATGACAAACGAAATTGAATTGGAAGTGTTATGGTCCGAGTGAGTATGCTAATTCTAAGAATTTAATTTCTGATGTCAAAATTATGGTCAATGCTTAGGCATTACCTCAAGTACAACTTCCCGCGAAATCCCTTCTTGCGATAGTGATGTGGTCTACTTAAGGTCCAATTATTAATTTCATTTGTCATAAGGATAAGTTGACATGGCTAGAAATTAAACGACTAAAAGGTTTATTTTAGTTTGGTCAAGGGGTTCATGTGTAAACGTCCACACGCGTGGGTTGCATATGAGATTCCTTGGGCAATTGGAGGTTTCAACCAATATTGTTTTAAAAAGGTTATATTATTATTGTTACGAATTATGTGCTATCGTATGCTAATGTGTTTATATTACTTTTCAGATATATCTCTTACTCCGATTATCAATATGCTCGTACAAAACCCCTTATCCGGTCCGAACTATATCAAGTGGAAACGAATCATGAGGTATGTTCTTATCACTGAAGAACACATCTTCATGCTCACTACTCCCAAATCCGCTGCCCTTACGGACAGATCAACAGATGAGCAGCGAGAGTCAAGCATACTTTGACATAAGTAAAAATTACGTGTTATATGATGACTACAATGTCAAAGGGCTTGCAGCTGCAGCATCAGTCGATGGTAGACGCGACTGAGATCTGGTCAAGTCTCGAGAGTAAGTTCGGGCAGTCGGATCAAAAAATCCGCTTCCACACGTTGAGAGAAATCTTAGCGTGTAGGATGGAAGAAGGAATTTCGGTCCATTAACCTGTTTCCCACATGACTCATCTCATGGATAGTCTTGATCAGTTATGAGGAGGTATCGACAGCGAAGCCAAGGTCGATTTCATCCACAATACACTACCCAACTCTTTTGAGAATTTTTACGTGAACGCGATTATAAGCAAGACGGAGTATACAATCTATCAATTGCTCAACGATCTCGTGGCAACGAAATACGTCATGGGAAAATCAGCACATGCCCTTGCTAGCACATCTAAGGACCCCAATATTCCATTGAAAGGTGGAAGTAGAAAGAGGGATGCCAAGGGTGGTAAAGGCAATGGAACCCGTGGGAGCAGTTGGAGCAAGGGCATGAATTCCACCGACAGCGTTAGAAAGCCAAATGAGAGGGACAAGTGCTTCAAATATGGTAAGACTGGGCATTGGAAGACTAAGTGCCCTATGCTCAAGGCTCAAGGTACGTCATTGGCTCTAGTAACGGAAACATGTTTAGCAACTTGTTTTACTCATTCTTGGGTAGTAGATATGGGTATGAATGATCATATTTGTTACACCTTGCAGGGGTTCCTGCAGATAAGACAACTGAGTGATGGTGAGATAACGATCTCCAAGGGCAACGCGATGAAAGTCGAGGCCGTTGCAGTCGGAGATGTTAATTTATTCTTTGATATGACTTTTTAGTTTTAAGAGATATTTTGTATATGCTGGAGTTTTGGCGGAACCTTATTTCCGTTTCTAAACTATTTAATCATGGATATTATGCTGTTGTTTTTTTATAGTGGTATTTCTATCATGAGAAATGATGAGTTTATCTATGGTGGCACATTATATAATTTATTTTATACTATTTCAGCTAATCATAATACCTATATTTATGTTGCATCTACTATATCTAACCATAAGAGAAGGAAGTTTTCTTCGCCAGAGGACTATACATATCTTTGGCATCTTAGATTAGATCACATTAATCTAAATAAGATCCAAAGACTGGCTAATAATTGAGCGTTGGGAGAATTCAAGGTTACTTTGTTCTCAGTCTGAGAATCATGTATAGATGGAAAGATATCGACCATATCCTTCAAAACGAAGAGGTATATAACCAAAAAGGTGTTAAAATTAGTAAATTCTGACCTGTGTGGACCGATGTCTACACAAGCTCGTGGAGGATACGAGTATTTTGTTATTTTCATTGACAATTACTCAAGGTACGGATACGTATACCTGCTTCATCGCAGGTCTGAATGCTTTGAGAAATTCAAAGAATTTAAGGCGGAAGTGAAGACAAAGCTAGGTAAGAATATCAAGTCACCGCGGTCTGATCGCGGTGGATAATACCTCAGCAACGAGTTTATGGACTATCTGTATAGTGTGGGATTACGTCACAGCTCACTACACCGGACACACCACAGCAAAATGGTGTGTCAGAGTGAAGAAATATGACTCTCTTAGAGATGATTAGATCAATGATGAGTTTGCAACCTTACATATTTTGTTCTGGGGGTGTGCCTTAGAAACAACGGTATATTTGCTCAATCTAGTATCATCCAAGTCAGTCGGCAAGACCCATTTTGAGTTATGGTTTGGGCGTAAGCCTAGATTAAGCCATATAAGGATTTGGGGCAGTTCAGCATATGTGTTGAACAAGAAGGCTAACAAGTTGGAGGCTAGATCTGACGTAAGGTTATTTGTAGGATATCCTAAAGGAACGAAATGTGGTTATTTCAATAATCCTAAGGATCAGAAGGTCGTTATTAGCACCAATGCCCGATTCTTGGAGGAGAAATACATGAAAAATCACAAATCCAAAGTTGAAGTCATTCTTCAAGAATTGGAGGATGATCGTATTCCACCACCGATTCCGCCAAGGTACAATATGTCGAGTCTAGCGGGAGGGATCGATACCAGATACTTCAAGATATTGAAGTGGGTCAAGTTTCACTAGGGATACCGGCTGTACAAGTGGTGCCTACCCAACAAGTTGTGCAAGAAAGGGAACCACAAGTTACTGCACCCACCGTTGCCATTGTGCTAGTAGCGCCTCGTCATAGTGGCAGGGTTGTGCGACAACCTGATAGATTTATGTTCGTAGGTGAATCTTTGGATTTAGTCTCAATAGATGAACAAGCTATAATCGACCCATGGACATATAACGAGACGATACAAGACATAGATGCAGGAGCATGGCATACCGCTATGGACTTAGAAATTGAGTCCATAACCGCTATAGATGTATATAAGAAAAAATCACTTCCAGATGACAAGGAAACCATATGTAGTAAGTGGGTATACAAGAGGAAGAAAGATTCTGATGGAGAGGTTTCGGCGTTTAAAGTCAGGCTTGTGGCGAAATGGTACATTCAGATTGAGGGGATCGATTACGATGATACATTTTCACCTGTAGCAATGCTCAAGTCCATCAGAATTCTTCTAGCCATAGCAGCTCACTTAAACCTAGAGGTTTGGCAAATGAATGTAAAACCACTTTCTTAAACGGTTACCTTGAGGAAGATCGAGATATTTATATGCAACAACCCGAAGGTTATGTGTAGAAAAACGAGAAGCATCTAGTGTGGAGGTTTAAGAAGTCCATCTATGGACTCAAGCAAGCTTCCCGATCATGGAACTTACACTTTGACAAGCTGGTAAAAAGCTATGATTTTGCCCCGTTGCTTAGAGAGAGTTGCGTATATCGTTTAGATGTCAACGGTGACGTGGTATTTCTTGCACTTTACGTAGATGACATCATTCTACATGACAACCATGTGAAGCTGTTATCAGGCGTAAAGAGTTGGTTATCCAATCAGTTTCAGATGAAAGACTTAGGAACTGCAGTGTACATTCTTGGGATCAAGGTTTACCGAGATCGTATGAGAAAAATATTGAGATTATCGCAGGCGTCTTACATTGATACTTTGACTACTCATTTTAGCATGCAAACCGCTAAGAAGAGATTGCTACCTTTCAGATATGGTGTTCCTTTATCTAATGAGCAGTCACCAAATATTGCAAATGAGATAGAGGAAATGAGACATGTTCGCTACGCTTCCGCTGTAGGAAGTCTCATGTATGCAATGCTGTGTGCGAGGGCCGATATCTGTTATGTGATAGGCATAGTAGCAAGATGGCAGTCTAACCCTGGACAAGCTCATTGGACTACCGTAAAGCATATACTTAAGTACCTAAAAATGACTCGAGATTATAGGCTAGTTTACTAGGCATATAGTCTAATGCCTTTGGGTTATTCGAACTAGGATTTCCAAGTTGAACGTGATGAGAAGAAGTCTATCTCGGGCTATGTGTTTACCTTGGGAGGTTGAGCCGTATCTTGGTGGAGTGCAAACCAGCAGTGCATTGCAGATTCCACCATGGAAGCCGAATATGTAGCCGCATCAGAGGCTGCTAATGAGGCGGTATGGTTCAAGAACTACCTCATGGATCTAGATGCGCTACCTCGTTTGCCCAAGAGTATCATAGTGTTTTGTGATAATTCTGGTGCAGTAGTCTACGACGAGCATGTTCGAGGACTTGAATTGCGCAAGATGGCCCCCACTTAGAAAAAAAAAATTGTATAAGTGAAAGAAACAAAGTGATGGTGTTGTCTGTAATAGCTAGTAGGGAGACACATTGAATACTAAAAATTTGCTTTCGTATAAGTGGGAGATTGTTGGATTTGTATACTGAAAGCAGAATGGTTAAACTTGTATACAATGTTTCCTAATATCACTATTACAATCTCATATCTGAATTATTTACTTGATTCCATATGGTGTCCCATTATCTCATACAAAAGTTAGATCATATAGTGTGTAGAAGATCACAGAAGTCTGTATGATTGGTTAAGCTAGTTGAGATATAAAAAGGATCACAGCTGAGACAACTTAAGGACGAGTTGTTGGTATAAGCTACAGTATAGACAAGAAGTGACTTGACTTGCTTGCTTGTCTATGCTGTTACGTCTTGACGTATTGATGGATCACAGTGAGATGAGTTCTTCTATCTGATCTTCGTGAAGAACCTAGATCTCGATGACTTTACATTGATCTAAACATCGATAAGGTTTTAGGTGAGGATGAGTTATGGACCATCACTTTGACTTGTTATGGGTGAGGGTTACATGAAATAACCCAAAATTCTTCACATCTTGGGTGGTGGCAGTGCTTGTATGTCATGCTAGTTACATTTATCGAGTCACCATATCCGTTTAGGATATGACGTCTCCTTAAGGAGCTCAAAAGGTTTATTGTACTAAACCCTGAAGGATGAGTTAGCTCAAGTACAATAATAAGATTGAGTGGTACTACTTAAGGAATTAAAGACATTAATTATTTTAATCAGTCAGAGTGTTGTAGATAATTAATGGACATACGATATCTTAAATACGGGGATTCGTAAGTCTAAGTGCAAGCCCGACTCAACTTCGGTAATAAAGGGATAAGTCAGCATTTATTTTCTAGTGGAATGACTAAATGTTTATGAGTTAATTTATGTTCTGGCTGAACACAAGATAATTAATTCATTTTAGGCTCATCTTTATTCCTTGCATTTGATCCCTAAGCTAGCCCAACAAGGCATGTTGCTACCAATAATTTTGCCCACCCCTATGAGAGTTCCACTGGATTTCTGTTCTGATTTATGTACTATTTTAATACATCTCCAATATCTAGATAGATATTATTAGATATCAAGAGATAATTATTCTAGATATGATTTATCTTCAGGGATTGAAGATAATTATTGTATTTATTAGATATGCAATGATCATATCTAAATAGGATTCTAGAAATGCATTATAAATAGAAGGTGAGAGAAAATCAAAAATTAATCCTATCATTGTGTTGTGATTTTCGAAAATCACGAAGGACCATATAAGAGGCAAAATTTTGCAGTTTTCTTCATAGATTGCTCTCACTCAGTATTGGAGAATAGACATCAGGGATATAGTCCAGAAGATCAAAGCTGGAGTCCGCAATTGATCAAATATCCCAGAAATTCGTCGGTAAACACGAGTAAACACGTATGTGTTGCAATTAATTATATAGATACATTCCAGATATATAATCAATGTATGGTGAATTAAACATCCAAGATAGATAATCGGGGAAAGGGTAAAATAAGATTTTCCTACAACAATAGGATGGTACCCAACCAGAACTTCAACCTTGACAAAAGGTATAATCCTGATAGAGTGGCTAGAGTAGATACCCATCAATTGTCTTTTGCAAAGAGAATGAAGATAGTTGTGACGAAGAGTATGAGGCTGAGGAAAATCCATTTGAACAACGAGGATCATATATTAGATCCATCGCACCAGGCATACGGGAACAACAACAGGAATTACTACATCCACAATAACAAGAAATGAAGAACATGAAAGAAGAGCTGGCCAGTTTGAGGAGACAATAAGAGGAGATGTCCATCTATGAAATCTACCGAAGGAAACGAGATTAAATGGGACATGAGTCAAAAATGAAATCATCCTATAGGACTGAAAACTTCGGGTATGATATGAAAATAGTGTCTAACAGCCATTTCTTAGCAGCCGTATAGGCAGATCCTTTACCCAAGAATTTCATACACATCAACCATGAATACCACGAGATCACATACCCTGAGGAGCACTTGATGAGATTTGAAAATATTATCTAGCTACATCAATATACTGATGGATTAAAGTGTAAAGTCTTTCTAGCAATACTCGTGGGCCAGACGCATCAATGGTTCAGACAATTAACACCTCACTCAATACATTGCTTCGAGGACCTAAAGGTAGTTTTCCTAAATTAATTCGCGAGTACACGGAGGGCAGTGCATGGAACACATCATTTATAGTCAATCATACGGGGAAATGAAAAGGACTTGAAATCATACATGACTAGATTCAATGTAGTGATACTAGAATCACATGACATAAGATCTGTAGTAAAAGTTGATATTTTCACTCATAACTTAAAGCATGATCCTTTGTTCTCATCCTTGATCAAGAGACCGACTTGGGAGGAACTATTGTCTCAAACAGATAACTTCATACCCCTAAAGGATGTTGTTCTAGAACAACATTTCAAAAATATTGCGCTTAAAGCACCGCCCAAAGACAAGAATAGATGAAGAAATGAAAGAACGGAAAACTCAGGTCTAGAGAGAAAGAAACTGAAGAGATTCGAGCAATACACCCCTTTCACGAGAGAACTAACAACCTTGCTTGAAATATCCGCGAAGAAGCCATGGTCTAGATTTCCTCAAACTGGTAAGAATTGACCCCAGAGGCCCAAGTCCGATAAATTCTGCAAGTATCACAATGATTATGATCATAAAACCAACGAATATCGACATTTAAAAGATGCTATTGAGATATTTATCCAAAATGGAAAACTCCTACAATATGTGCGGTGGAAAATGATAAACAACGAAACAAGCAGAAAGAAGATGAAATGCAACCAGAGGAGACATGGATGGAAGCATCCCCTCTAAAGAAAAAAGATCCGATCATTATGATCACCGGAGGGCCCACATGAGGAGATTCTAATAGAGTAAGGAAAGCATCTCTCAGAACCGCCAAAGCTTGGAATAGACACACCATTTTGAAGATAGGGGATGAGCATGTCTTACCCAAAATATCTTTCAGACCCTCAGATGATAGAGCATTAGTTAGACCCTGCGATGATGCACTTGTCATAATTACTGATATAATGGTTATGACATAGCATGAGTCTTTGTAGACACATGGAATGCGGTTAACATTATTTTTCGAGAATGTTACGACCAAATATCCTCCACAACTCCATTACAGCCTGTAATCACAACACTTCACGGATTCGCTCGGGAGGTAGTATTGCTACTAGGCTCTTTTGAACTCATGGTTACTCTAGGAGATAAGATATCACTAGTCGCCTGACCAATTTAATTTTTAATTGTAGATACATCCTCCGCCTACAATGCCATACTAGGACGACCAGCCTTAAATGTTTTTCGAACCTTGGTATCCACTTTCTACATGAAGATGAAATTCCCGATAGAGAATACCATAAGAGAGATTGTGAGAGATCAAGTATCATCTCGGATGTGTTATATGCAAACAGTAAACACTACAAAAAAACAGGCGAATAGCGACGGAAGATTCCGTCGCTAATCATGTTGGATCCATCGTTAAAATGGATTAGCGACGGATCAGCGACGGAATCAAGGCATCGTCGGAAAGCTGGTTGGCAAACTTCTAACGACGGAATTTAGTCCGTCGCTAATTATTAGCAACAAATTAACGATGAAAACTTCAGTCGCTAATCGACAACCTCCCGAACGGTAGTCTGATACATATTCCGTCGTTAATACGACTCTAATCCGTCGTTAATAACGACGGATTAACGACGGAATAACACCGTAGCTAAAACATACCGTCGTAAATCTATCGTTAATTCGATGACAATCCGTAGTTGATCCGTTGTTATTTAGCGTCGGACTATGTCCGTCGTTAAAATTATGATTTTTTTTTAATTTCACGTAACAAATCCGTCGCTAATCATTCGTTAGATACAGTTTGTTCTGTTATTTCACGTTGTAAATCCGTCGCAGATCCGTCGCTAGTCCATCGCAGATCCGTCGCTAAATATGTACAGACTGGACAGTTTCTATTTGTATTTTGGACGGTCGTTTACAACAACAACAAACCTGTTTTCAAACAAACACAATCCAAACAAACCAATTCTAAATGATAAACATTATCATTCTAAATCAGGCGACACAATTCTAAATCATAATATCAAACAAACCAAACAATTCTAAATCATAATATCAAACAAACCAAACAATTTCACGTCATAATATCAAACAAACCAAACAATTCTAAATCATACGATAAGTTTACAAATAAAATGTTTTTTTTTATTCATAATACAACCCAAATATGACGAGTGGGAGAAAGCGAGGGCGATATCACGGGGTGGGGAAGCGGAGCGGCCATGAAGCGCTCAAGGCCTCCTGCTAAGCGCCAAATCGAGCACGAATCGTGCTTGCGTCATCTCGCTCTTAGCTCGACTTGCAATCGGCCTCGTGTTGCTCGCTTTCGACTTGCAATCGACCTCGTGTTGCTCGCTCGACTTGCCATCTAGATTCCATCTCCAATAGTTATGCACGATAAATCGTGGAATCGCAGGTGGGCACTCTCCACCGAATGAGACGACATTTCGCCTCTGTATGTATGTTAGTGATAGAGAACCGACTCAAACATCATATTCTTTTTCTTTGAGGGCTCCCAAGGACATTTTGAAAATTTGAGTCCTATCAATTTTGGTGTCGCCATCACTCACCCCAGATTGGCTCAACCGAGTGACATGTTCCTCAACTTTGCCTCCTGTAATATAATTTCGTACAATTATTATTTAATTAAATGCTCGTTATTAGCTTAACGAATATACTTACCGCGATACTCGAGCTTTCTCGTCTTTATAGCTCCGTCGTTGGTGGCATGATACCTTTGGAATACATCCCATTGGAAATCTGCTATGTCTACTCCACGTTCTCTTGCCTATAAATAAGTCAAACAAATTAAATAATTAACAAGTCTCACGATTCTTAAATAAATTTACTATATCTAAAACTTCAAATTAAGTACTTACAATCTCTCTCGCATACTCGAATGCAGAGCGTGAGCCACCCCGATGCTTGACTATCCCAGTACCCTCGCCATCTGGCTCGGACATCCTGTTGTCGGGCCTTGCCGCCTTCTCGGGCGTCGTCCGAGCCCAATATGCTTTTCAATTATCCCAATCTCGCTCAGGGATAAATGGAGGTGGGTTGGGCGAGTCCTTCTGCCGCTTGATCTTGTGAACAAGATCTTTATAGCGTTCGGCGGCCTTTGCGCACCAGTAGGAGTAGACCATGGCCTCGTCCATCGTATCATCCCAATAAAAATATTTCTGCAAAAAATATATGATTATAATATGACTGGTGTCAAAGGTCAAAACATAAATGACTTCGTATAAACAACAAGAACCTTGAATTCATCGAAATAAATCTGCTTGAACTCTCGAGGCACCAATTTCCAATTGAAGCCATTGTGATTCATGAATTTACGGAATGACTCTGTAATCACGCGGGCTATATCATTGATCGGACACAAAATGCTACAATTTACAAGAAATAAAGACATCAGAATGTTATAATTTATTTTAACTGAGACATACAATAGATAACATACCCATTCACAATGGCTATCTTCTTCATCCCCTCTCTGGACGACACTACACTACTCCTCGAGGGGGCGGGGCTGTGAGACATGCCTCCATGCCTTCTTCGAGCCCGGCAGGTGAGGACGACGGTGTACTTTTCTAACACGAAAAACACGCAAGTATAAGGTAAGCAGAGTATCGTATCCACAGGGATTGTAATGCGAAAACACAGAAGCTAACTCTCTAATCCTTCATCATTATCCAAGCAACAGAATATGGTTTGAAAGGTTTAAAGGCTTCGGATATCAAATCCAAAGCAAAGGTGACAACTAGAAAATAAACTAAAGCAATAAATACCCAAATATGAATATAAGAGATAAAGACTAACCCTAGGAATGCACTATTCCTATCCACAACGATGTTTATCCTGCTTATTATTAACCGTTTTAATCCAGACACGATGGAAGATCACATATGTAGCCAACAACTTCAGTTACGACAATTGTGACAGTTGATTACTAATTTTCCCTATTACTATTACGTCTATAGAGGAAAATAAGCAACTCCAAAAGGATCACAAAGAATATGCTTCCTACGAATGTTCCTATCTCAGCTACGACTCAAGGCTTATCCGTATCATGCATTCAAGATCGATTGACAATTAAAATCATTACGTAATTAATCGGCAACTATGATATGCATCAAGATTGATCAGAAATCAACACATATAATTAAGCACCAAGAATCATGAATCAATGCCTGGAAGGTAAATAACAATAGCAGGAATCACAACATATAGGATAGAATCATACAAACCCTAGGATTAGAACGGAAATTAGCTAGACATAATTAACGGAATAAAATACGAAATAATCATAAAAGCAAGAATTAAATTGATAAAAACCCGTTGGGTGGCGTTTGAAGAACAATCGTTGGTTCGAATCCCAACTTCAACGGAAAACGGGAAAACGATGCAATTCGTTCGGACGAAAACGTTCCAAATCGATAACAATGCGTAGAACTAATGTAGAATGATGGAAAACTAACACTAGAATGAATCTAAATCAAAGCTAAAGCGAAAATAAATGAAGAACAATGAAAAAACTGAGAAAAAGGTCCAAAAACATGGCCGTGGAAGGTTGGGGGCGCGGGAGCAAGCTTAGGGATATATATAGGTGGAGGAAAAACCCTAATTTTGTGCCCAGCCACGTTGCCTCGCGGCCGGGCTCGCGACCGCTAGCTCGGTCGTTAGCTTCAGGCGTTCGGACGATTTCTCGCGGCCGTGCGTCGCGGCCGCGAGCTCGGTCGCTAGCTCCTGCGCGACTTCACTGTTTCGCTCCGTTCTCTCTCGTTCGAACTCTGAATTGCGATCCATTTGCGCCTATGAACTCCTATCGAGATGCTCTTTAACATTGTAAAATTTTCACATTCATATTTTTCATATCCATTTCATCATCTTTGGTTACATCTTTTAAGCGTAAATCGATTATCACCGAAAAGTCTACAAAACACCAAAGAGAAACCCCAAGAGCGATATCTTCCAAAATATATAAAATCATTGAGATCCAAGACATAAACACACTTTATTGATCTAAATTCATCTTTAAAAATCAACAATAAACGTGTAAAATGCGCGTTTATCAACGAGGCACCTCGTCCACTGTGAGACATCTGCAAACAAAGGTAAAAAATGTTGTATTAAAATTTCACAAATAATACATATCATAACGTTTTGTGTGCATACTAGAAAATAAAACGTTTCTTGTGCATACTATATAATAAATTCAAACCCTATTCATCATCGTCGTCTTCATTATCATCATCCAATGTATGATTGTATTCTGACTCTGACAATTCAACTTCATCATCCGCATCATCAGATGTCTCTTCAATGTCTATGAGTGTATCGTCAGGATAAACTAGTGTCGTGTCATCATCCACAATGACATTAGTAATCGAACCTAATGCATCCTCTTGAAAATGGGGAGGTACTATCGATCTGAGAACTCTCATCCGAGACTTCCACATTAGATCGAGCTTTAATTTTGCATACTTCCCACCACTCTTTCATAGATTGTTTTAAACTTGGATATGCACAATAGTATACTTGAATGGCTTGATTGGAGAGGATAAGCGGTTCGAACTTGTTATATCTTCGCATGATTGACGAAACCAACTTGTACTCGAAATGAATTGATAATCCCAATCGTGAAGGATCAAACCACTCGCATCTAAACAATGTTGTGGTCTTCGTTGATAGCCCAGGATATTCCAACTTACAAACCTCCAATAATCGCCCATAAAAATCGAGTTCTTGAGGTCTGTACCATAAGTTTCACCTTTAATGCACACTTCACTATTCATAGTTGATCTGTGTGACCCATGTTCTAATGTGTGAAATTTGTACCCATTTATATAATACCCTAGGTACGTCTTAATTAGAGCTGAAGGGCCTTTGGCAAGAGACAATATGAACGGATTCACAATGTTGTTAGCATGATCTTTGACCTATTATTAGTATAAAAACGATTAGAATAACTAAGCGTACATATTAAAGATTAAATATTTCCTACTAATAATCATCAGAACACTCACATATGCCTCAAACCAAAGCGGGAAGCCTCTTTCAATCGACCTTTGAATATTAGAGCTAGAGATCAGTGGATTTGATCTTTTCACATCATCGATGAATAAACTACATCAACATATATTTACGATCCTAGTTAATAATAACAATAATAATAATTAACAATGATTTCTAAGAAAAACACGACACTTACGCCATGTAAATGTCTGCAACTTCAACACAGTTGAGCAACACGTATAAACGAGCAGCATCATATTCTCTACTATCCAAATATCTCGTTGACATATTTCCAAAAGGTCTGCCATCTTGCTTGAAGATTTGAAGCATATCTGGATAGTCTTCGTGCCTAATCTCCGCTAACCATGATGCAAATCTCGAACTTCGTTCTTCGTGATCATCAAAATAATACGAGCAAAATGTCGATGCTTCTTCTACTAAGTAAGCATTGCGATAGAACCCTCAACCACGGCTTTATTTCGCACATTGTTCTTCAACTTACGTAAGTATCTACAAAATTTCGACGTTGTTATTCAATTTATATATATATATATATATATATATATATATATATATATGTGATAATGTACGACGGTACCTTTCAAATGGATACATCCATCGATATTGAGCAGGCCACATAATACGGGCTTCATCGACTAGATGAACCGTAGATGTTCCATGGAGTCGAAGAAACTAGGGAAAGATGCGCTCAAGCTTGAAATCACCGAATATTTTCTTGGAGTGCGCACGGATCATCAAGCCCTATGTTTCGAGAAGTTAAATCTTTGAAGAATAAAGATAATTACATACGACTTTCCAAACATTGGGTGGGAGAAGTTCACGAAATCAATCGGTAGAATTCATTGCATGAAAATGTGATGCCATGACTCTTTATCCCAAACATCTTCGCTTTGTCATGTCTACACATCTACCCATGTTGAAACGCACTCCATCTCGGAAATCTTAAACCTCTTACCCACTCACATAAGACTTTTTCTCACAATTGTCAAGTGTATAAGAAGCTGGATATTTTCCTGTTGATTCATTCATCGTCAACTCAGTGCAGAAAAGATAAATTAAGTTCTTCTCTAGATTTGCTCGTATCTTTTGTCTTCCTCGGACATTCATGATTGTGTTGAAGACATTATCGAACACATTCTTTTCTATGTGCATGACATCCAAATTATGTCGAATCAAAAGAGAACTCGATGAGGTAGATCCCGTAAAATACTTCTTTTCTTCCATCCGGTTCAAACTGTTTGGATATTCTCGCTATTTATTTTATCATTTGTCAATCTACATTACGGAGACAAATCCCATACCCATAATTAGTGATGACTTATCTCCGATCGCGCTTACGGTGGATCGTTAGTAATCAACGTGTTCTTTCAAAACCTCTTGATCCCTTCGAAATGGGTGATTAGGAGCTAGAAATTTCGATGGTTATCAAACCATGACCGCTACCACTTTTAGCTAAAATAAAAGCATCGGTATACTCCATGCAGTGCGGACAAGCTAATCTTCCAGCTGTACTCCATCCAGACAACATAGAGTATGCAGGGAAGTCACTAATTTTCCAAAGTAATGCAGAGTGCATTTGAAAATTTCGCTTCAACGATACATCATAAGTAAGAATACCGTCATCCCATAAATCTATTAACTCTGCTATCAATAGTTGCAAGAACACATCAATCTTCTCCTTCGGACTGCGGGTCCGGGCACTAAGATCGTAAGAAACATGTATTACTCCTTCAGACACAGCCACGGTGGAAGATTATAAGGGGTAAGTATAACGGGCCATGATGAATATTGCTTTCCTGATTGACCGAATGGCTGAAAACCGTCAGTTGAGAGTCCCAATCGCATGTTACGAATTTCTGATACAAATAAGGGAAACTTCGTGTTCAAATGTTTCCATGCAATTGAGTCTGTCGGATGACGCATGACCCCATCATCGATCGACGATGCATGCGAACGCATATTTTCCGCTGTAGCATTGGATGCATACAATCTCTGTAGTCGAGGAGTTAGAGGAAAATAATACATCTTTTATATGCTACTTGTGTTTTAAATCGACTTCCACCACTCGAGTATTGCTCTTGAAGCGAGGATGATTACGAATTTGTAGCTCGTCAATTCAGAATCTTCGCGCCAATAAATCATGCAATTAAATGGACAACAATCAATTTTGTGTACGGGCAACCCCATGCCACGCAACAATCTCTTCGTGCTGTAGAAGTCATCAAGCACGCAATTTCCATCTGGATGCGACTCTTTCATCAGTTCTGATATTTGATCAAACCGCTTCTCGATAATGTTGTTCTCTGCTTTTCAACTCGTAAGTCGAGCCACAAATGACATCTGTGTGTGATTCAAGCAACCCGACCACAGAGGTTTATCGGCAGCATTCAACATGTCGTAAAATTTTTGTGCTTCAGAATTTGGCTCCTCTTCGATCTCGTCAAAGTTTTAGTGGACCAACAACATCCACTACCATCGGATGATCGTATTTGATTGACGACTAACATCCGAATCCACAACATTGTCCCTACTTGTGGTTGTCTCTCTCCTGAAATATCCATGTGAATTTGGAACAATTCCAAATTTTGATAAGTGATATCGCATATCTTTCTTCCGATAAGGTATATTCTTACACGACACTGATTTTCTCTCCATCCGTGAATAAAAAGCGAGCACTAGCGAATTGATAAAATTTTCAAGTCCATCTCGAAATTCAATATTTAATCCACCACGAACTAAACCTCTTATACATCCACTCACGATTGTCATTCATTCTTCAAGCTCCTAATTATAAATAATTAATTAAACATATTCAACATAAGTTGTATAATATAGACTAATTATACACTCATAAGTTTATTGAGTGGAGTGAGCAAATCTTACTTATAATTATTAGTTTGTTATCTACGAGGCAACATAAACCCTAATTCAAATTTCATATACTTAACCTTAACCTAAGCATGAAGTGAGCAAATCTTACTTATAAAACATCTTATTCATATACCAATTCTAACAAAATTTCGGCAGAGTAAGTTTTATAAAATTAATCGCCATTTCATTCCCAATTCAACCAAACTTCACCAAATCACCACCATATGCATAATTATACACTTAACAACTCAAAATATCTTATTCATATACTTAACCTTAACCTAAGCATGAAGTGAGCAAATCTTACTTATAAAACATCTTATTCATATACCAATTCTAACAAAATTTCGACAGGGTAAGTTTTATAAAATTAATCGCCATTTCATTCCCAATTCAACCAAACTTCACCAAATCATCACCATATGCATAATTATATACTTAACAACTCAAAACAAGTTTAAACTAATCCATTTACATCATATTCTTAACATTTCATTCAACCATATATTATGCAATTATATGAACTTTTCAATCTACAATCTATTAATTTTCAATCAATTCATATATATACTTATCCATCATCAATATAATTCTAGCAACATATCATTATAACATTTAATATTTCAATATAATTCTAGCAACATATCATTATAATTCTATTCTAGCAACATATCATTATAATTCTAGCAACATATCCATCATCAATATAATTCTAGCAACATATCATTATAATTCTAGCAACATATCATTATATATCACAACAACATTAATATATCACAATAACAATATATTATAACAACATATCACTATAATATAACATAACTGTTGGATTTGTATACTGAAAGCAATTTTGGTTGAGCTTGTATACAATATTTCCTGTTACCACTATTACAATCTCCTATCTGAATTGAATACTTGATTGCATATATATGTGTCCCCTTATCTCATATATAAGTTAGATCATACGATTGTGTAGAAGATCACGAAATCGTATGATTGGTCAAGCTTAATGAGATATAAAAGTTTCACACCGAGACAACTTGAGGACGAGTTGTCGGTATAGCTTCGGTATAGATAAGTGACTTGACTTGGTTGCTGTCTGTCTTTGGGTACGTCTCGACGTATTGATGGATCACGATGAGATGAGTTCTTCTATCGACCGTCGTGAAGAACCTAGATCTCGGTGACTTACGATGATCTAAACCTCGATAAGGTATTAGGTGAGTATGAGTTCTTGACCATCACTTTGACTTGTTATGGGTGAGGTTATATGTTCTAACCCAATATTCTCCGCATCTTGGGTGGTGGCGGTGCTTGTATGTCATGCTAGTTATCCGACGAGTCACCGTATCCGTTTAGGATGATGACGTCCCTTAAGGAGCTCAAAAGGTTTATTGTACTAAACCCTGCAGTTGAGTTAGCTCAAGTACAATAATAATGTTGAGTGGTACTACTTAATGAATTAAATATATTAATTATTTTAAGCGATCGAAATGCTCTAAATAATTAATGGACGTCGATATCTTAAATACGGGATTCGTAATGTCTAAGTGCAAGCCCGACTCACCTTCTGGTAATAAAGGGTAAGTCGAATTTATTCTCTAGTGGCATGAATGAATGTTTATAAATTAATTTATGTTACGGTTGAACATAAGATAATTAATTTATTTGAGGCCCATCTTTATTCCTTGCATTTGATCCCTAAGCTGGCCCATCCAGGCCCGTAAGCTAGGTAAAATCGGCGCCCCATGTGTCTCTATGGAAAGGATTTTATTCTTTTTATCCTATAAGGATATTATTATATTTATGGGATATGCATGGATCCTTTCCTAATGGGATTATGGTAATGCATTATAAATATAAGGTAAGAGATAAGATCAAGGTTAATCCTCAATTATCCTAACCTAATTTTCGAGAATCCCATAGTTCTTGGGAAATAAATTTTCGAAAATATCATAGAGAGATTGGGTGATTTTTCCGAAGCATTCTCCATAGATCGTCCTCACTCGACGTTGGAGATTGGGCAACCGGGATACAGTCCAGAAGATCAAAGCATGTGTCTCGATCCGTTCATCCCGATCCATCCCCGATAGATTCAAAGGTAAACATGAGAAAATCCTGCGTGTTGCAATTAATTATGTAGATATATGCTAGGAATATAATCAATGTATGGTGAATTAAACATCCAAGATAGATCCTCGGGAGAGGGCTAAACCTAGTTTTCCCTACAATTGGTATCAGAGCTAGGTTCAGTATCTTGGCTCTGTTGGATTAATTCACGTTTGATTATTACGTCGCAATATATTAATTGTTGGATCCGCTGCTCATTGTGGCTTGTTTTATTTTTTGTCGGATTTTGTTTTTCACCACGAGAAAATCCGTGGTTAGATTAGATTTTTCCCTGTAAATCTTATCTTTAAAAGAAGAACGAAGACGAAAGCACGAAGAACGAGACAACGGGAAGACACGTCGTAGAAACCGGATGCACGGCGTGAAGGGGCGTGCGGGCGGCGGCAAGGCGTGCTCGGCGCTCATGCACGCCCCTCGGCTGCTGCGCTTTTCTCGGGCGGGCGGCACACGGCTCGGCGGCACAGGCGTGTGGGGCACGCGATTCTCGCGCAGACGCCTCGGCACGCCTCGGTGCTGGGCGCGTTTTTCTCGGCGGTTCGCGGGCGACTTCGCATCCGCGAGGGATGCGCGCGCTTGTCGTGCGAGATTCCCGACGCGGCGTCGGGCACGTGTTTGTCGCGCGAGATCCCGGCGCTTGCGGCGGGCTCGCGGCAGCGAATCAACCGCGCGGCGGCGCCCAGCGTCTTGTGATGGCGAACGCGAAGCGTGGTCGCGCACGCAGCGTGCTCAGCGGTCGCGATCGCCCGCGACCGCGAGGCAGCCAGAGGCGGCGCGGCGTGGGGCGATCGGCGCGGCGTGGGCTGTGCCGTGCGCGCGCGCCCAACCCATTTGGGCCATTTTCTCGCGGACCCATTTTCCGGCCGTATCCGTTTTTCGGCCCGAATCCGCTTTTGACGAATCCGGTCCGTGCCGTGCCCACGCGAGGCCCGTTTTTCAAAGTAAATGAAGATCATGCTTTGCAATTCTATGTAATAGATTAGGCGAAAGTGCGGGTTCCACGAGTGGCCACGATGAGCGCTTTATTTTATTTTTAATCGTTCATAGCATGTCGTGGATGTTTAAATAATGCGAAGCATGCTATGTATGTTTAAATTACGTGACAAACATATTATATGTTTTCGTGATTGGATGCGTGATCATTCCTTTTCCACACGTAAAAGGCGTAAGTATAGGGTGGCGATATCGTATCCTGAGAGATTGTATCACGAAAACATAGAAGCTAGCTCAACGATAATTGATATTATTGAAGCACAAATAACGGATGAGAGGTTTTGGGGCTTGAATTTAATCAAAGCAAAGGTAACCAAGCAAAAATATAAATAAAGCGATAAAATCACGGAAGATAACTATGGAGAAAGACTAACCTGGGATGCACCAATCCTATCCTAGCGATGTTTATCCTGCTTATTATTAACTTTTTAATCCGGACAAGGCGGAAGATCACATATATAACCAACAACTTGATTCGACAATTGCGGCGATTGATTACTAATTTTCCTATCACGATTCGTCTACAGGAAAATAAGCAACTCCAAATGGATCACTAAGAATATGCTTCCTGAAAGTCCTATCTTAGTTACGACTCGAGGCTTATTAGTATCATGCATTCAAGATCGATTGACAATTAATACGATTACGTCGTTAGCGGCGACTAGATATGCATTAAGATTGATCAAAATCAACACATATAAATAAGCACCATGAATCATGAATCAATGCACGGAAGGTAAATAACAAGCGGGACTCACAACATATAGGATCGAATCATGCAAACCACAGGATTAGAGCGGAAAATTAGCGGACATAATAAGCGGAATAAAATATGATTTAACCATAAAAGCGGAAATTAAATGTATAAAACCCGTAGGAAGCGATGGATGAACAATGGTTGGTCTTGAATCAATCCCAAGCGACGAGCGGAAAACAACGAAAAGCGATCGGACAAAATGTTCCGATCTATAGCAAGCGATAAACTAAACTAGAACAACGGAAAACAATACTAGAATTAAACTAAATGAAGACTAAAGCTAAAGAATGGAAAAAGCGAGGAAAAAGCGAAGAAATTGAGCTCAGGGCGTATGTCGACTTGAGCGCAAGGGTGTTTCCATATATAGCACACCCCAAACCCAATTTTGCCTTACAGCTCGATCTCATGAGCACTCCTCATGATCGCTAGGCGGCTGCACAGATTGTGATATTTTCTCGTGCGTGGTTCCTTGCTTCGATTATCAACATATAAACCTACAAAAGCGTCGAAGGAACACCCGGTATCTTCTAGAAATAGATAAAACATTAAGAATCGATACATAAGCATACATTAAGCGAGCTAAACTCATCTTCAAATATCAACTATAAGCGTGTAAAATGCGCGTTTATCAATGCGCATAGTAAGCATGCTAGGTTTTCGGCGTTTTCAAGCATATTTTAGAATTACTGCGAGCATGTTTTACATGTTGAGTTCTATAGAAAAGCATCTAGGATTACGTGATGCTGCATGGACAAACCTTTTTAAACAATAGACTAAGCAAGTAACCCGACATATTAATTTTCAAATTAAAATGTCAAGACCTCCACTTTTGATCTCTAAACAAAGTGAGATGCCTTTGTGAGTGGCGATCACACGCGTGGCTTGCTTGCCTTGTTTATCATAAGTTTGTTAGATGAGATTTCTAAATAAAACATTTTAAATCTATTGAGAAGTGGGAGTTTCATGTATGGCGATCCACACGCATGGCTTGCATGTGCGATTTTCATAAGTTCTCTAGAGATAGTTTTAAAATGAGATAACAAAGAATTTGGATTGGGCGGTATGGTCTAGTGAGTATGCCAATTCTAAGAATTCATTTTCTTTGTTAAAATTGTGATCATTGCTTAGACATCACCTCGAGTACAACTTCCATGAAGTCCTTCTTGTGATAGTGATATGGTCTAGTAAGGTCTAATCATTAATTTCATTTGTCATAAGGATAAGTTGACATGGATTGAAATTAAGCGACTAAAAGGTATATTTTAGTGCAGTCGGGGTTCGTGTGTAGCGTCCACACGCGGGCTTGCATGTGGGATTCCTTGGGCGATTGGAGGTTTCAATCAATATTTTTTATCAAAAGGTTACAATATTTGTATTACGAATTATGTGCGATCGTATGCTTATGTGTTTACATTATCTTTTCAAATATGTCTCTTACAGATTATCAATATGCTCGCACAAAATCCTTATCGGTCCGAATTTTATCGGTGGAAGCGAAACATTGAGAATGTTCTTACTACGGAAGAAAATCTATTTGTACTCACTACACCCGTCCTAAGCCTCTAGGCGATTCATCTGCGATGAGGGCGCGAGGAGCACGAAATGGGACAAATCAAATTGAATGGCAAAGTGCCTTCTTTTGGTCACCATGTGCGAGTCCACTGCAACTCCGATCAAGAGATGGAAGATGCACCATGATATGGCTAAGTCTTATGAAATCGTGTGAGTCGGACGAAATCGCTGTCGTAATTTGACAAAATCAATAATGTCAAGTTCAATGAAGGAAAGCGATTCGGTGCATGACCATGTAGAAAATGATCAATCTCTTGGGAGAGCTCGAGGTTGGTTGGAGGATATATTGATGGCGTAGTCGAGAATCGATATGATCCTCAACACTTTGCCCAAGTCTTTTGATGACTTCCGTTATAAAGCGTCCTTTATGATAAGAGTTATACTCTAGATTCATTGCAAGAGGATCTAGTAGCGGAAGAGCGTAAAATGGGCAAGGTGCAGGTCTTTAATGCGCACCTCAAAGAAAAACACCGCTTTATCGAAAGATGAAAAGGAAAAGTGGAATCAAGAGATGCTAAGGCTAAAGATAAGAGTGGGAGTATCTGAGGGCTCTACCGGTTTGAAAAAGCCAAGGAGATGGGCAAGTGCTTCAAGTGCGGTGAGGCCGGGCATTGGAAGGCTAAGTGCCCCAAGCTCGAAGGCTCAGTGCGCCATTTGCTTTAATGCGGAAACATGTTTAACGACTTGTTCTACCCATTCTTGGGTAGTGAACACAGTGCGATGATCATGTTTGTTACACCTTGCGGGGTTCTGCGAACAAGGGCTGCATGATGGCGAGATAACGATCTCCATAAGCGGCAGCGAAAGTCGAGGCCGTTGCGGTCGGAGTTGTTACTTTATGTTTTGAAAGAACAGTTTAGTATTGAAAGATGTTTTATATGTGCGGATTTTGGTGGAACCTTGTTACATTTGAAATTGTTTATTCATGGATATTACATTATTTTTGATAGTGGTGTTTCTATCATAAGAAATGACGAAGTTATACGTGTTGGCACATTATATAATTCACTTTATACTATTTACGCTAAACATAATACCTATAACTATGTTGCATCGTCTACAAACCTTAAAAGAGAAAGTTTTCTTCAGAAGGCGACACAACATTACTCGGCATCTTAGAATAGGTCACATCAATCTAAATAGGATCCAAAGGCGGCTAAGAATGGGCGTTGGGTAATCTCACGATTACTCGGTTCCCGGTCTGCGAATCACATATAGAAGGTAAGATGTCGACCGGACCCTTCAAAAGCGAAGGGTTATAGAGCGAAAGAAGTGTTGGAGCTAGTCCATTCGACTGTGTGGACCGATGTCCACACAAGCTCGTGGAGAATGCAGTATTTTGTAACTTTCATTGGCGATTACTCGAGTGCGGAATCGTATACCGCTTCACCGCAAGTCAGAATGCTTTGAGAATTCAATGAGTTCAAGGCGAAAGTGGGTGAAGCTTGGTAAGAGTATCAAGTCATCTGCGTTACGATCGCGGTGGCGAATACCTCGATAACGAGTTTATGGACTATTTGGTGCGGTGTGGGATTACCTCGACTCACTGCAAGACACACCACAAAAAATGGTGTGTCGAGGCGAAGAAATAGGACTCTTTTGGAAATGGTTAGATCAATGATGAGTTATGCGGCATTGCTATTTAGATTACGGGGTATGCCTTAGAAACGGCATACTTGCTAAATCTAGTACCATCAAGTCTATCAAAAGACCGCTTTCAAGTTGTGGTTTGGGCGCTAGCTGGTTTAAACCACATAAGGATATGGGGCGATCCGGCACATGTCTTTGAACAAGAAGAGTCGACAAGTTGGAGGCTAGATCCGAGCATGGTACGTTTATTGGCTATCCTAGAGGGACGAAGGTGGTTTATTCTATAGTGCTAAGGATCGGAAGGTCATTTTAGCACTAATGACCGATTCTTAGAAGAGGATTATATGACAAACCATAAATCCAAAGTTGAAATCATTCTTGAGGAATTAGAAGATGATCGTATTCCACCATCGATTAAGCGAAGGTGCGAGATGTAGGTGTACAGTGGGAGGGATCAACACCGGATACTTGAGAAATTGAAGTGGGTCGAGTTCACTGGAATACCGAGCCGTACTGTTGGCTCTATCTAGCAAGTTGTGCGAGATGAGAACCACAAGTTCTTGCTTTCACCGTTCACTACAAAAACAGCGACGACGGATTAGAGACGTTAAAAATTTGGGTCGTAATCCGGCGGAACTCAAGCGAAATAAAATAACGACGGACTTGCGGCGTATTTAACGACGAAATTATACAACGTCGTAAAATACGTCGTTGATCCGTCGTTAAATTTAACGACGGAAAAATTCCGTCGTTAAATTAACGATTTTTATTTATTTTATTGTAGACTTTAAATAGCAGTCGAATCGATCCGTCGGAAATTAACGGATTTTATTTATTTATTTTTAATTATTGTTCTGACGGTTTATTAAAATCGTTAATAATATTTTTAGTTTTATTTATTCTAAATTAATTTTCTGACGGAATATTGAGTGGTTATTAAGTCGATAAGTATTAAAGGCAGACGAGAATCCGTCGTTATATTAACGGTTTACCATTTAATTTTTCACATATTCTAACGACGGATAATGTAAAATGCGTTAACGATATTCCGTCGTTAATGCGTCGCTAAAGTGTTTTAATTATAGCGGCGTAAATTATCCGTCGCTAATCCGACGCTAAAACTAATAATACAGACGGCGTTCTTCCCAATTTCATTCATCTGCGTCAAACCCTAAATCCCCACCCCCCATCCCCGCCCCCCCGCCTACCCATCCAGCCCTTGCCCACTTGCCAAATGTCGCCGCCGCCGTCGCGTCCGCCATTCTTTATGCGCCAGCCCATGCAAATAGCCACCCCAGCGCCCAAGCCCGCCTACGACCCCCAACCCGCCGCCATTACCGCCGTCGCTCCTTGCATGCTTATTACCGCCTTTCATCCGTATGAGTATATATGTATATATGTATTTGTATATATGTATTTGTTGATTTATATATTGGTATATATGTATGTATTTATGTATGTATTTGTATAACATTTGGTATATATGTATGTATTTATGTATGTATTTGTATATATGGAATTATGAGTATATATGTATGTATTTGTATATATTGGTATATTGGTATATTGGATGTATAATTAAATGATTTGATGCAAATGGATGTTCATATTGGTATGTATTGGTATGTATTGGTATGTATTGGTATATTGGATGCAAATGGATGTTCATATTATTTATCGAATATTTGATTATACGATAGTTAGTATATGTTCTGTACTTCTAAATCTGGATGCAAATGGGAATTGAAAATAAAAACTTAATTGTTTTATGTTGCTTATTGCTTACTGTGTTTGTGTGTGTATTGTTAGTATATGTTACGTACTTCTATTTATTTTATAGGATGATAGGAGGAGAAAATTTATTTTATGTTCTTATTGAATCTTGTATTGCTTAGTGTATTGCTTAGTGTAGATAATCTTGTATTTGATGGATTTTGAGATCGAGGACTGCTTTGAATTTATATATATAGTGTTTGGGGTTGATTGTGGACAAGGAGAGATTGCAAACCCCTAGAAGGAAAAATCGAAAAAGATAGTGTATTGCTTAGTGTAGATAGTTTTCTAGTAAATGTCTCAAGTGTTTCCCGATTTCTAATGTTATTTCCTGTCTTGTCTGATCAATTAAGGTAAAATTTTGAACTCCGAAGCAGTCTTTATATGATCACAGTTTCAAGATAGTGTATTGCTTAGTGTAGATAGTTTTATTGTACATAAATGAACCGCAACCCTATAACTAACCAAATTAGGTAACGTGCATAATTGATCGCATATACTCATCAAATTAGAATACCAAACAAAATAAGTGATACAATCAATTTTGGTATGGCAATAATCTGCACCTAGAAGGAGCAACCGTGCCCACTCACACTATGATAAAAATAAGTCGAATATATATGTGTGTGTGTGTGTGTGTATAATTAGAAACAAAATAGGGCCCCTATTTGATGAAAAATATTTTGATCAATAACAATCTCGTCATCAAATTAAACTCAACAACTTCTCATTTTGCGACTACCCATAAAAGGATAGAGAGAAAAAACTAAAAGTAACACTTGTATAGACATACATGCATATTTTCCAAGTGGAAAACCTTCAAAAGAAAATGGCACAAAATTTAATAAATACATAGAAACTAGATAAAAAGATCTGGACAACATGGCATATTTCAAAAAAGAAAAAGTTCACACATGATTAGTCTTATTTCTCTTTGATAAAGAGTAGCAATCCTGAAAAATTCCTCTCTAACCTTTTCACATGTGATGTAAGTGGTCACACCATTAATATTTATATGTATTGCTATATATATTAATGTTGTGATCATTTACATCACATGTCCCACACGTGAAGGGTTTGGGAGACTAATTTTGTGATTGCTACTATCAAAGAGAAATAAGACTAATCATGTGTGAACTTTTGATTTGGTGATTATATTTATGCATCGATTTTATACCTCTACAAATTAGTTTCATGTTGACATGCATCCGTGTTACTTTTTATATAGTATATGTCTCGTGCATTTCTATTTCTATAACGTGAGAACCTTTTTGTTATGAAGCGTGAAATAGACTTGGATACGAATATGAGTATCTTGTCTTTTGCATCTAAATATTATCTAACATAACCAAACATTAGAAAATTATGCCGTATACCTCTATTTACCAATAAATAGAGGTTATGCGGTATCTCTTTCACCTAAATTATCTCCCTCTTACAAATGTACTTCCAAATCATTAACCAAATGTACTTCCAAATCATTAACCAAATTAAAGTCGGGCTTAGTAGTTGGTACTCGAATATTTGCCTCTCACTTCATCTCCCAACATTTGCGAACATTCATCTCCCAAGATTTGCTTCTCACTTCCAGAATCCCATTTCCCCATGACAGGAACATTTGCCTCTCACTTCCTGAATCTCATTTCCACTTCCTCGTGATGAGTCAGAATCGTGAATGGATGTATAAGCGTCGCAGTACTCGTGGTGGATTAAATCATGATTTTCTTCGCGGACTTGAAAACTTCATTGAGTTTGCTAGTAATCAACTATCATTCATGGATGGGGAAAAGATCAAGTGTCCTTGTAAGAAGTGCAATAATATACCCTATCAAGTACTGATACCGTGCGATATCACGTTTCAAAATTTGGATTTGTTCCAAATTATAACACTTGGATCTTTCGAGGGAGACAAATGTGAGTATAGATCCGACAATGCGATATCTTTGAACCTCAATCAAGTACGTGTCGGGCGATGGTAATGGATCTTTCTTTGGTCCTCGGTTTAACTTTGCCGAGCACGAAGAGGAACCAAATCTTTGAGGCACGAAAATTTTACGACATGTTGACCTGTCGATAAACCGTTGTGGCCAGGTTGCTCAAACCATTCACAATTATGCATTGTGGCTCGACTTACGAGTTGGAAAGGCGAGAATAATATATACGAGAAGGTTTTGATCAAATAACAGAACTCGTGAAAGAGACAAATCCGGATGGTAATCTTGTACTGATGACTTCTGACAAAGACGAAGAAATTGTTGCGTGGCATGGGATTGCTGTGCACAAGATAGATTGTTGTCCACATAATTGCATGATTCTTGGCGACAAGATTCGAATTGCGAGATGTAAAGTTTGTGAGCATCCACGTTTGAAGCAATAATCGAGCATCGAAACTCGAAAAAATCCAAATTCCATGTAAGAAGATGTATTATTTTCTCTTCTCCGACTACGAGGTTGTATGCATACGAGGCTCTGACGGAGAATATCGTTGGCATGCATCGTCGTGATGATGGGGTCATCGCCATCCGGCGAACACACGCATGGAAGCATTTGAACATGAAGTTTCCTTTGTTTGAATCGAGATTCGTAATGTTAGATTGGGTCTTTCGTGATGGTTTCCAACCTTTTGGTCAATCGGGACAACAATATTCTTCATGGCTTATAGTTACTCCTTATAATCTTATCCATGGATGTGTATGAAGGAACAATATATGTTTCTCACAATTCTAGTGCGGGGCCACGTAATCAAAAGAAAAGATTGATGTGTTCTTCGACCATTAATTTCGAGTTAGTAGATTTGTGGGAGCGGGTGTCACTACCTATGATGTCTCATTGAAACAAAATTTTCAGATCGTCTTGCATTGCTTTGGACAATTAGTGACTTTCTGCGTACTCTATGTTGTCGGATGGATCACGTGGAAGGTTAACTTGTCCACATTGCATGGAGGATCTTGGCGTTTACTTTACCAAAAAGTGGTAGCGATCATGGTTTGATAATCATCGAAAGTTTTAAATCCCGATCACCAATTCGGAAGGGATAGAAGAGGATTCGAGAAAGAATACGGTGATTACTAGTAGTCCACGAGCGTATCGGGAGAAGAACTATTATCTAGGATTGAAGGAATGGGACTAGTGAAGGTGGTGAAATGGGTAGTGATGCGATAAATAGTAGTGTTTCCAAATATTTTGGTAGTGGTTGGAGGAAGCGGAGTATATTAAGGATTTACCGTCTTGGAGTTCTCTTTTGATTCGACATAATTTGGATGTCATGCACATAGAGAAGAATGTATTTGATAATGTGTTCAACAACGTGATGAATATTCGGGTAAGGCGAAGATACGAGCAAATCGAGAAGAACTTAATTTGTCGCAATAGACGAGTTGAAGATGAATGAGTCGACGGGCAAGTATCCAAAGCTTCTTGACAACATGCTTAATGGGTGTCTAGACGGGTATGTTTGAATATGGGCGGATGTGTAGACATGACCAAATTGAAGATGTTTGGGATGAAGAGTCACGTCCCGTATTTTTTATCGTATACTCCGCATTCGAGAACTTCTCCCTAATGTTTGGAAGCGATAGGAATTAAGTTTATTTTCAAAGATTTGACCTCTCGAAACATCAAACTTGAGGACTGTGCAAACTTGAAAATATTCGATCGTTTTATCGGCTCGGTATATTCCCTCTAGTTTCTTGATTCAATGGAACATCTACGGTCCATCTAGCGAGATGAAGCTTCGTATTGCGGACCGTTCAATACCGATGGATGTATCCATTCGAAGGTAAAACGTTCACTTTAACAATTGTTGTCCATATGTATAAATATACACATATAACTATTAATCTTTTTATATACATTGATAGATACTTACGTAAGTTGAAAAACAACGTGAGAAATAAAGCTCGAGTGGAGGTTCTATTTGCAATGCGTGCTTAGTGAAGAAGCATCAACATTACATTCTTATTATTTTGAGGGTCGATGTAGAGCGAAACATAAGAATGTGCCTCGCAATTATAATGTTGGGGAGATATTAGGCGTGAAGACTTCCAGATATGCTTTCAATATTCAGCAAGGTGGGCGCCCTTTTGGAAAAATGTCGAAGAGATATCTAGATTCGAGTGAGTATGATCTTTGCTCGATTATATGTGCTATTAATTGCGTTGAAGTTTGGGGAACTATTTAAAGTAAGTATTTATAATTTCACGTTGTATAACTTTCAATTAGTATAACTATTTAAATACTAATTGTAACTATTTGTTTTGAAGTTTGTTTATCGATTTCTTGAAAAGATTACATCCGCATCTCTCCTGAGATTGAAATCGATGAGAACTTCTCACATTGGTTTGATACATATGTGAGTATATAATCTCGTTAACGGAACCTCCTTTTGTAATATTTAATCGTCAGTTGATAGATGTTAATTGATTTGTTGGATTTAGGTCGAAGACCATACCAACAATGTCGTCAATCCATTCATATTGGATTTAGCAAAGGGCCTTCTCCGATGATTAAGGCGTATCCGGTCTACATAAATGGGTATAAATTTCACGTTAGGCGTGGGACACAAGAGCCACCATGAGCGATGGTGTGTGCATTAAAGGTGAAATTTATGGTGCGAACAAGAATGAACTCGATTTTTCGGGAGGTTTGTGAGTTGGAATACCATGGGCTACCTATGAGGCCGTAACAATGTTTAGATGCAGTGGTTTGATCCGTCACGATTGGGGACATCGATGCTCCGAATACAAGATGGTTTACGTGAATTATAGGCGAAGGTATAATAAGTATGAACCGTTTGTCCTTGCCACACAAGCCGTTCAAGTATACTATTGTCCTTATCAGGGTTTAAAACAATCTCTGAAAGTTGGTGGGATGTATGCAAAATTAAAGCGAGCTAATGTGGAAGTCTCGGATGAATCTCTAGTTCGATAGTACCTCCCCATTTCAAGAAGATGAAATGCCTTTAATTACAAGTGTAGTGGTTGATGATGACATGACGAGTTCATCAGCTTTGATGGACATAGAAAAGCGGATAATAATCGATCGAAGATGATGGTGTCGGAATCGATTCATATGAATTATCGAATCGAGAAAATGATAATACATTGAATGATGATGATTATGATGGAGATGAATAGAATTGAAATTATCTTCTGCGGTAATTCGACATTACGAACTTTCATCTTTTAAATTCGATTAACATACTTTTTTTCTTCTTTTTTGTGTATAAACATATTTAGAAATTCATTTAATTAATTAGTTAGATAGCGATAACCATCACATCACAACATAATCGATTAATCTCTATATTTAAGTGTTTATTGTAAAGAAGCAAGTAGCATCAACGAACTAATTTGTAGCAAAAACACTAAACAAGATATCTAGCTATCCCAAAGAAGGCCTCGCACGATCACGTCGGATGTGAAAATGCTGTTAAAACCTAAGTAAGTAAAATCTTTATATATACAACCACGTCGCATCAAACATCAAACCATAACAACCGTGAAATCCAACTCGTCCACCACCTCCTCCTCCGGCCACTAGCCTGATCCACAAAACCACACCATGAACTCCTCTCCCAAGGGACGGTTTAGACTCTTAATTAGCTTAAACCAGCACCTCATAAAAGACTTACCTAAATCAATGAAATTATATAAAAGCATTTACAAAGTCTACTAGAACATCAAAGATATATAGCTCGAGATAACCATCGAATTAGTGTTAGTTATAAATAAATATTCTTGAAAGATATTGTAGATGTAACTTTTCCAATGACAATGTTTAAACAAATAGCTATGAAACCAAATTGCCTGATTGATAACTTTTGAAGAATAAAAATTATTAAAGTAACGTGCAAATCTATTTTGGATGGCAAGTCGGGGGCGAGTAGAGGAGTCGGTCTAGTGATCGTAGGAATATTTACGCATCTACCTCCTCGGATGAAGGAGTTGGCGCCTCGGTAGGAGGACTTACTCCCGGTGGAGGAGGGGTCGGCGGTGGATGCAGGACGGGCGATGGGGAAGAGACCTTGACTGTGAATGGGTACCTATAGTTAATTAGATTATTTTAACTCATTGTACTTATTTGAATATAATGTATATTATTTTTAACTCGATTGTAGGATTTTATGTCCATCGCATGATGTTGCACATGTGATCGAGTGGATTCAAGAAGGTGAACCATCGGGGTTTCGGTTGGAAATGGTCCACGAGGATCGGGCGGGTGTATTTTCAGACTTTCGGTATTATTGATTTACATTCAAGTATATTGGTTTATTGAGACTAAGTGATAGTTAATTTGATAATATTTATATCCTTTTGTTGAAAATGATGTTTAAGGTTCAAATAATATTTATCAAATGTGATCCACGGAAACAATTGTGACACAACACTATATAAGATATATGGATATGTATTTTACCTTTAGAGGACTTGTAAAAATTGAAAAAGCTTTTAACATGGAGTAAAGAGGATCTTGGGGGTTTAGCCATGAAGTGAGGTGCTTTCTAAGTCAGAGTTCATTAAATGAAATTTTTAGTGCAACTTGTCTTTCATGTATTGGTTATAAATATATGTGATTTTTGTAATTGAAAATATATTGAATGTGCATTTCAAATGTATCATTTTCAAATTTATGCTTCGAATTATTTACTGTGGGATCTGACGCTTTGTCTCTTGAAGTAGTCTACCGTGCATGGTGCCAAAGGCGGCGGTGAGATATAAGGATCTTATTCATAAGATCGAGAGCCTGACGGCCAGCCGTCAATTCATTCCCGGATCGGATTGGCTGCGTGGCGGGATTATTGGAATCGACTTGAGATGCGGACTAAGGTAGAAAAAGCTAGGAGGAGTAGGATGTGAGCCGGATGGTGAGGGGACGGGGATGTTAAGCAGGGGTGGCTCGGATGTGCTTTAGATTATGTTACCGGCATTGTAAGTATTTAGTTTTTGAATTCAATTTAGGTTTTAATGTTGTTACTTTCCGCCTCCATATATCATAATCATTAATTGCTAAGTTATTAGGCATACAAACTAATTGGATTAAAACATCATTAATGAAGCTTGTTTAATTTTCTTATTTTTAAGTAGCATTCACTCTATTATATGCACACAAATACTTATTATCATTTACCTCGTGTGCATTAATAATGTTTGAATGAATGAATAGGCGAGCGTGGAGTCCATATTTACGAGTCGGTGGGATGTTTTCGAGAAATATCATGTGTCCGATGGAAGTTATCACGAGATGGGAAGGCTCGTAGCATCATGTAAGTAGATTAAATATTAAATATGGTAATGATGTAAAATAACTTCTATTTGGAAAGTTAACGATTTTCTGCAAATACTGAGGCGGTGGAGGACAAGTTCAGATTTTGACTCAAGCGGTGAGATGAGAGCCCAGTAGATAGGACTCGGATCCTCAAGGGTTATCCTCGGTGCATCGAAGAAAAAGATTGTTTGGTCTGGTTCTCTCACGTACATTCATGGAGGCGACTCTAGTTAGCTCTGCGGCGACTTCTGTATGGGTCTCCTAGATATCGAGGCAGTTAGCGAGATGGAGGAGCGGATGAAGTTAGAGAGAGCGGATGGGCTGAGCAGCTATTGTGGAGAAGGCGTGAGCGGGCGGGCGGATTGAGCTGAGTGAGCATGCAGTGCTTGCGTCTTCAAGCTCGAGATGGAAGCTCACGGGAGGCATTCGCGATTCCTCGAGGACTCGAGTGGCAGTCTGGACCTCGACCACCCCCAGCTATTGATTCCTATCTATCGTTTTACTTCATTTATGGATATTTTGAATTGTTGTTGATTTGAATTGTTGAATTGGATTTAGATTTGGATTTATAACTCCGTGTCGAATAGTTGTTGTGAATTATCAGTTGTGGATGTATTGAATAATTGTGGATGGTTGTGGATTTGTGATTTGGATTGTGGATTTGTGATGATTTGGATTGTGGATTTGTGATGATTTGGATTGTGATTTGGATGGATTGTGGATGGATTTGTGATGATTGTGGATGTTGTTGGATTTGTGATGATTGTGGATGAATTTGTGATGATTGTGGATGTATTGAGCAGGAAAACGGGTAAAACATAATCAACTGGTGTTGAAATATTTTAAGGATAGCGGACGGAATAGAGGCGAATTAAGTCGACTGGCCAGTTACGAGCGAGACATCTAATTTGTCGTGGTGTCGTATGCAAGACTCCTCTGACCCGGACTCTGGACGAAAAGCCATGGGTGGATCTAACGTGGGTATCTGAGGAATAGAGAGTCGGAGAGTTTGGGGCATAGCACGTAGGCGATGGCGAAAAGGTACCTCGGATTGAGGGCATCGATTTCGGAGAACTTTTCGGCCTAGCAATCTGAGTCCATCGAATTCTTGCCATAGCGGCCAGCAATGAGGTTTGGCAAATGGAGTGAAACCACTTTCTAATGAGTACCTGGCGAAGAGTAGAGACGTCTATTTGGCGACCCGAAGGTTATGTGGTAGGCGTGAAGAGTATTTAAGTATGGAAGTCTTAAGTCCAATGGCGACAAGCAATGCGATCTCGAGAACTTACGCTTTGACTAGGTGTTTGAGTCTATGGATTTACCATTGCCTGTGAGAGTTGTGTGTATTGCTTTAGACTGTCAGCGGTGATGTGGTATTTCTTTCAACTTTTATGTGATGGCCAACATTAACTTCTAGTCGTGGCAACAATGTGAAGTTGTTATCGAGGGCGTAAAGAGTTGGTTATCCGATCAGATTTCAAATGAAAGAGGCTTAGGAGATGCGGCGTACATTCTTGGGATCAAGGCTTTACAGATGGTACATGAGAGGAAAATATTGAGCATATCTCAGCGTGCTACTTGATCCTGTGATTACTCGTTTTAGTATGCGACGCGAGAAAGGATTGCTACCGTTCGAACATGGCGTTCCTTTATCTTAGGAAGCGATCACCTATGTGAAAGGAGATAGAGATAAGGACAAGTTCTACGCTGTCAGTCTGGGAGTCTCATGTCTGCATGATCTTATGTCTAGAGGCCGATATCTACTATGCGGTAGGCTAGTAGCTAGGCATCTAACCTGGACAAGCTCATTGATGGGTAGAAGCATATACTCAAGTACACGAAAGGACTCGAGATTATAGGCTGGTTTACCATGCAGATAGTCTAATGCCTTTGGTTATCTGATCGGTTCCAAGTGGACCGTGATGAAAAAGTACACCTCGGTATGTGTTTACCTTGGGAGGTGGAGCCGTATCTGGCGGAGTGCTGGCGGCATGCATTGGGCTCTAATGGAAGCCGAATATGTAGCGCCTCGGGCGCTAAGGAGGCTGATGGTTCAGAACTACATCATGGATCTGGTGTGGTACTGGTTTGCCCAAGTATCATAGTTCTTGTGATAACTGGTCGATGTGAAACTAGAAGAACCACGGACCCAAACCGACCAAAACAGAGAGAAAGTACCGTATACGAGAAATCGTGAGGCGAGGACGTCGATTGAAAAGATTGATACAAGGATAACCTAGGGATCCATTCACAAGAGCTGCCGAAAAAGTCATATACGGACACGTTAGAGGACTTGGATTGCGATGATGGCACCACTAGAAAGAAACTTTTGTATAGTGGGAGAAGCAAAGTGATGGTTTTGTTTGTAATAGCTAAGGAGACACATTGTATACTAAAAGTTTGCTTTAGTATAAGTGGGAGATTGTTGTTGTATCTGAAGCGTTTGGTTGAGCTTGTATTGATTTTTGACACCACTATCTCCTTCCTGATTATACTTGATTGCATATATCCTGTCCCTTATCTCATATATAAGTTAGATCATCACATTGTGTAGAAGATCACGTAAGTCGTATGATTGGTCAAGCTTAATGAGATATAAAAGTTTCTACCGAGACAACTTGAGGACGAGTTGTCGGTATAAATGCGGTATAGATAAGTGACTTGACTTGGTTGCTTGTCTATGCTTTATGCGTTCGGCGTATTGATGGATCACGAGTGAGTTCTTCTATCGACCGTCGTAAGAACCTAGATCTGTGGTGACGATGATCTAAACCTCGATAAGGTATTAGGTGAGTATGAAGTTCGCGACCTCACTTTGACTTGTTAGGTAGGGTTATATGTTCTAACCAGATATTCTCCGATCTGGGTGGTGGCGTGTTGTATGTCATGCTAGTTATGCATGACGAGTCACCGTATCCGCTTAGGATGATGAGCGCCCTTAAGGAGCTCAAAGGTTTATTGTACTAAACCCCTGCGAGTGAGTTAGCTCAAGTACAATAATAAGGTGAGTGGTACTACTTGGAATTAAAGATATTAATTATTTTAAGTAGTCAGAATGCTCTAAATAATTAATGGACGTCGATATCTTAAATCGGGATTCGTAATGTCTATGTGCAAGCCGACACCTTGGTAATAAAGGGTAAGTTAGCATTTATTCTCTAGTGGCATGAATGAATGTTTATAAATTAATTTATTTCGGCGAACATAAGATAATTAATTTATTTGAGGCCCATCTTTATTCCTTGCATTTGATCCTCACGGCCATCCAGCCTAAGCTAAAGATAAAATCGGTGCCTGTGTCTCTATGGAAGGATTTTATTCTCTTTATCCTATAAGGATGTTATTATATTTATGGGATATGCATGGATCCTTTCCTAATCGGATTATGGTAAGTCATTATAAATATAAGGTAAGAGATAAGATCAAGGTTAATCCTCAATTATCCTAACCTAATTTTCGAGAATCCCATAGTTCTGGGAAAGGAATTTTCAAAATATCATAGAGATTGGGTGATTTTTCGAAGCATTCTCCATAGATGCCTCCTCGACTTTGGAGATCGGCAACAGCAGGATACAATCCGTAGAAGATCAACACGATTCTCGATCCGCTCATTCCGATCCATCTGAAGATTCAAAGGTAAACACGAGAAACCCTACGTGTTGCAATTAATTATATAGCGCATCTAAGAATATAATCAATGTATGGTGAATTAAATATCAAGATAGATCCTGAGAGGCTAAACCTAGTTTTCCACATAACAACAATATATCACAAAAAATATCAAAAATAATTTGAAATATAAATAAATAAAAAGTTGAAACGCCAACACGAGACGGCGTGAGCAGAGGCGTGAGGCGGCACACTGGCGGGCAGCAGCAGGCTGAGCAGGCGCCAGGAGACCTGGCAGGCTTGGCTAGCGCAAGCAACGGCGGACCGCGGGCATGTTAGAGGATTAACGGCAGGCACAGCGGAAAGCACGCGCCGGGCGGGGGCGCAGGCGGTAGGCGGAGGTACGCGAGCGTGAGGCGACGGCTGTGAGGCGGCAAAGTGGCAGAGTGGCCGAGCGATTGGAGGTAGCGCGGGGCGACCAGGCGGGGTGAGAATTTGATACGTTAGGCGCAGTGAATTTGGGAAGAATATCACGTCGATATCTATTTTAGCGACGGATTAGCGGGAATTTTCCGTCGTTAAATTTCGCTTTAACGACTCACTAATAGCGGACTTGTGTTAACGACGATTTTAGTCCGTCGTTAAATTACGGAAAAACAAAAAAATAAAATATCGGATAATATAACGGGATCTAATGCGTTAAAATCTAACGACGTATTAACGGCGGAATAATCCGTCGTTAAAATTATTGAATAAATAAATTTAAAATTAATATTAACGACGGAAGCCGTCGTCAGTTAATACTAAAATAAACAATTAAAATTCCGCTAATTTAACGACGGATCGCGATGTAACTTAACTGACGGACACAGTCGTCGCTAAATTAACTTAATAAATAAAATAAAAATCCATAATTTTAACGACGGAAAAGTTGATAGTTAAATTTAACGAACACAACGAGCGGTTATTCGATAATAATACGTCCATGAGATATCCTCGCTCGTATAGATTGATCCGAATCGTTAATAAATTTGATATGAATTCATCGCTAATCAATCGTCAATTGAATGCGAATTTGGCGTGCTAATCATTGCATATTTTGTAGTGAAAGAAGATAAATCACACAAAAGGACCAAAATCAAAGGACATCATCCGACCATGATCACCAGCGTAATCTAAAAAGTAAGTATGTCGCATGAACTCCGTGAGTATCGAGTTATCTCGAGTGAACAGGTTATACCACGGATCGGTACACAAATGTGGATACATATGCTAAAACAATCATAGCATGCCTAAGAAGTAATGCATGTCTTTACTTTTAGTTCTACCGACCGACAGAGTCGACACCAAGGTTGCCATGTTGTCGAATATAGATCCAACAACCAAACTCGCAGTAGAAGCTACAATAGTTTTGTCCCATAAAATGTTAAAGTTATAGAGAATAAGTTAGAAAATGGATAAAGGACACATCAAGGAAATACAATTCCCGTAATGGTTGTCCAACGCTAATGATCGCCAATACTCTGTAACGGACGTGTATAGATTCGGATCTCAACAATGTATGCCCCAAATATTTCTATCATTTACCGAGGATCGACCGCTTAGTAGATTCCATCTCGAGATGTGAATTATTGTCAATGATGGACGCTTATCGGGTACCACGCGTCAAGATGAATCCCAACGATGTATCAAAACAGCTGAGTTTATTTTGGAACATATGGTCATTTCAAAGATTCGTCGGATGAAAGACGAGGGCAACATATCAATGCATGGTGGATAAGATATTCAAAGAATGATATGTCGCAACATGGAAATCTACATAGACGACATATTGGTCAAAAGTCAAAAGCTCACACTCACTCGGTAGATTCGACGAAATATTCGCAGTTAAGATCATATAGCTGAAGTTTAATCCACCAAATCGCTTCGAGTCCAAAGCGATTTTTTTGTTATATGGTGCACCTAAAGGCACGTAAATGCTAAAGTAAATGTCGTACAAGATGACATTACAAGCATTAGAAATCATGAGACTTACGACGAATCACAACCCTAAGGTGTTTATCTCCGATCCGCATAAAACTCGCTTTTTAAAGTATTCACGGGTTGAATGGACAAAAGAATGTTAGAAAGCATTTGAAGCCTCGAAAAACATATGATCAATCTACCATCTTGATAAAGCTTGGAGAAGAAACACTCTTTCTTTATTTCGCGAAGAGATGAGACATTAAGGTCGCTTGGTTGAAGAAATAACACTAGAAACCCATATACTACGTGAGTAGAATAATACAAGGAGTTGAACCGAGATATTCGGATAACGAGAATGTAGCACTAGCATAATGATAACAACTAGAAAACTAAGACACTATTTCTTAGCGCACGGTAGTAGTCGAACACATATACCTTTCAAGAAAATCCAGGAAGCCGAATTGTGGGAAGGATGGCAAAGTGGATAGTCGAGCTAAGTGAGTATGATGTAGAGTTCAAACCAAGAACGATAATTAAAGCTGGATGTATTTGATTTCTGCTGAAACCACGAGAAAGCCATAAATTGTTATCTGGATAGCCTCGTGCACATCTTAGTAACTAAGGAATGATGTGGAGCCGGTATATGGATATATACGCCAAGGAGGTGACCTTCAATTGCAATATGATTCGATTCCCAACGTCAAATAATGAAGCATAATATGAGACCCTTACTAAAGCATGAGAATCCTAGCAACCCGGCGAAGAGATAATCATGCACTCGATTCACGCTAGTAGTACTACAAGTACTAGGACATTCGACAAGAAAGATGATAGAATTTAAAATATTGCAGCCGGTAGAGAAGAAAAATTCCATAAAATATCCATGACAGTCCACATGGAAGAAAATGAAAGCGAGAAACTGCAGGTTAGCTAGTGCAAGTGAAGCCGATTTTTCTGGACAAAGTGATGCGCTAAAGGTAGAAGGAAAATCCTTCATAATGGAGCGGAAGCCATAGCGAAAGATCGCTAGAGAATCTCTATCGTGAAATTCCGAGAACTAGTCGATGCTAGAGCACTCAAGATCGCCTATGCCAAGTTTTGCTTGATCGCTGATTTTCTTCACGCGTGCTTTACACACCTTACTTAAGATGTTTATCGAGCATGGGGAGATATGTGCTCGAGAGAAATTCATGAAGGACGCTTGAAACCACACATGATTTAAAGACTCTGCGAAAACATTAAGAGTTGGGTACATTTTGCCTACCATGCACCGGATGCTAGAGTTGGTTAGAAATGTTCAAAATGTCAACGACGCCAAACTAACACATATCCCGGAAGGAAACTAGAATAATGTGATCCTTATGCCCTTTGACAAATGAGGCATCGACATAGTAGAAAAATCATGTCGACGAGAAAGGTGCACATAGTATTGTTCGATTCTGTAATCGATAGCAGGTTTGGTCGAAGTTAGTATACACATGTTTCAGTTTACCACCTTCTACAATCTCCCTATCGAATTGAATACTTGATGCATATATCGTGTCCCTTATCTCATATATAAGTTAGATCATACAGTGTGTAGAAGTCACTAGTCGTATGATGTTAGCTTAATGAGATATAAAAGCTTCACCGGTAGACAACTTAAGGACGTTTGTCTGTATAGTGCTGTATAGATAAGGTGACTGACTTCGGTTGTTGTCATCTGGTATCGTCTCGCGTATCTGAAGGATCACGTGAGATGTTCTTCTATCGACCGTAGTGAAGAACCCGAGATCTCGGACTTATGATTGATCTAAACCCTCATAAGGTATTAGATTAGTATGATGGTCATTGACATCACTTTGACTTGGCTATGCGTAGAGGTTATATGTTCTAACCATATTCTCAGCATCTGGGGGTGGCGATTGCTTGTATGCCAGTTATTCAGATCAGTCACCTTGAGTACCGTTTAGATGATGACGCGCCTTAGGAGCTTCAAAGGTTTATTGTATTAAACCCTCGCGAGGTTGAAGTTAGCTCGAAGTACAATAATAAGGTTGAGTGGTACTACTTGAAGCTGAAATTAAAGATATTAATTATTTTAAGCGATGATTCTGCTATAAATAATTAATGGCGCTCGATATCTTAAATACGGAGGATTGTAATGTCTAAGTGAAGCCGACTCCCTCGTAATAGAAGAGTTAAGTCAAAGAATTTATTCTGTGGCATGAATAAATGTTTATAAATTAATTTATGTTAAAGAACATAAGATAATTAATTTATTTGAGGCCATCTTTATTCCTTGCATTTGATCTCGGTGGCCCATCCAGGCCTGGCTTAAGTAAATCGGCGCCTCATGTATGCTCCCAAAGGCCAGATTTTATTCTCTTTATCTATAAGGATATTATTATATTATGGATATGCATAACCTTTCTCTTGGGATTATGGTAATGCATTATAAATATAAAGGTAGATAAAGTTGGTTAATGCTCATTAATCCTACACAAATTTTCGAGTAATTCATAGTGATTGAGAGAGAATTTTCGAAATTTAGAGTATCAGGGATTTTCAAGCATTTCATAGATCGTCCTCGCTCGACATTGAGATTGGAACACAGGATACGAGTCCGAAGGTCAGCATTAGTCTCGAATCACGTTGATCCGTTCATCTTCGTCGCCAGAGAAAAATACAGTGAAACCAGTGCATAATGCGCTGCGGGTTTATAATCTACAGATGGTGAATTAAATATCCGAGATAGATCGCAAAGGCGAGGCTAAACCTAGTTTTCCTACAATTGTGGTATCAGGCACAGGATCGGAATCTTGGCTCTGTTGGATTAATTCCGTTTGATTATGCGATGCGCTTAATTAGTGTTGGATGCTGTGGATTCAATGTCTTTCGTTTATTTTTGTTGAGATTGTTTTTCGACGAGAAAATCCGTGGTTGAATTAGATTTATTTTACGTAAATCTTATACGTAAAGAAAAACGAGCAACACGAAGAAGCGAAGCAGCGAACTACGGCCAAGAGGACGAGCTACCCAATGACTGGCCTTAAATCTTGTTCTCGGCATCGAACTGGCGTGGGGGCGGGCAGGCGAATTACAGCGTGGCTCGGCGGTCGAGCGATGCAGTCTGCGTGTTTGGCAGATGCCTCGGCTTACCGCTTCAGCTGAACGTCTTGGCGCTCGACAAACCTCGGCGGATCGAGGCGGCGGCCAGCGGCCTTGAATCTTGTCCCAGAGCGTGGCGAGCGGCAGCGGCGCGTGTTTATCAGCAGAGGAAACCTCAGTGGCTGTCCGCTTCGGCGGCTCGACCACGGCATAGCCTTGAGAGAAACAATGAGGTCTCGGCGGCCTTGAGGGCAACGCACCGCATTATGCGTGGTGCTCGGCGGGATGTCTGCGCGCAGTGGTGCGAGTTCACGCCGGGAAACCTCAACCCCGTTCTCGGCCTCGGTAGCACGTTTTCTCAGCTGAGATCAGGCGACTAGTGCAGTCGCGTAGGTTTTCTCGGCCGAATCTGCAGAACACTGTATGATTACTCGGCGGCCTTGGGCCTTGAGTGTCTGTCTTCTCGGCTCCGGCCGGCTGACGAGGAGGCGAAACTAGAGGCGTGATCAGAGCGCGCATGGTGCTAAGCTGCGCAGCGCTGTGACCCGGCCCGTCTTGGGCGACCCAGGCCAAACCCGACACGAACCCAATTTGCGGCCCGAACGATTCCGGATTTTTAGGCCCGATCGGCCGTTCACGGTCGGCAAATCCGGTTTTAGCGGATCAGTCACGCGTGCAGCGAGCACCGTTTCGAAGTTTAATTATGTACTTTGCAATTCTATGTAATAGATTTAGTCACGGGTTCCGCGAGTGGAGCCACGATGAGCGTTTTATTTTATTTTTATCGTTCATTGCATGTCGTGGATGTTTAAATTATGCGATAGCATGCTATGTATGTTTAAATTACGTTGACAAACCTTTAAGTGTTTTACGTATTTAAGAAATGCGCATAGTAAGCATGCTTTGAGTTTATCGCGTTTTCGAGCAGCATATTTTAGAATTACTGCGTGCGTGTTTTACATGTTGAGTTCTATGAACAAGCATCTTGGGATTACGTGATGCATGTAGACAAACCTTTTTGAATAAAAAGACTAAGCAACAGCAAACAAATTAATTTTTCAAATTAAAATGTCAGACCTCCTTTTGATCTCTAAACAAAGTGAGGCCTTGGCTGAGTGGCGTCCACCAGTGGCTTGCACCTTTGTTTATCATAAGTTTGTTAGATGAGATTTCTAAATAAAACTTTTTAAATCTATTGAAGTGGGAGTTTCATGTGTAACGTCCACACGTGTGGCTTGCATGTGCGATTTTCATAAGTTCTCTAGAGATAGATATAAAATAAGATAACAAAGAATTTGAATTGGAGCGGTATGGTCCGAATGAGTATGCCAATTCAAATTCATTCTCTTGTTAAAATTGTGGTCATTGCTTAGACATCACCTCAAGTACAACTTCCCTTGAAGTCCCTTCTTGCGATAGTGATGTGGTCTAGAATCGATCGTTAATTTCATTTGTCGTAAGGATAAGTTGACATGGATTGAAATGCGACTAAAAGGTATATTTTAGTGCAGTGGGGGTTCGTGTGTAAGCGTCCACAGCGTGGCTTGCATGTGGGATTCCTTGAGCGATTGGAGGTTTCAATTAATATTGTTTTATCAAAGGTTCAATATTATTATTCACGAATTATATGCGATCGTATGCTTATGTGTTTCATTATCTTTTGATATGTCTCTTATTGATTATCGATATGCTCGCTAAAAATCCATTATCGGTCCAAATTTTATCAGTGAAAGCGAAACATGGAATATGTTCTTATGTTGAAGAACACATATTTGTTCTCACTACTCTAAACCCGATGCTACTTCGCGCGCTTGTCGACTAATGGCGACGAGTCGAAGCGAGACTTTGGAATAAGTCGAACAATATGGCTTCATGCTATATGATGACTACTATGTCCAAGGCTTGTCGATCGATGGTAGTGGCGGAAAATATTTGGTCGAGTCTCGAGTAAGTTTAGGCGATCGGATCGAGACGATCTCTTGCAATGAGGAAATCTTGGCGTGTAAGATGGAAGAATGAAGTTCGGTCCATGAACATGTCTCCCGATGACTCATCTCATGGATAGTCTTGATCGGTTGGGAGGGTATTGTGGCAAGCCAAGGTCGATATAATCCTCAATACCTTGCCCAAGTCTTTTGAGAACTTTCGCGTGAATGCGATCGTGAAGCAACCGAGGTTACACCAGTCGATTCTTGTAATGATCTCCGTTCTTTGCGGAAGGAGTTATGGAAAAAGGAGCACATGCTCTTGCTAGCACATCTAAGGGCCCAAAATTTTCGTTGCAAAATGGAAAGAGAAAAGGGTACCAAGGTGAAAGAGGCAAGGCAAGCGATTGGAAGTAATGGGAACAAGAGCGTGGTTTGCACGGAGGCAGAAGAAGCGAAGGAGAGAGGCCGAGTGCTTGAGTGCGGTAGGCTGGGCATTAGGCAGTGCCCTACATGCTCGAGGCTCGAGTGCGTCGTTTGCTTTAATGCTTGAGCATGTTTAGCGACTTGTTCTACCCATTCTTGGGTAGTAGAATCTGGCATGTGATCATGTTGTTGTGCACCTTGCCGAGGGTTCTTTGTGAGACAAGGAGGCTGTTTGATGGCGAGATAACGATCTCCATGGGCCTTGGCGAAAGTCGAGGCCGTTGCGAGTTGGAGATGTTACTTTATGTTTGAAGCAGGTTTTAGTTTTGAGCGTTTTATATGTGCGGATTTTCGAGGCGGAACCTTGTTACGCTTGAGTATTTACTAAATATGATACATTATTTTTATAGTGGTGTTTCTATCGTAAGAAATAACGAAGTTATCTGTGTTGACGCGTTATATAATTAAGCTTTATACTATTTACGCAAAACATAATACCTATAACTATGTTGCATCTTCATCAAACCACAAAAGGGAAAGTTTTTCTTGTGAATGACACTACTTTCTCTGGCGTCTTAGATTAGGTCACATCAATCTAAATAGGATCAGGCGGCTAAGAATGGAGCGTTGGGTAATCTCACGGTTACTCGGTTCCCGATGCAAATCACATATAGAAGGTAGATGTCGACAGACCGCTTAGCGAAGGGTTATAGAGGCGAAGAAATGTTAGAGCTAGTCCATTCGGCTGTGTGGACAATGTCACACAAGCTCGAGGAGAGATGCAGTATTTGTCCTTTCATTGTGATTACTCAGAATGCGGATACATATACACCTTCGCGCAAGTCTAAATGTTTTGAGAAATTGAAGAGTTCAAGGCGGAGGTGGAGGCGAAGCTTGGTAAGAGTATCAGAGTCGCTGGCGTTACGATCGCGGTGGCGAATACCTCGATAACGAGTTTATGTACTATCTAGTGAAGTGTGGGATTACGTCAAGCGCTTGCACGGTACGCACCTCTGACAAAATGGTGTGTCGGAGGCGAAGAAAATGACTCTTTTGGAAATGGTTAGATCGATGATGAGTTATGCAACATTGCCTATTTCGTTCTAGGGGTATGCGCCAAAGCGACGACATCTTGTTAAATCTAGTATCGTCCAGTCGATCGAAAAAGACCCACTTTCGAGGTTGTGGTTTGGGTATGAAGCCAGGTTTAAACCAATAAGGATATGGGGCGATCCAGCGCACGTCTTTGAACAAGTGACAAGTTGGAGGCTAGATGCGGCCTTAAGGCTGTTTATTGGCTATCTAGAGGAGCGAGGTGGTTTATTCTATAGTCTGGGATCGGAAGGTCATTATTAGCACTAATGCTCGATTCTTAGAAGAGGACTATGAAAAATCATAAATCAAAGTTGGAAATCATTCTTGAGAATTAGAAGATAGTTATTCCATCATCGTAGGTGGAAATGCGAGATGTACGGATGTCGGTGAGTGGGAGGATCGGATGCTTGAGGTGAGGACGAATTCCTTTGGAATGCAGGCGGAAAAAGTAAGTTGTACCACCATGACAGTTGTGCAGATAGAGAACCACAGATTCTTTGCACAGTTGCCATTGTGCTCAGCTCATAGGCGTGGGAGGTTTGTTCGTCGGCCCGGCGATTTATGTTGTGGGTGAATCTTGGTTAGTCGGGGAAGAGCAGGGCAATAATCGACCCATGGACATCTGAGGAAGCGTCTGAATATTGATGCAAGATCACAGCCGCGTTATGGACTTAGAAATGGAGTCCATGCGGTATGGATCTTATATGAAAGACACTTCTACACGGATGGCGAAGCCATAGGTAGTAAGTGGATATCTGAGAGAGAGATTCGATGGAGAGGTTTCGGCTTTAAAGCCGAACTTGTGTGGTACTCTCCAGTTGAGGGCATCGATTTCGATGAGACACTACTTTTGTAGCAATGCTCAAGTCCATCAATTCTTCGGCCATGCGACCCTTGAACCTAGAGGTTTGGCAAATGGATGTTAAAATCGCTTTTCTAAGCGGTTACCTTGAGGAAGGTAGAGACATCTATGTCTGACTTAGAAGGTTATGTGGTGAAGGGTGAAGAGCATCTAGTATGGAAGCTTAAGAGTCCATTTATGGACTTAAGCGAACCTCGGTCATGGAACTTATGCTTTGGCGAGGTGGTGAGTCCTATGGATTTACCAGTTGCCTAGCGAGAGTTGTGTATCGGTTAGATGTCAGCGGTGATGTGGCATTTCTTGCACTTTATGTAGATGACATGTCCTTCTAGTTGGCAACAACATGAAGCGTTATCGGGGCGTAAAGTTGGCTATCGATCGGTTTCAAATGAAAGACTTAGGAGATGCGTACATTCTTGGGATCAAGGTTTGCCGAGATCACGAGAAGAAAATGTTGAAGCTAATGCTATTGATATTGTGATTACTCGTTTTTAGTATGCGGGCCGCTTGAGAAGGATTGCTACCTTTCGGACATGGCGTTCCTTTATCTAAAACCTTGATCACCTATGTTGCAAAGGAGATAGAGGAAATGAGACAAGTTCCTTACTGACTTGCCGTGGGAAGTCTATATGCCTTCTCTATGCGAGGCCCGATATACTGCTATCATGCGGTAGGCATAGTAGCTAGATATCGATCTAACCACGGACAAGCTCATTGAATTGCGATAAAGCATATACTCGAAGTACACGAAAAGGACTGAGATTATAGGCTAGTTTACCATGCAGATAGTCTAATGCCTTTGGGTTATCTGACTCGGATTTCCAATGGCCGTGATGAGAAAAAGTGCACCTCGGGCTATGTGTTTACCTTGGGAGGTAAATGTATCTGGCGGAGTGCAAGCGGCGATGCATGCGGACTCTACCATGGAAGCCGAATATGCCGCCGGAGGCTAAGGAGGCTGTATGGTTGAGAACTCGCCGTGGATCTAGGTGTGGTACTGGTTTGCCCAAGAGTATCATAGTTCTTGTGATAACTTCGAGTGCGGTGGCAAACTTCGAAGGAACCACGGACCCTCAAGGCGACCAAACATATAGAGAGAAAGTACCATGTCATACGAGAAATCGAGACGATGGGACGGCCGATTGAAAGGATTGATACACGGATAACCTAGTGGATCTATTCACAAAGAGCTCGCCGCAAAAAGTCTATCGATGGACACGCTAGAGGACTGATTGGTATGATGGCACCCACTTAGAAAGGAAACTTTTGTATAAGTGGAGAAGCAAAGTGATGGTTGTTTGTAATAGCTAGTAGAGACACATTGTATACTAAAAGTTTGCTTTAGTATATGGGAGATTGTTGGATTTGTATCGCAGTAGTTTTGGTCGAGCTTGTATACAATGTTTCTGTTACCACTATTACAATCTCCTATCCGAATCTAATACTTGATCTGCATATATCGTGTCCCTTATCTCATATATAAGTTAGATCATACAGGTGTAGAAGATCACGTGTCCGTATGATTGGTCAAGCTAATGAGATATAAAAGTTTCCTGAGACAACTTGAGGACGAGTTGTCGTATAGTCGATAGATAAGTGACTGACTTGGTCTTGTCTATCTCGAGTGCTCTCGACGTATTGATGGATCACGTGAGATGAGTTCTTCTTCGACCGTCAGGAAGAACCTAGATCTCGTGACTTACGATGATCTAAACCTGATAAGGTATTAGGTGAGTATGAAGGTCGACATTCACTTTGACTTGTTACGGCGAGGTTATATGTTCTAACCCAATATTCTCCGCATCTGGGTGGTGGCAAGGTTTGTATGTCATGCTAGTTATCACGACGAGTCACCGATCCGCTTAGGATGATGACGCCCTTAAGGAGCTCAAGGTTTATTGTACTAAACCCGCAGTTGAGTTAGCTCAAGACAATAATAATGGTTGAGTGGTACTACTTAATGAATTAAAGATATTAATTATTTTAGCGTCATCTCTAAATAGATTAATGGACGCTGATATCTTAAATACGGATTCAAATGTCTGTCAGTACCCACCTTCTGAATAAAGGGTAAGTCAGATTTATTCTCTAGTGGCATGAATGAATGTTTATAAATTAATTTATGTTCGGGTTTGACATAAGATAATTAATTTATTTGAGGCCCATCTTTATCCTTGCATTTGATCCTCAGCCCATCCGCACCGTGCAGTAAAATCGGTGCCATGTGTCTCTATGGAAAGGATTTTATATCTCTTTATCCTATAGGATATTATTATATTTATGGATATGATGGATCCTTTCCTGGGATTATGGTAATGCATTATAAATATAAGGTAAGAGATAAGATCAAGGTTAATCTCAATTATCCTAACCTAATTTTCGAGAATCCCATAGTTCTTGGAGAAGAAATTTTCAAAATATCATGAGAGATTGGGTGATTTTCCAAGCATTCTCCATAGATCGCCCTCACTCGACGCCGAGATCGGGCAACCGGATCGGATCAAAGCACGAGTCTCGATCCGTTATCCCGATCCATCCCCGATGACATCAGGTAAACATGCGAAAACCCACGTGTTGCAATTAATTATATAGATGATGCTAGAATATAATCAATGTATGGTGAATTAAACATCCAAGATAGATCCCTTAGGCTAAACCTAGTTTTCCCTACATAGTAGTGGTTGATTATTTTACCAAATGGGCGGAGGAGTCGAGGGTTGTAGCAAAGTTGATGAAAGGGTAATCGAAAGTTCTTATTGGAAGAACATTTGTTTAGATTGAGAATACGAGAATCCTTATATTTGATAATGGCACGCAATTCGACAAAGCGTGAATATGAAGATGGTGCCAAAATGAAGATCGAACAACAAATCGTTGTGGTGGCACGCTATAAGCGATGGATGGGTAGAAATAACCAACAAAGCTATCATTAACAATCTAAAAGCCGATTGGAGAAAGCTAAAGCAGCTGGGCGAAAGAACTAGACTCGGTCCTATGGCGTACAAAACCCCGAGAACAACTTCTAGAAAATCATCTTTCGACTTAGCATGTCGATCTAGCGGGCATCCTAGTAGAAATAGGATGAAGACAAAGATTTTATACTATGATGAAGAACTTAACAGAGAGAATTACTAAAGGAGAACATGGACACGATAAAAAAAAAGAAAGAAATGACTCACATCGGGTTTGAAAATTATAAGTGAAAGATAAAAACGACATAAGGTAAGAAAATACAAGTCGAGAAAGTTCGACAAAGAGACTTAGAGGGTGTTTGGTGAGCTTATAAACAAAACAGCTTATAAAATGTTTTTAAACTTATAAGAGACTTAGTCTTATGAAGAGCGACACCCAAGACCAACAGGGAAAATTGGATCCCAATGGGAAAGTCCATTTTATGGTCACAAAAGTACTTAAATGAGGAGGATATGAGTTGATAGATCTGGGAAAAAAACCCTACGACCATGGAACATCTCTAACATGAGGAAATTCTTTAGATGAGGATTGATCTAGGCGTCATCATTAACGGGTTTCTCTTCATTGTTTTACGGATTCTTATTTATTTTCTTATTTTTAGATAATCTTTTTCTATGATCTTTTTTTATAAAAAACAAAAATAATTGCCAAATAATTGAGTAAGGATCACGGATCCATCCATTGACATGGCGAAGTGTCATGAGAAAAAAAATTATTTGAGCAGGATGTAATGTGGATTCCCAGCGAGGCCACCTGCGACGAACTCATGATTATAGTTTTGAGTTGTGAGGTCTGCAAATAGATCACAACTAATTTTGCTAAAAGCCTACAGAGTAGACCTAGGCGGGCGTGTGATCCCTCTTCATGAATAACCCAATTTCTTGGACTCGTGCGTAATCGATGGGGATGAGAGGAAGAGGAATATTCCATACATGAAAACCGAGGTTATCATATTCTGACTGAAAGCCGAAGCGGCACAATTACAAAGCAGGATGCTGACACGATCACAAAATCGGATATGTAATGACATTACCAAACGGATGCGGTGAAATAACTAAGTCGGGCGTAGCGATTTACAAGATTAGATAAAGAAAAACATGTAGGGCTAGAAATAGTGTGCTGGCATAGCTCCCGAGGAAAATTACATGCAGAGACCAATAGATTCATGCCGTTGACCATTGAAGCTAGAAGCGAGAACAAGCCCGACATAAGGGCCTACCTCGCTGACCCTTGTTTCTCCCAGATTAAGAAGACTTTACAGTTTACATTCCCAAGGTTGGAGATAGAACTAGGAGACCTAACACCGAGAACTCACCGTACCTATCTACATTGCCCCGAGTTCCCCGATGGGAATGATTTGCGAAGATCGGGACAACGAGAACATGAAGAATCTACGAATGGGCTCTCTCGACTCCACCACAAGGCTAGCACTAGAGCATCACGAGAATGAGGCAGCACCCTAAACGGCGCTTGCCGAACTCAGGGCTACTGACTGACCATTCGAATAACAAGAGGCCGACAAATGAATCGCATAATGGCGATTAATTTATCGAGAAGGCGAAGAGAAAAGTGGAAGTCCATTTGGGGATGAAATCAACCACTTTTGATAAAATGAAGCAAGAATGGCGAAAAAGAAAGATGTGTCCACCAAAGTCGGGAAAGACCGAGAAAAAAAAAACAGACAGAGATGGCTATGAAGGGAAAAAGCGAGAAAATGAAGAGGTGTTTATCTTTGGGAGAAAAAAGTCGAAGATGTAAACTTCCTCAAAAATGGAAAATGTAGATGATCCATTAATACTTGACGATTCAAACTACCGATGCGCAAAGAAGATCGCCAAATGTTTGATATAGAAAGGAATCGACATATAGATAAAGAAAGATCACAACAATAAAAAGAGGATTAGGAAAATCAAAAGTCGATATGAAAATAAAGATTTCTTAGTAAAAGATGATTCGTCAATCAGAATGAGATCATGAAACATAAGAAAATAAGACTTTTGATTTCATATTTTTATTACAATAAAATAAAAAATAAATCTAAAGATGCATAACTTTTTGACACTAGTAGCAACATCGGATCTATCTCTTTGTAGAGTCGCCATGAGTTGTTTGTTACAGATGCCCACGTCTCGAGCCGACTATTCGAGGTAGATGCGAGCCTCGTAGTTGGTAGAGAGGAACATGCTAGGGCTATCTTCCTAATTTTCTCGTAGAAGTGTGAAGTGGCGAACGAAGATCGACATGATAATAAGAATGACCGAAAGAATAACATAGGTAGGCGCGACAAGCGAGGAATTGAGAGGTGCCTCCTGAGCTGACGACCTTGGTATCGCTCCCGGCCGCACGCAGGAAATCCTAAGCCGTGGATTCGTCCATAAAGCCGGTACGCAGTTGATAGCTCCCAAAACCTCCCAGTAGCTTTCGGAGTAGCCTACATGGCATAACTCTCAAGCGATACAATGCGCGAGACATCCAGAGACATAAAGACATGAGTGCGGAGATGCTCTTCCGTCATGTCATATGCGAGCATGCAGAAGGAAGCGTTGTCTAATGGGAGTAGGGTTTAGAAGGTGCAATCTAGGATCGGCGCCCAGGACATAATGTACTCAGATAGAACTCTTGGTAGGCAGATCTCTCAGGTCGGGGAGGCAGTTGGTATGGAATAAATATCAACTATACCACTTCGTAAAAAAGTATGCATGGATGCCCACGTGTATCATATCACGACACGGAGATGTCGAGTCGATCTGACAGGCGGATACGTACCCAGTGGACCAGAAGGCCCGACTCCGTATAGTCGAGTACTCATTTTGAGTAGAAACGACATCGTATGTACTAGTGAATTATAGCAAGGGACACGTCTCGGATAGAGGCGACTCATTGCATCTGAGATCTATCATAATATCTGGTCAGTCTCTAAGTATCGTAAATATCATATTCTAAAAGGCTTGAGATCGCTTCTTTCGTTACCGTATTTACGCTATAAATACTCTGTCATTCGGGGATCGAGAATGCATGATCTTAAGCTATCATTAAGCACTTAAGTATAATATATTACTAACTTGAGCGTCGAGTGTCTACCAGAGACTCCTTTCGGCTTTGTTTTGCGATTGTCCGATTCGCATTTCAGGCGATTCAGAAGAGACATTAGACTACGTTCTCAACCATTGCTCGATCATTACCATGAGTAGGGCGTGAAGCAGTTCGGTTTACGTTAGCAAGCAATTTCTCGAAAAAAGTGGGCGAAAGCAGAGATCGTTTTAAATTTTCGGTTAATTAATCGATCGGTTCCGACCCGGTTCGGTTTTCGATTAGCTAAAAGATAAAATTAAATTAATTAATAATAAAATAAATAAAATAATAATTAAAATAAAAAATAATTATTAAAAATCGATATTTATTATAAATAAATAAAATATTTAACAAATAATTAAAATAATTAATAAAGTAATTAAAAATTGATTTTAATAATTTTTAATTAATTAATTAATAATGAAAAATAAAAATGATTTTTAGGTTCCGACCGTTCGGTTATCGGTTAACAATAACCAAATTTTTTTCAACTCTGGGCAGATAGCAAATTTGTCGGTTTCGGTTAGTTTCGATTCTAGAAAATCGAAAACCGTTTAAGACACTAATAACCATGAGTGCGTCGACTTTATAATTATTTATTAGATTTACGTTGAATCTATCAATCTTATTCTTCAAATACTCAATCATATTTTTCAATCCATTATATTATAAAATTTTAGATGTCTAAAAATTTACAAATAGGAGCGACTCTGAAATTAAAAAGAAAAAGAATCTCCACACTCGGTTCTTGTTTATAACACAATCTAATTATAATACACTTTAAAAAATTAAATTGATTTATTGTCGAGGCTACGAAATAAAAAAAGAAAAGGAATCTCACGCTCTACGGTTCTTGTTTGATAACCTGATCTAATTATAATACACTTAATAAAAAAATTGATTTATTGTACTTTACATAAATTATTTTATTTTATTTATTTACTCCGATTCAAGATTTTATTTTTATTTAGTTTTTTTTTGAGAGCCACTGGGTGGGGGTTACTTTATTAAAAACTTGGGTGAGTTAGATGCAACGTGAGTTCTCACTTGTTTTTCTTTAAAAATAATTTATATTAGTTATGGTGAGTAAGAATATATAGATTTTATTAATTTTTAATTCAAAATTCATAATTATGGTTTATTAATTCATAATTAAGGTTTATTAATTCATAATTAGGGTTTATTAATTCAAAGTTAGGGTTTATTAATTCACAATTAGGATTTATTATTCAAATTAGGGTTTATTATTTCCAATTAGGGTTTACTAATTCCAAATAGGGTTTATTAATTCAAAATTAGGGTTTATTAATTCATAATTAGGATTTATTAATTCACAATTAAGGTTTATTAATTCAAAATTATTATTTATTAATTTATAATTAAAGTTTATTAAATTAATTAATTTTAATTAGAATTAATTTAATAATAATAATAATTTAATTAATTAATTAATTAAGGGTGGCCTCGTTAATGCTGGCACAGGAGACCACCCTGCTATTTGTGAATGATGATTGATGCGGGACACACTTAATAAGAACATCTCAAGGATTTTCTAAAAAATATAATAATTTTATCTACATTTTATAATAAAAATAATATTTCATTCCCAATGGTTTATTATATTGTACAACAAAAAGAATATTTGAGAATATTCTTCTTTATTTGTTCAATCATAATGCAATTTTAATTTTACGTATATTCTAGAATAAAATAAATATTCATCATTATATATTAATAGTAATAACAATGACAAGGAAAAAAGAAACAAAAATAGTTAGCTACATTCTTTGCTTTTTTTTTGTAATTTAATCTGAAATTTAATTTAAAGGGTAGCGTCATGGTAGTTCGAACAGGACCTTTGGTATAGAAACGTGCTCACTCTATAGCTGATAGCCACACATAGGCTGCTTCATTTTTTCACGCAATATGGATGTTGGCGTAGAAATGAAGCAAAATATCCCGCAAGGTTGGAGGCGATATACTGCAAAATGGCGTCCAACGCCTAATATTGCGGGGGTTGAAGTTGCTCAAATAGGATGTAGGATTTGGCGTTTAAAATTTGAGCTCTAATTCTTCTTAGCCCATGTAAACTACATCTTTCGTTCTAATATTATTAGTTTAAAATTTTAGATACGTAAATTGAAGAAGATTATATTTATGTATAAAGTAGTATACATAATTCATAAAATTTAAAATATTTTATACATATTGTTTTAAAATAAACTATATGTAAAGTAGTGTATCAACTCATAAAATTCAAAATATTTTTATATATATTTTAAAAATAAATTAATAATAATGAGATCATCTGAAAAGAAAAGTGAAACAACAATAATAAAATGGAAAAGAGCAAACATTTTGGGTACCAATTTGGGGAATCTTAGCTGACCGACTCAGCTCGCGCAAGTGGGCCAAACCCCCACGCCATTATCTGAGTCCCTTCTCGAGAACTCTATAAATAACTGCGCATTGAACCATTCATAGGCTTGAAGAAGCTACTCAAAGCCTCTCCAATTCCTCTTCTCTCTTTTCTCTAAATTAGTACCTAAATCCCCCATTAAATCAACCAGCAGGTTTCTAAATCGCATCGAATCATGATCGGAGCTCCTGTCAACTCTCAAGCCCAGTCTCAAATTCCTCTGCAGCTATGGCGGCCGCATCCTCCCCGTTATCCCGACGGAAACTCCGCTACCACGGTGGCGACACCCGCGTCCTCTCCGTCGACCGCTCCGTTTCGCTTTCCGGTCAGTTTTTCCTTTTGCCGTTTTGAGCTGAATTAGGTCGATTCAATTCGTATCGGGATTTGATACTTTTTAATTCCGTTGCTTCAATTTCTGTTTCAACAGAGCTGTTGGTGAAATTGGGAGATGTGCGGAAGTTCGGTGACTCTGAGATGCCAATTGCCGACGGAAGATCTGGACGCGCTAGTGTCGATCACCTCCGACGAGGATCTAGCCAACCTAATCGAAGAAATACGACCGTGCTGCGGCGGCGTCGCCGTCCTCTTCTCTGAAGATTAGAGCATTCCTCTCCGCCCCCAAAACCACCAAAAATCATCATCTCCTCCTTCCTCATCGGCCTCCTCCAGCAGTAACGGGTCAACCTCGCCGATATATCCGTTCTACTCTACCGCCTAGATACCCCATCTCCGGCGGCGGACGGTGCATCCGGCATGCTTCGAGGCCTCCTGTGTACCCTATTATCGGTGAAAGCCGCCGGAAAACTTCCTCATAACTATGTCTATCAATATCACAATCATAGCCATGGAAATGGCGGTCATGTTTTGTCGTCCAAAATGGCAACCACTGGCAATAGCAGAAAAGCTCTCGTGAAAGTGGAGACCCCATTAAAAAAAAGAACCTGCTATAATACTAAGTTGAAGAAAAAAGAGGTTTATGTTGTGTAAGATGCGTATGGCCGTATGGGAATGTGTATATGATTAAGAAAGGGGATCCATTTCCATTGATCCATCCCTGTCTGCTGCTCGAAATTAATGAAACGTTTTGAGTCCATTGTCGTTTATCCTGCAAATGTTGATGATTAGCTCTTTTCTTTTCTGTGGATAATTTTTCCCCAATTTGCGTTTTACTCGAAACCATTTAATAGCAAAACATTAGCGTGAGGGAACGATTTTCTGTTTCTTTTTTTTTTTTTGGGGAGGATGTGTTTTGTTTACTTTTTTTTTGGCTTTCTTTTTCACAATTAGGATTTCCATTTATGCATTATATGTTTTCTTAAGGGTTTTATGCATTATATGTTGTTTTCTGAGTGATGTATTTGAAATTATTCTTTACTAAAGGATTTTGCTTTTCATTTCTTGCAGGTGGGAAGGATCCTTCGTTTTCCAATCTAAATTCCTCATTGCATCACGACATGCTCGGGTTAGATATATCGTGTAACGAATATCATTTTAAAATACTGGATTCCTGCTGATAAAACTGGAGGAGATTTTTTGAAAGGTAAGAAAAGAGTTATTCTTTTACAACTTTTTTGCAATACAAAGCTATTTGTTTCAACTAAATTTTCTTTTTTAAGGGTAAAGTTGTTTCGCCATTAAAAATCAGATCTTGAAAGTCATAATGAGTATTTAGACCTTTATTTCCGTTTTGCAAAATTTATTACCCTTGAAATAGTGAATTATTACAACTTTCATGATTTCGAAAGAAGCCCTTTGCTTTGTATCTAGCTAACTAGTTTTATTTCCCTGAAAAAGAGAAAGAAGCTAACCTAGTTTATTTCAATTTCAATTTTCTGCGCTGGTTATCAATTACAGGAGGATACGAATTTGAAAGAAAAGGGGGAGAATCTGAAACCCTAAATCGGATAGATTAAAAAGGCGTGTGAATATACAGTTGCAAACTGCGACTTATTGGAACTATTGAAGCTAATTTTGGGCATCAATTAGTTGAACTTTCCCAACCTCCATCAATTTCAACTTATTGAGACTAGAAAATCTTTGGTCCTACATGGCCTATATCACAGCTAGTCATTGACTTGTAATTAAACAGTTTGAGATTCAGTTCATAAATTGATGTCCCATTTTGTATTTAACTTTCAAGTTTAATGGTCCTTTTTCTTCAATTTTAATTTTGTATGCTTTAACTTAATTTTGTAATTAGTAATTAGGGTTTATTCCATCTAATTAGAATATTTAAATATTTTTGTCCACTTTTATTAGTTAATAATTCATTGTTAGAGTTGATAAATTCAAAGTTAGGGTATATAATTTTATAAAAAATAATCTTTTAAATAAAAGTTAAATATGATTCATAATATTATGATATGTTTACATTTTACAAAAATATTAAAATAATTGAAATAATAGTAGGTATTGCATCACACATATAAATTGTGGGATATTGTTCGTAAACTATTCTCATATCATGTAACTAGAGAATGATCAAATAGAAGTTTTGATGTTGTAGGAATTCTTGAATTAGGAGGCAGTTGAGACTAGTGATCTTTGAGCGATTTAGAGGGTGTTTGGTTAGCTTATTTTAGAGGCATAATATGTAATAATACCAATGCTTTATAAGTTGTTAAAAAAGTGTTTCGATAATTGATCTTATAAGCTAAGAGAAGAATCGTGAGTTAGAGAAAATCATAGTTAGAGAAATAAAATTGGCGAGAGGTGAAGTTAATAATGTATGTATAGGATATAACTTGACATAATAAGATTATTTTGATAAATTCATGATTGCTTATAAGTTTATGAAAAAATAAGTTAAGGTTGATAACTTATTTTTAAGGGAGCTTATACATTTGAGACTATTTTCTGACTTATAAAATTTGTTTGAAACATTTTTACAAGCAACTGCAACGAACATATTTCTGCAAGTTTATAAGTTGTTTTGAAAAACTTATAAGCTCACCAAACACCCTCTTACTATTGTTATAAAAAGAATGTATTGTTGTATATATAAAATTTATA
>CM072814.1:58377134-58527134 GCA_036937905.1 Salvia rosmarinus
CTCGGCAGCCGTGGCGCGGGCACGCACTCGCAGACGCCCTGCATGCGCCTCGGCGCATGATGCTCGGCAGTCATGGCGACTTTGCGCCCGCTGGCGACGGGCGCGTTTGTCGCGCGAGATTCCCGACGCCGGCGACAGGCACGTGTTTGTCGCGCGAGATCCTCGCCGCTACGATGAGCGGCTCGCGGCAGCGGTGGTCGACCGCGAGGCAGCGCCGCGCGGTAGTGAACGCGAAGCGTGGTCGCGCACGCCGCGTTTCAACGGGTCGCGGTCGCCACGACCGCGGAGGCAGTTCGCGAGGCGGCACGACGGGGCGACTGGCGCGCGTGGTCAGTGCCCCATGCGGCGCGGCTCAACCCATTTTCGACTAAACCCGCTTCAAATTCCGATCCGCGCCCGAATCCAGCTTTGACGAATCCGGTCCGCATCCGCCCACGCCGAGGCCCATTTTTCAAAGTTATCAAGATCTGTACTTTGTATTCTATGTAATAGATTAGCAAGAAAGTGTGTTCCACGAGCGGGCCACGGCTGAACGCTTATTTTATTTTTAATCGTTCACAAAGATGTCGTGATGTTTAAATAATGCAGTAGATGCTATGTATATTTAAATTACGCATAAACATATTATATGTTTTCGTGATCGATGTGCATAGTAAGCATGCTAGGTTTATCGCGCTGCTGCTATTTTAGAATTCCGCGAGCATGTTTTACATGTCGAGTTCTATAGAAAAGCATGCTAGATTACGTGATCTCTGCATGGACAAACCTTTCAAACAATAGACTAAGCAAGTAACCCGGCTATATAAATTTTCAAATTAAAATGTCAAGACCTCCACTTTTTGATCTCTAAACAAAGTGAGACGACTGCGGAGTAAACGCCCACACGCTGCGGCTTGCTCGCACCGCTTATCATAAGTTCATAGACGAGATTTCTAAATAAAACATTGTAAATCTATCGGTAGTTGGTAGTTTCATGTGTAAACGCCCACGCGTGGCTTGCATGTGCGATTTCATAAGTTCTCTAGATAGTTTTAAAACGAGATAACAAAGTAATTCGACTGGAAGCGGTATGGTCCCAGCGAGTATGCCAATTCTAAGAATTCATTTTCATTGTTAAAATTGTGGCAATCGCTAGACATCACCTTGAGTACAACTTCCCGCCAAGTCCCTTCGTGATAGTGATGTGGTTCAGTAAGGTCCAATCATTAATTTCATTCGTCATAAGGATAAGTTGACATGGATTGAAATTAAACCACTAAAGGTATATTTTAGTCCGGTCGAGGGGTTCACGTAAACGCCCACACGCCTGACTCGACGTGGATTCTCACATGGAGGTTCAATCAATATTGTTTTATCAAAAGGTTACAATATTTGTATTACTAATTATGTGCGATCGTATGCTTATGTGTTTACATTATCTTTTCAAATATGTCTCTTACACCGACATCAATATACCGCACAAAACCTCTTATCCGGTCCGAATTTTATCGAGCGGGAACTAAACATCGAGAATGTTCTTATCGCGGAAGAAAATCTATTTGTACTCACTACACCCCGCCCTAAGCCTCTGCACGATTCATCTATCGGCGAGGAGCGCATGAGCACTAGGAAATGGACAAATCAAATAGAATGGTAAAGTGCCTCTTTTGGTCACCATGTGCGTAGTCCTCCAACCCAAGATTAAGAGACGAAAGACGCACCATGATACGGCACTGACCCACCAAGTGACCAAACATATAGAGAGAAAGTACCATGTCATACGAGAAATCGTGAGACGATGTGACGCATTATTGAAAGGATTGATACGCATTGATAACCTAGTGGATCTATTCACAAAGAGCCCGGTCAAAAGTCCATACGGACACGTTAGAGGACTCGATTGTGATGATGGCACCCACTAGAAAGGAAACTTTTATGTGGGAGAAGCAAAGTGATGGTTTTGTTTGTAATAGCTAGTAGAGACACATTGTATACCTAAAAGTTTGCTTTTAGTATATGGGAGCATTGTTGGATTTGTATCTTTGAAAGCAATTTTGGAGTTGTACAATGTATTTCTTACCACTATTACAACTCTCTATCCGAATTGAATACTTGATTGCATATATCGTGTCCACTTATCTCATATATAAGTTAGATCATACGATGTAGAAGATCACAAATCGTATGATTGGTCAAGCTTAATGAGATATAAAAGTTTCTACAACCGAGACAACTTGAGGGCGAGTTGTCGGTATAGCGCGTATAGATAAGAAGTGACTTGACTTGGTTGTTGTCTATGCGTATCTTCGGCGTATTGATGGATCACGTGAGATGAGTTCTTCTATGCCGATCGTGAAGAACCTAGATCTCGGTGACTTACGATGATCTAAACCTCGATAAGGTATTAGGTGAGTATGAGTTCTTGACCATCACTTTGACTTGTTATGGGTGAGGTTATATGTTCTAACATATTCTCCGATCTTGGGTGGTGGCGGTGCTTGTATGTCATGCTAGTTATCATGTCGAGTCACAGTATCCGTTTAGGATGATGGCCCCTAAGGAGCTAAAGGTTTATTGTACTAAACCCTGCGGGTTGAGTTAGCTCAAGTACAATAATAATGTTGAGTGGTTACTTAATGAATTAAATATATTAATTATTTTAGCGATCAGAATGCTCTAAATAATTAATGGACGTCGATATCTTAAATACGGGGATTCGTAATGTCTAAGTGCAAGCCGACCACCTCGGTAATAAAGGGGTAAGTCGAATTTATTCTCTAGTGGCATGAATGAATGTTTATAAATTAATTTATGTTACATTTGAACATAAGATAATTAATTTATTTGAGGCCATTTTATTCCTTGCATTTGATCCTAGATGGCCCGTCCGGGCCGTAAGCTAGGTAAACAGCCCATGTGTCTCTATGGAAAGGATTTTATTCTTTTTATCCTATAAGGATATTATTATATTTATGGGATATCATGGATCTCTAATGGGATTATGGTAGTCATTATAAATATAAGGTGAGATAAGATCAAGGTTAATCTCAATTATCCTAACCTAATTTCGAGAATCCCATAGTTCTTGGGAAATAAATTTTCGAAAATATCATAGAAGATGGGTGATTTTTCGAAGCATTCTCCATAGATCGTCCTCGCTCGCGCCGTTGGAGATTGGGCAGCGGGATACGATCCGAAGATCAAGCATGTGTCTCGATCCGTTCATCCGATCCATCCCGATAGATTCAAAGGTAAACACGAGAAAACCCTGCGTGTTGCAATTAATTATGTACGACGTCTAGGAATATAATCAATGTATGGTGAATTAAACATCGAAGATAGATCCTCGAGAGGCTAAACCTAGTTTTCCTACAATTGGTATCGAGCAGGTTCGGATATCTTGGCTCTGTTGGATTAATTCACGTTTGATTATTACGTCGCAATATATTAATTGTTGGATACGCGTTCATCGATGGCTTGTTTTATTTTTTGTCGGTTTTGTTTTCACCACGAGAAAATCCGTGGTTAGATTAGATTTTCCGAAATCTTATCTTTAAAGACGAAGCAAATCGAAAGACGACGGAAGAACGTCGAGAAAGCGGATCGGCGTGAAGGGGCGGCGGCGCGCACGCAAGGCGTGCTCGGCATATGCCCCGCCGCCGCTGCCAGCTTTCTCGGTGACGGCAGGCACGCTCGGCACTGGGCGTGGCGCGCGATTCTGCACGCCAGCTCGCCGCCGGCGCTGCTTTCGGCGGTTCGCGGGCGACTTTGCATCGCGAGGATGCGCGCTTTGTCGCGCGAATTCCGGCGCCGGGGCCGCGGTTTGTCGGCGAGATCCCGGCTGTGGCTCGGGCTCGCGTCGCGAGGCAGGCGGCGCCCAGGTCTGTGAGGCGACGGCGTGGTCGCGCCGCGCGTGCTCACGGTCGCGATCAGCTTCAGCGACGCGGAGGCAGCCGCGAGGCGCGACGGGGCGCGGTGCCGTTGCTGCACGCTGCCCACCCCATTTGGGACCATTTTCGCACTGTTTTCCTCGGCCGAATCCGTGACGAATCCGGTCCGCTGCCTGCCGCTGAGGCCGTTTTCAAAGTAAATGAAGATCTGATTTGCAATTCTATGTAATAGATTAGCGAAAGTGCGGGTTCCACAGTGGCACGATGAGCGTTTATTTTATTTTAATCGTTCATAGCATGTGTGGATGTTTAAATAATGCGAAGCATGCTATGTATGTTTAAATTGTGACAAACATATTATATGTTTCGTGATTGACGCGCATAGTAAGCATGCTAGGTTTATCGCCAAGCATATTTTAGAATTCTCATGAGCATGTTTTACATGTCGAGTTCTATAGAAAAGCATGCTAGATTACGTGATCTCGCAAGGACAAACCTTTCAAACAATAGACTAAGTAAGTAACCCCGACATATTAATTTTCAAATTAAATGTCAAGACTCCACTTTTTGATCTCAAACAAAGCGAGACGATCGTGAGTAAACGCCCACACACACGGTTTTGCATCGCTTATCATAAGTTTGTTAGACGAGATGTCTAAATAAAACATTTTAAATCTATCGAGAAGGGAGTTTCATGTAAACGCCCACACGCTGCGGCTTGTATGTGCGATTTTCATAAGTTCTCTAGAGATAGTTTTAAAACGAGATAACAAAGGAATTGGATTGGAAGCTGATGGTCCCAGCGAGTATGCCAATTCTAAGAATTCATTTTCTCGTTGTTAAAATTGTGGTCATTGCTTAGACATCACCCCGAGTACAACTTCCCGCCAAGTCCCTTCTGTGATAGTGATATGGTCTAGTAAGGTCCAATCATTAAATCTATTCATTACAAGGATAAGTCGATAATGGATTGAAATTAAACGACTAAAAGGTATATTTTAGTCCGGGTCGAGGTTCATGTAAACGTCCACACCATGGCTTCATGTGGGATTTCTATGTATTGGAGGTTTCAATCAATATTTTTATCAAAAGGTTACAATATTGTTGTTACGATTTATGTGCGATCAGATGCTTATGTTTACATTATCTTTCGTGATATGTCTCTTAATCGATTATCAATATGCTCACACAAAACTTTATCCGGTCCGAATTTTATCGAGTGGAAATGAAACATTGAGAATGTTCTTAATGCGGAAGAAAATCTATTTTACTCACTACACCTCGGCCCCTAAGCTCGGACGATTCATCTATCGATGAGGAGCGCAAGGATAGCAGAAATGGGACAAATCAAATAGAATGAAAAGTGCCTTTTGGTCACCACGCAGAGTCCCCCAACTCAAAGATCAAGAGATGGAAGATGAGCCATGATATGGCAAGTCTTATGAAATCGTATGGCGAGCTCGGATGTAATCGCGTCATAATTTGACAAAATCAATAATGTCAAGTTCAATGAAGGAAAGTGATCTGCATGACCATGTAGAGAAAAATGATCAATCTCTTCGTAGAGCCTCGAAATGGTTGAGGATATATACATGACGAGTCGAATCGACAGATGATCCTCAACACTTGCCCAAGTCTTTGACATTCGCTATAAAGAGTCCTTATGATAAGAGTTATACTCTAGATTCATTGCAAGAGGATCTAGTAACCAAGAACGAAATCGGCAAAGGCAGACAATTTTAGTACGCACCTCAAAAGAAAAACACCGCTTATCGAAAGACGAAAAGGAAAAGTGGAATCAAGAGATGCTAAGGCTAAATAAAAAGAGGGAGTAATACAAAGGGCTCTACCAATTTGAAAAAGCAAGGAGTGCTGATTCGACATCGTAAAGCAATTTTGGTTGAGGCTGATACAATGTTTCCAGTTTACCACTTTCTACAATTCCATCTGAGATCTGAATACTTGATTGCATATATAGTGTCCCATTATCTCATATATAAGTTAGATCATACAGGTGTAGAAGTCTAAGCAGTCGTATGATTGGTGCTTAATGAGATATAAAAGTTTCCCACCGGGAGACAACTTGAGGACGAAATGTCGATAGTCAGCGATAGATGCGTTGACGACTTGGCTGTGCTTGTCTCATCCGTTGACGCCGCTCGGCGTATTAAGGATCACAAAGGTGAGTTCGTTCTTATCCTGACCGAGTGAAGAAGAACCCAGATCTCGGTGACTTATGATGATCTAAACCTCGATAAGGTATTAGATGAGTATGAGTTAACTTGACCATCACTTGACTTGTATGCGGCGTGAGGTTATATGTTCCAACCCATATTCGTAGCATCTTGGTGTGGTGGCGATGCGTCCTGTCTAGTTATCTACGTATCAGTCACCTTGGTATCCGTTAGGATGATGACTCCTTAATGGAGCTCAAAAGGTTTATTGTACTAAACCCTGCAGTGTCGAAGAGCTCAAGACAATAATAGGCCTGAGTGGTACTACTTAGGAATTAAAGTATTAATTATTTTAAGCATGTAACTGCTATAAATAATTAATGGTGCTCGATATCTTAAATCGGGATTCAGAATGTCTAAGTGCAAGCCCGACTCAAGCTCCGGTAATAAAGGAGATAAGTCAAGCATTTATTTCTAAGGGCATGAATAAATGTTTATAAATTAATTTATGTTCGGAAATTGAACATAAGATAATTAATTTATTTGAGGCCCATCTTTATTCCTTGCATTTGATCTCGCCGCCTATCCAGGGCCTGGCGTTAGAGTAAATCGGGCGCCCACTTATGCTCCAAAGCCAGATTTTATTTCTTTATCCTATAAGGATATATTATTTAGGGGCTTGCATAAATCCTTTCCTCGGAGATTATGGTAATGCATTATAAATATAAGGTAAGAAAAGTAGGTTAATGATCATCATTAACCACACAAATTTTGAGAATTCATAGGATGAGAGAGAATTTGAATGGAGAGTATTGGTTTCAAGCATCATCCTAGACGCCGACGACCATTGGAGATTGAACACGGACTACGTCCAAGTCAGCATGAGTCTCGATCCGATCTTGATCCGTTCATCGTTTCATCGACAGATCAAAAAAGGTAAACACGGAAACCCCACGTGTTGCAATTAATTATATAGGCGCGTGCTAGGGTTATAATCAATGTATGGTGAATTAAATATCCAAGATAGATCCTCGCGGCAGGCTAAACCAGTTTTCCTACACATTGTGGTTAGCCAGGATCGGAATCTTGGCTCTGTGGATTAATTCCGCTTTGATTATACGATGCGCTTAATTAAGTGTTGGATCGCCTGCTCGATTCGATGCTCGCTTTGATTTTGTTAGTTGTTTTCACGAGAAAATCCGTGGTTGATTAGATTTATTTTTCGTAATCTTATTACGTAAGAAAACAGCAACACGAAGACGAGCGTTGAACTAGACAAGAGGAACGAGCTACCCAATAGAACCGCGCCTAGAATTTGTTCTGCGCACGCATCGACTCTGCATCAGACGTGGGCGGCGGGCGGCGAGCATTCAGCGGCTCGGCGCGAGCGGCAGCTCTTTTGGCAGACGCCCAGGCTGTACCCTTCGCAACTTTGGCGCTCAAGAACTCGGCGGGACGAAGGCAGCGGGTCCAGTCGGCCTGAATCGTCCAGGCGTGGGGCGGCGACGCGGCGCAGTGCTCTACACGCGCTAGGGGAAACCTCAGGGCTTCAGTGGTCACACGGCAAGCTTGGAGAAACAGGCTCGAGCGGCCGGGCAAGCACCGCAATGACGATGGGCTGGCGGGCATGAACTCGCGACGGGTCGGCACGGACCTCGAACCGACGTTCTCGTGCCTCAACGCGAGACGGATCAAGTTCCAGCTGGACGTATCGGCACTAGGCGATGGATGCCGCGCTAGGTTTCGTCTGGCAGGCGCGACATCTGCACGTTACGTCTTTGTAATGATTAACTCGCGGTTCGACTTGAGCCATTGCAGATGTCTGTCCTCGCTCCGGCAAGCGGCTGACACGACGGCAACTGAGGGCGTGCACGGCGCGCCATTGGCGAGTGAGGCGTGCCGGCAGCGACTGATGACGCGACGGAAGCAAACTGCGTCGTAGTAGGTGCGCCCAGGCGCCCAACCCTGTACGACCCGGACCCTTTGTCGGCCCGATCGACTGGCCTCGCCGCCATTTTTAGGCCCATCCGATTTTTGACTGGTGCCCGTCACGTCCAGCCGCAAATCTGTTTTGAGCGAGATCGTCGCGCGTCGCACGAGCACTGCGTCAAGTTTAATTATGTACTTTGCAATTCTATGTAATAGATTTAGCAGAATACACGGTTCCGCGAGCGGCCACGGCTGAAGCGTTTATTTTATTTTTATCGCTCATTGCAGACGCGGATGTTTAAATTATGCGATAGCATGTACTGATGTTTAAATTACGTGACAAACCCTTTAGTGTTTTACGTATTAAGATGCGCATAGTAAGCATGCTTGGTTTATCGCGCTTTCGACACATATTTTAGAATTACGCGATGCTGTGTTTTACATGTTGAGTTCTATGAAAGCTCGCCAGATTACGTGATCGCATGAGACAAACCTTTAATAAAAAGACTAAGCAACGCAACAAATTAATTTTTGCAATTAAAATGTCAGACTCTCCTTTTTGATCTCTAAACAAAGCTGAGGCACCGTGGCGAGTAAGCGCCACACGTCGTTGCTTCGCACCTTGTTTATCATAAGTTTGTTAGATGAGATTTCTAAATAAACATTTTAAATCTATGGTGAGTGGGAGTTTCATGTAACGTCCACACGCTGGGGTCTTGCATGTGCGATTTTCATAAGTTCTCTGAGATAGATATAAAATGAAGATAACAAAGAATTGAATTGAGAGCGGTATGGTCCGAGTGAGTATGTCCAATTCAAGAATTCTTCTCTGTTAAAATTGTGTCATTGCTTAGACATCACCGCAAGTACAACTTCCCTGAAGTCCCTTCTGCGATAGTACGTGGTTCAGAATCCGATCGCTTAATTTCATTTGTCTAAGGATAGTTGATATGGATTGAAATAGCGACTAAAAGGTATATTTTAGTCGGGCGAGGTTCGTGGTAAGCGTCCACAGCGTGGCTGTTGCGTGGGATTCTCTTAGATTGGAGGTTTCACATTATATTGTTTTATCAAAGGTTCAATATTATTGTTTCACGAATTATGATGCGATCGTATGCTTATGTGTTTTCATTATCCTTCTGATATGTCTCTATCGATTATCGATATGCTCGCTACAAAATCCCTTATCCGTCCAAATTTTATCGAGTGGAAAGCGAAACATGGAATATGTTCTTATCGTTAAGAACACATGTTTGTTCTCACTACTCTAAACCCGATGCCTTTTCGACGACCTTCGACTAATGGCGACAGAGTCAAGGACTTGGAATAAGTCGAACATATGGCTAAATGCTATATCGATGACTACTATGTCCAAAGTTGTCAGATCCGATGGTGTGGCGACGAATATTTGTCGAGTCTCAGAGTAAGTTTGGCACGGACGAGACCGTCCTTGCAACAATGAGAGAAATCTTGGCGTGTAAGATGGAAGAAGTGAAGTTCGTCCATGAACATGTCTCCCGACTGACTCATCTCACTGGATAGTCTGATCGGTTGGGGAGGTATTACGTGCCAAGCCAAGGTCGATATCATCCTCAATAACCTGCCCAAGTCTTTTGAGAACTTTCGCGTGAATGCGATCGAAGAACCGAGGTATACACTAGTCGCATGCTCTTTAATGATCTCAGAGTCATTTGAAGGAGTTATGGAAAAAGGACATGCTCTGCTAAGCACATCTATAGGCCCAAAATTTTCGTGCAAATGGAAAGAAAAAGGGACCAAGGGTGAAAGAGGCAAGAACGATTGGAAGTAATGGGACAAGACGTGTTTGCACCGAGGTAGAAGAAACAGAAGGAGAATGGCCATGCTTCGAGTGCGGTAAGAGCTGGGCATGAAGGCTAGTGCCCTACTGCCAGGCTCAAGGTCCGTCTTGCTTTTAATGCGGAACATGTTTAGCTGACTTGTTCTACCCATTCTGGGTAGTAGAATTGGAAAGTCGATCATGTTGTTAGTCACCTTGGCCGAGGTTCCTTGTGACGACAAGGAGCTAGTTGATGGCGAGATAACGATTCTCCATGGGCCACAATGGCGAAAGTCGAGTGCGTGCGAGTTGGAGAATTGTTATTTATGTTTGAACAGCTTTTAGTTTTAAAGATCGTTTTATATGTGCCGGATTTTCGGCGAACCTTGTTTACCTTCAATATTTACTCAGAATATGATATCGTTATTTTGTAATAGTGGTGTTTCTATCAGTAAGAAATGACGAGTTATCTGTGTGACGGTTATATAATTCAGCTTTATACTATTTACGAAAACATAATACCTATAACTATGTGCATCTTTTCATCAAACCCTAAAAGGAAAGTTTTCAGTGATGACACCACTTTCTCTGGTGTCTTAGATTAGGTCACATCAATCTAAATAGGATCCAAGACGCTAAGAATGGAGCGTGGGTAATCTCTACGGTACATCGGTTCACCGCTGAAATCAGAATAGAAGGTGAAGATGTCACCCTTCAAGCGAAGGGTTATAGAGGCCGAAGAAATTTGAGTAGTCCATTTCGCGCTGTGTGGACCATGTCCACACAAGCTCGGGAGGACTGAGTATTTGTCACTTCATCGATTTGATTACCTCGAACGGACACATATACCCTTCACGCGAAGTCTAAATGCTTTTGAGAAATTCGAAGAGTTAAGGCGGAGTGGAGGCGAAGCTGGTAAGAGTATCAGAGTCCTGCAGTGTACTGATCAGTGCGAATACCTCAGTAAGTTTATGGACTATCTAATGAAGTGTGGCGATTACAGTCAACAAGCTTGCACGAGCACCTCTACAAAATGGAGGTCGTGAGGCGAAGAAAACGACTCTTTGAAATGGTTAGATTCATGATGAGTTATGCACATTGCCTATTTCGTTTAGGGTATGCGCCAGAAGCGATCGCATACTTGCTTAATCTAGTACCTCCAGTCGACCGAAAAAGACCCCTTTCGAGGTTGTGGTTTGGGTAGCAAGCCCAGCGTATTAACATATAGGATATAGGCGATCCAAAGCATGCGTCTTAACAAAAGGCGAAGTTGAGGTAGATCCGCGGCAAGGTCGTTATCGCGCATCCTAGAGGAACGCAGCGTGGTTTATTCTATACCGTCTGATCGAAGGTCAATATTAGCTACTAATGCTCGATTCTTAGAAGAGACTCATGAAAAATCATAAACTCAAAGTTGAAATCATTCTTCAGAGAATTAGAAGACGATCGTATTCCACACCGCAGGCGGAAAGTCGAGATGTACGATGTCGGTGAGTGGAGGATCGCCGATACTTCGAAATCGCGTGAGGTACGATTCACCGAGATCAGGCGGACCAAGTGTTGGTACCTACCCAATGACAGTTGTGCAAGATAGAGAACCAAGTTCTTGCACCCACCGATTGCCTGTGAACTCGCTCTTAGCGTGGGGGTTGTTCGTCAAGCCCAGGCGATTTATGTTGTGGCTGAATCTTGAGTTAGTCCCGAAAAGAACAGGGCAATAATCGACCCATGGATCATCAATGAGAGCGATCAGAATATTGATGCATATGACACAGCCGCTAGGACTTAGAAATGGAGTCCTATGCGGATGGACTATAGAAAGACACTCTACTACGATGGCAAAGGCTATAGGTAGAAGGGATATACGCAGAGAGAGATTCCGATGGAGAGGTTTCGGCTTTAAAGCCGCAGACTGGGGTACCTGCCAGTGAGGGATCGATTTCGACTGAGACACTATTTCACTGTAGAATGCTCAAGTCCATCTAATTCTTCGGCCATAGGACCCCTCGAACCAGAGGTTGGCAAAGGATGTTAAAATCGCTTTTCTAAACGCGGTACCTTGAGAAGGTAGAGACATCTATGTCAAATGAACCGAAGGTTGTGGTAAGCGGTGAAGAGCATCTAGTATGGAAGCTTTTGAAGTCCATTTATGGACTTAAGCAGCCTCCCGATCATGGAACTTATTATCGACGAGTGGTAAAGTCCCATGATTTACCCACTGTCAAGCGAGAGTTGTGTGTATCTGTTAGACGTTAACCGTGATGTGGTATTTTGCACTTTATGTAGATGATATTCTTCTAGTTGGCAAACAACGAAGTCATATCGCACGAAAGAGTCATATCCGACGCTTTCAACGAAAGACTTAGAGACAATGCTCATTCTTGGGATCAAGGTTTACCGAGATCGCAAGAAGAAAATATTGAGCTTATCTCGGTCTTACATTGATCATCGTGATTACTGTTTTAATGTCACCGCCAAGTGAGAAGGATTGCTACCATTTCGGACATGGCGTTCCTTGTATCTAAGAGAAGCGTACCTTCGATCTGAAAGGATAGAGGAAAAGACAAGTTCCTCACGCTCCGTCAGTAGGAGTCTCATGTACGCAATGATTTATGCCTGAGGCCGACATTCTATGCTGCGGTAGCATAGTGCTAGATATCGCATCTAACCTACGGATAGTCTACAGGTCAGATACTGGCAATACTCAGACACGAAGGACTCGAGATTATAGGCTGTGTTACCATGTAGATAGTCTATGCCAACTGGGTTATCGCACTCGGTTTCAAGGCCGTGATGAAAAAAGTCACCCTCGACTATGTGTTTACCTCAGGTGGAGCCAGTATCTCAGGTGGTGCAAGATGCATCATGGACTCTACCATGGAAGTTTCCGAATATGTAGCCGCTCTCGAGGCTTGCTAAAGAGGTCAGGTTCAGAACACCTTGGATCTAGGTGTGGTACCGGTTTGCCAAAGTATATCAGGTCGTGATAACTTCGTGCGAGTGCAAACTGAAGAAACCACGGACCTGGCGACCAAAACATAAGAGAGACACCATACATGCCACCAATCTGAGGCGAGGGACGTTCTGAGAAGATTGACTGACGATAAAAACCTGGATCCTTCAGAAGACTCGCCGCTAAAAGTCTACGACTTATTGACACGTAGAGGATTGGATGCTTGATGGCACCACTAGAAAGGAACTTTATGTTAGTGGTTAGCAAAGTGTGATGGTTTTGTTTGTAATAGCTAGTGAGAGACACATTGTATACTAAAAGTTTGTTTAGTATAAGTGGGAGATTGTGGATTTGTATACCAAAGCAATTTTGGTTTAGGCATACCGTTTCCTCGTTACCACTATTACAATATCCATCCGAATTGAATACTTGATCGCATATATCTCGTCCCATTATCTCACATATATAAGGTCGAGTGGTACTACTTAAGGAATTAAAGATATTAATTATTTTAAGCAATGTATCGCTATAATTAATGGACGCTCGATATCTTAAATACGGGATTCGCTATGTCTAGTGCAAGCCCGACTCAACTCTAAGCAATAAGGTAAGTCAACATTTATTCGCTTAGGTATGAATAAATGTTTATAAATTAATTTATGTTCGGTCGAACATAAGATAATTAATTTATTGAGGCTCATCTTTATTCCTTGCATTCGACTGGTCGCCCATCCAGCCCGTGAAGTCGGAGGAAAATCTGCCTACAATGCTCCTAAGGAAAGATTTTATTCTCTTTATCCTATAAGGATATAATTATACTATGGATATGCTGGATCCTTCCTCAGGAATTATGGTAATGCATTATAAATAAGGTAAGAGATAAAGTCTAGTTATAATGATCACATTAACACCATAATTTTCGAGAATTCCTAAGGAAAATAGAGAGATTTTCAGAATTTTGAGAGAGCTTAGGTGATTTTCCTCAAGCATTCTCCATAGATCGCCCTCACCGACGCCGAGATTGGCAACCGGATACAGCCCGTAAGATCAAAGCACGAGTCTCGATCCGACGATCCGCTCATCCCCTGCATTAAAGGTAAACACGAGAAACCCATACGTGTTGCAATTAATTATATATTATGCTAGGAATATAATCAATGGCGAATTAAATATCCAAGATAGATCCTGGCTTAGGGCTAAACCTAGTTTTTCCTTACGCAAGTGCTCAAGTGCGAAGACTTCCATCGAAGGCTAAGCCCTGCTCAAGGCTCAAGGTACGCCATTTGCTTTAGTAACTAAACATGTTTAACGACTTGTTCTACCCATTCTCGGGTAGTATACAGCGAATCGATCATGTTTGTTACACCTGCGGGTTCCTCGCGAGGAGTCGTGATGATGGCGAGATAACGATCATCAGGCAACGCGCAAAGTCGAGGCCGCTGGAAATGAGTTGTTACTTTATGTTTTGTGAACGCTTTAGTATGAAAGATGTTATATGTGCCGGATTTTCATGAACCTTGTTTCGCTTTCAAATTGTTTATTCATGGATATTCCGTTATTTTTGATAGTGGTGTTTCTATCATAAGAAATGACGGTTATCTGTGGGCACATTATATAATTCACTTTATACTATTTCGCTAAACATAATACCTATAACTATGTCAGATCATCTACAAACCTTAAAAGAGAAAGTTTTCAGAAGACGACACAACATTACTCAAGATTTAGATAGGTCACATCAATCTAAATAGGATCCAAAGACCGCAAGAATGGAGCGTTGGGTAATCTCACGCCATCTGCTCCCCATCGCTGAATCCAGATAAGGTAAGATGTCGACCTGCACCCTTCAAAGCAAGGGTTATAGAGCCAAAGAGTGTTGAGTTAGTCCATTTCGACCGTAGGACCGATGTCCACACAAGCTCGTGGAGGGTACGAGTATTTTGTCACTTTCATCGACGACACTCAAGGTAGATGATACGATACCGCTTCACCGCGAAGTCCGAATGCTTTGAGAAATTCAAGAGTTCAAGGCAGAAGTGAGTCAAGTGTAAGAGTATCAAGTCATCAAGGTCTCGATCGCGTGGCGAATACCTCAAGAACGCATTTAGTTTAGGACTATTTGCGCAAGCGATTACCCCAAGACTACACCGGCACACCACAAAAAAGGTCGTGTCAGCCAAGAACAGACTCTTTTCGAAATGGTTAGATCAATGACGAGTTATGCAAAGACGCTTATTTCGTCTCGGTATGCCTTAGAATACGTGCATACTATAAATCTAGTACCATCCAAGTCACGCAAAAGACCCTTTCGAGTTGTGGTTTCGCAGCTCAGCTTAAGCCACATAAGATATTACCAAAGACACGGCCAACAAGAAGGTCGATAAGTTGAGGCTAGATCCGACGACGGTCGCTTATCACTATCCTAGAGGGACGAAGGTGGTTTATTCTATAGTCCCAGGATCAAGGTCATTATTAGCACTAATGACCGATTCTTAGAAGAGGATTACACAAAACCATAAACCAAAGTTGAAATCATTCTTCGTGAATTAAGGATCGATCGATTCCACCATCAAAGCCAAAGGTACAGATGTCGTGGTCTAGTGGAGATCAACACCGTGATACTTCAAGAAATTGCGGGTCGAGTTCCACCGAGATACCGACTGCATAACGCCCTCCAAGAAGTTGTGCAAGATAGAACCACAAGTTATCGGACCCACGCCGCTTATCGCGCTCAGAGATCGTCAGAGGGAGGGTTGTTCACAACCCGAGCGATTTATGTTCAGGTGATCTCGATTTAGTCCCAAACGAACAGCAATCAATCGACCCATGGACATACAAGCGAGGCATATACAAGACATTGATGCAAGATTATGGCACACCGCCTAGACTTAGAATGAGTCCATAACGGCCATGGATGTATATGAAAAGACACTCTACCCATGGCAAGGAAGCCATCAGGTATAGTGGTATACAAGTAGAGAGATCTCGATGGAGAGGTTTCGCTAAGCCTTGTAGGCCGCGTAAAGCGGTACACTCGATGAGGGCATCGATTTCGAGAGACTTTTCACCGTAAGCAATGCCCAAGTCCATCGTAATTCTATGCCATAGCAGCCCACTGAACCTTGAGGTTTGGCAATGGATGTTAAACCGCTTTCAAACTACCCTGAGGAAGGTAAGACATCTATTTGCAGCAACCCAAGGTTATGGTAAAGGGTGAAGAGCATCTAGTATGGAAGCTTAAAGTCCATTTATGACGCAAGTGTCCTCCCGATCATGGAACTTACGCTGACGAGGTGGTAAAGTCCAGTGGATTTACCCGCCTGCTCAGTGAGAGCTGGTGATGTTACGATGTCAACGGTGATGTGTATTTTCGCACTTTATGTAGATGACATCTCTTCTAGTCACAACAACGGAAGTGCTTATCGTACGAAAGAGCTTTATCCGATCGCCCAAATGAAAGACTTAGAGATGCAGACGACATTCTGATCAGCGTTCTACCGAGATCGCAAGAAGGAAAATATTGAGCTTATCTCGTGCGCTTACAATGACATCTGATTACTGTTTAGTAGCGCTAATCAGCCAAGAAAGGATTGCTACCTTCGCATACGGCGTCCTTTATTCAAAAGCAACACCCATGACCGCAGCGAGATAGGAAATGAGACAAGTTCCACGCCGCCGTCAGAGGAAGTCTCATGCACGCAATGCTATGACGGTCTCGAATCCTAACTAGTGTAGGCATAGTAGCTAATATCGCCCTAACCTCGATAAGTCATCGACTCGCAGAAGCATATACCGGCACCGAGCGACTCAGATTCATAGCAGTTTACCATGCATAGTCTAATCGCCTTGGGTTATACACTGATTTCCAAGTCGACCGGATCGAGAAAAATCTACCCTGCATGTGTTTACCTTGGGAGTGGAGCGATCTCAGCGGAGGCAAAAGCAGACGTTGCATTGCGGACTCACCATGGAAGCCGAACATGTAGCTCGCCGAGGCTTCACATGCGAGGTCAGATGGTTCAAGAACACCTCGATCTAGACGTGGTACCGTTCGCCCAAGAGTATCATAGTTTATCGGATAACTCGCAAAAGTGGCAAACTGAAGAAACCACCGACCCACAAGGCGCACCAAACACATAGAGAGAAAGTACCATGCCATACGAGAAATCTGGCAGATTGCGGACGGCCGATTGAAAAGATTGATACGACGGAATAATCTAGCGGATCCATTCACGAAGAGCTCGCCGAAAGTTCTATGATCGGTCACGTAGAGGACTCGATTGCGCTGATCGGCACCCACTTAGAAAGGAAACTTTGAAGTGGGTAGTAAGAAAGTGATGGTTGCTTTGTAGCTAGTAGAAGACACATCAGTATACTAAAAGTTTGCTTTAGTATAAGTGGATCCATCATCACGTCAGAGACATACCAAAGATAGACATGCAACCAAGTCAAGTCACTTATCTATACTGCAGCCCTATACCGACAACTCGTCCTCAAGTTATCTTACTGTGAAACTTTTATATCCTTATTAAGCTTCGACCAATCATACAGACTTCGTGATCTTCTACAATAATCGATGATCTAACTTATATATGAGATAAGACACATATATACGCAATCAAGATTCAATTCGATAGAGATTGTAATAGTGGTAACAGAAACATCAGATACAAGCCAACTTATACTAAAGCAAACTTTTAGTATACAATGTGTCTCTACTATGAAATTTAATCCGAAAGAACAAAATGAATCCAAAGATAAACTGATAAATTATTCATTCAAAGATCAAACTAAAACATGAATTAAAACTGAATTATCTATCTATCCGCCGTCAAGAGAAACTCCTGTAAAAATGGTGGTAGTCACCGCGCCGAGGCCCCCAAAATAAAAATAAGAACCCCTTTCACCACCTAAGCGCGCTTATATTAAAAAGAATGAACGCCGCTCATCGTGTGAAGCGCCACAAAACATTCTCGCCAGCCGTAACGCCGGCTCACTGGAACGGCGGGCAGCGAGAGGCGAAAGCCGCTCATGGAGAACGCGGCGGCGGACGGTAACGCGCTACGCGCAGCCGGTTGGAAAGGAACGCCGGGCTGAGGGCGCCGGCAGGCGAAACCGGCCGGGGTCAAGTTACCGACGGACGAGCGCGAGCTAGCGGGCGAGACGACGGCGGTATACGCAAGCGCAGGGAAGCGATGAAATTGATCGAGCTAAAACACACTCAAATTCACTCGCAATCATACGAGGTAATCGTGGCGTGGTAAGTTAACACAGTCGCCTCTCAAGGAAAACTTACAGGCGATTGATCATGTCATACATGTGTAAAGCGATTAAAACCTAAACATTCTAATGCCAGCGGGTTGAACATCAGAATTGAAATACGAGAAATAACGGACAATCTAAGCCGGGGGTTGTCAATCCCGAGCTAAACTAATAAAGCGATAAATCTAAACTAGGGGTTGTCAATCCCTAGTTGAACTATAAGCGATAAATCGAAAGCGATAAACAAAGAAAAAGCAATCATATTATTCATGGGTTTGTCGATCCCTAATCGAATCTAATAGCAAATAAACGAAAACAGGAAATCATTACGTAATATAAATTGGTAGAAACACGAGAACACTTCATTGTCACTTATGAAATTTAATCCCACAAAAACCATCAAACAAAACACTATGAAATTTAATCCGAAAGAACAAATGAATCCAAAGCATAAACTGATAAATTAGTCATTCAAAGATCAAACTAAAAACATGAATTAAAACTAGAATTATCTGCATCATCCGCCGTCAAGAGAAACTCTGCGAGAAAATGGTGGAGAGCGCTGCCGGCTGAGGCCCCCAAAATAAAATAAGAACTCCCCTTCGGCTTTGACCTAAGCGCGTTTATATATTAAAATAGAATGAGCGCGGTTCATGTGTCGTGCGCTTCACAAAACATTTCTCGCTTTAGCGTAACGCGGTTCACTGGAACGCATGGTACAGGCGGTGAGGTGAGCGGCGTTCATGGAGAACGACATCATGCGCGCGCCGATTGGCAAGGAACGCCCGGTGGGTGGGCGGCAGCAGCTGAAACCGTCAGCTGGGGTCCAGAGACAGGGAGCTAAGCGGGCGAGGCAGCGGCGCGGCATGCGGGCGTCTGGCTGAGAAGCGGCGCTTCGCTGGGCAGCTGGTGTGTGTGAGCTTGAGGCTGGGCTCCAGCCACGGTGTGCGAGGTGCAGGCGGCGAGCTGGGGCGGCGCGGTCTTCGAGGCGGGCGGCGCAGGGCGCGGCGGCGGCGGGCGGCGATGGCTAGGCGGCGGGCGCGAAGCGTGGCCGCTGGCCTTGAGCGCACAGTAAAATTCATGAACGCGCTCGGTTAGCGCTAGTTGCCGGTGACCGAGACTTGGGCGCAAGCGTCGGTAGGCGGGCGCCAGCGGATGCGGATGTAGCGCGGGCGCTCGTGCATGCGTCTTGCGACCGACGTTTGCTCCGTTCTCTCGCGTTCGAACTCCGATTCTGATCCGCTTGCTCTATGAACTCTGTCAAGATGCTCTTCAATTATATCTTATCCTGGCAGATCCAATTCATCCTATTTTCTGCCGTTTTCCTACAAAACACCGAAACGAGCGAAATAAGTTCGAATCGATAAATCTTAATCAAACCAACGCATAAATAGGACAAACCATAGAAAATGACACGTAAAACAATACCAAGAATCATCAAAAATCATACCAAACAACTCCCCACACTTATCCATTTGCTTGTCCTCAAGCAAAGTCTATACTAATAAAGTCGAAAGATAACTCATGCAACTTAACCCTTATTCTAATCAATCAAACCTTATTGCATTTCCCCACACTTGGTGTTTACGAATTCAAAGATAATGCGAAATAAATCAAGAACGACAATTGACTTCCAATAAATAAAAGGTAATCTCGCCGGACCCAACTCCGTTGGGTGAACTAACTAATGTGGTCACCTTTAGCAACAAGTTTCTTTTATAAAGCAAAAAGAATGTTTTAACAGATTTTGGAATAATATTCGAAAGGTGCACTCTCGATGAACTCGAGTCTCCTAACGTGGTTTCCCATGTCCATTTCTCAATTTACGAGAAAGAGGGACATAATCCCATCCTCCATTTCAACAATCTCAACAACTTATTGGAGTTTTCATTCTCCTTCTTTTCTACTCTTTTTCACACTTTTTTTAATAGAAACGAGTATATAGGTAACCACAATGTTAACACTCCCCCTAACATTAGCCGGACAAATCACATCAATTTCCCTATTCATTTTCTATCAATCACAGTCTCGTCAATTCACATTATACTCAAATCATATATCACCAAAAGTTTCGAAATTCAAAATCAAGATGACTAATACCACGTAGTTCGATTGCACAAATCAAGATCCTAACTTACTCGTGATAGACAAAGCTTACGCCCAAACAATCAAAATAAGCACAAGGGCACGCTATTAAGCAATAAAACAATACATCACGATACAAAACCGAGTAAACATCCTCCACCGTTTAAATCGAGCACCGCCCCAAGGTGCTCAAAACATTAAAAGCTCAAAATAACCATAGAGGATGATACTTTCGATAATCGACGAATGTGCGATGTAGAGTTGAGCATCACGGCTTATCTACGCTGACGACTTTCCAGATCCGAGCAAAACAAACTCAACAACAATGATAGATCAACAAGAACAACAAAACAAGACAAAGAAAAGAAAGAAAGAAAAAGCAAATAAAATCCGGTCAAACTCACACAAGATTACAGCTTAACGTCGTGAGCACGACGTGTTTTGGTCAACAACGGACTATCCATAGTCCTTCACCGCAGGAATACCATCTCGCCGTAACATCAAGAGAACCTTATAAGAACAGAGGATAGTAAAGAAAGAAAGCAATACATCAATTAAGCTCAAATCAAACATCCTATTTTCCAAAGTAAAATAAATAACTTCAACTCCTACAAAGACAATACTTTGGTAAATTAAGATGTTGACAAATTATAGAAACTACCTCAACCTTTGTTATCATTGTGTCCTCCTCCGGGATCCCGCATCTAATTGTTGAGGCAAAGGCAATCGCCTCCAGTGGGCTTTGGCATGTCATCAACTTCGAAAGTGCCCAATCTTGCTTCATCCTCTTCATCCTCCTTCACGTGTTTGGATAACTCTTTCACCCGTGAGTGAGTGTTGGAATGATATCGATCGATTAGCCCACTCTTCCTTGTTATCCGCTCGTAAAACGCCATCGGGGCTCGATTATGCTTTCATCCACACGCGCCCACTCGCTCACTTTCCACCTCATCCGCCGCAGCTGCTCTTCAGTGTGTCTCCCACCCATCTTCAACAATTGGGTCACTTCCAAGAGTAGTGACCATCCGAGCTTGATCGGGTTGGTGCGGGAAAGGTGTGATTTCGCCACTTCCTCGCTTTCCACCCACGTGATTGCAAAGCAATTTCATCCGATGTCTCTTCCACCCAATTTTCAACTATTGGATCACTTTCTAGAACAATGACCGATCGATCGATCGGATTGGTTTGGAAGTTCCTCCTCTGCTCACATCTGACTTATCAAGGTGCTCGACATATCCTATTTATGCCTCCAAACGCAGTCGAGGCATTTGCAGCATCCAAACTTTGGACTAAAGCATCCGCTTTTGAATGGACAACTTCTCTTTTTAAGTTAACTCATCCTCCCAAGCGTAAATGCCCGAGGTGGAGGTGGTTCTGCGGTATGAGTAATGGTGGAGGTGGTTGTTGTGGGTACTCACACCGAGGTGGAGGTGTGGTTGCTCCCAAGAGGCATTGTAGGATCGATCCTCATAGTGTCTGCGGAGGCGGTTGATCCCAAGAGGGATTGGAGGCTCGATCCTCAAAGCACGGTGGATTCCAATATTCCCGGTCGGGGTGTGGAGGCGATCGCTGCTTGTGGATCCCAATATCCCAAATCGGGTGGTGAAATTGCTTGTTGCCTGTGGATCCGCAAGGATCATATGCTTGTGGCTCGTAGCTCGACTGACATCCTCGAGAAAAATCGATTGGGCTCCTTCTTCAAAGAAGAATTTGCCCAATATGGGAGCTTCTCCCCACCGCTTGACCCATTACATCTGCATCACGGTAACCCCCGACAATGTATACCAACAACAAAACAAGATCACACGCACTGGGAGAAAATAACTAAATGTAACAAAAGAAAAACGTAAAACAAACAACACAAACAATACGCCTAAAGTTTTTAACGGCGCCAAAATTGATCGAGCTAAAACATACTCAAATTCACTCGCAATCGTATGAGGTAATCGAGCGTGATAAGTTAACACGAGTCGCCCTCAAGGAAAACTTAACAGGCCTAATGTTAGGTGTTGCTCATGTAGCGATTAAATCCTAAACACTCTAATACCAATAAGTGGTTTGGAACATGCAAGAATTGAAATACGAGAAATAAACAGAATCTAAGCGTGGGTTGTCAATCCCGAGCTAAACTAATAAAGCGATAAATCTAAACTAGGGTTGTCAATCCCTAGTTGAACTATGAAAGCGATAAATCGAAAGCGATAAACAAAGCAATAGCAATCATATTATTCATGTGGTTTGTCAATCCCTAATCAATCTAATTGCAAATAAACGAAACAGAAATCATTACGTAATATAAATTGATAGAAACACGAGAACACTTCATTGTCACTTATGAAATTTAATCCCACAGAAAATATCAAACAAAACACTATGAAATTTAATCCGAAAGAACAAATGAATCCAAAGCATAAACTGATAATTAGTCATTCAAAGATCAAACTAAAAACATGAATTAAAACTAGAATTATCTGTCTATCCATCGTCGAAGAGAAACTCCTGCAGAAAAATGGTGGAGAGCCCCACGGCTGAGGCCCCCAAAATAAAAATAAGAACTCCCCCTTTCAGATTTGACCTAAGCGCGTTTATATATTAAAAATAGAATGAACGCCGGTTCAATGTGCGCGCGCCACAAAACATTCTCGCCGTCACCGTAACACCGTTCACTGAACGCCGGTCGGGCGGAGAGAGGCGAGGCGTTCATGGAGAACGCGAGGAAGATGGAGAACATGCGATCGCGCAGCGCCGGGTTGGCAAGGAACGCCGCCTGCCGCGAGGGCATCGGTAGCAAAACCGGCCGGGGTCCAAAGACCGGACAGGGACGAAGCTAGGCGGGCGACGACGGGCGTGGTATGCGGCGTGGCGCTGAAGCAAAGGCGGGCGAGCGCGCGTGTGAGCTGACGAAGCGTTGGGCTCCCAGCGCGGTGTGCGAGGCGGGCGAGGCATCGGGCGAGGCGGCGCCGCACGGCGGAGGCGCAGGCCGGGCGAGCGGGCGCGAAGGTGGCGCCGTGGCCTTGGCGCGCGAGTAAATTCATGAACGCACGCCGTTAGCGCACTAGCCGGGTGACCAAGACTTGGGCGCGGGCGTGAGGGCGGCGGGCGGGCGAAGCGGCGACGGCGGCGCGCTGGCGCTCGTCAGGCACGCACGCGCGCGACATCGACGTTGCCCGCTTCTCTCGCGTCGAACTCCGATTTGCAATCCGCTATGCCTATGAACTCTGTCGAGATGTTTTCAATTATATATGATCCTTGGCAGATCCAATTAATCCTATTTTCTGCGTTTTCCTACAAAACACCAAAACGAACGGTAAGTCCGAATCGATAAATCTTAATCAAACCAACGCATAAATAGGACAAACCATAGAAAATGACACGTAAAACAATACCAAGAATCATCACAAAATCATACCAAACAACGACCCGACTTTCCAATGAAGTACGGATCATATGGATCGTCACCAGATGATAAAGCAATGATATAAACATAGCTAATCAAGGAAATCAACCAATCAACTACTTAATAACACATAGGTTAAAAGGGATAACCATCCAATACCAACTCAAGTCGTAGAAGGACTTGTCAATAGGGGTTCAAGGTTGAACATAACCCAATCAGACGTAATTTAAAGTACGAGGTACGACCTCCAATTCAATAATTAATAAGCGGCTATAATCAAAACATTAATAATATCGAGTTAGGCAAAGAATAAGCATGTGGACATGCATATGACGATCATGCCCAAGGTTCTAGAAACCTTTCTAATTAAGTCACAAACAATCGCTACTCGCACCACCCCGCACCCATCATCGATCTTCGCTCAACCCGCACATCAAAACGAGATGCGTGGCTAAGCACAAAAGTACTCTGGACTCGCTGTCGAAAACATTTTTCTTTACCAAAAGTTATTGATCCGCCTACAATAGCGCATGAGGATTTTAGTTAAAGACTCATGCCTATCAAATATTTTATCATTTTTCCAAAGCGCTCGTCGAACTATTTTATCACGTTGTTCCATATCCGTAATTCATTCATCAATCATACGCTCATTCATTCGGCGCACCATGGGTGGCCACCTACACATAGTCGCCGTGATCGATCGAGGTAGCTAACCTTAACACACAATACACGTGTACACAATCCGAAAGTTAGTCCTCAACTAAGTCGGATCCGATCGATACCCTTTTTAACGCTATGGACCAACTCATTCACATATACCACTCACCCTCGTCCCACATTTGGAAAAATCAACCTCGATATGGACACAACAAAACATAAATATTCGCGATCAATAACAGCTCATGCGATAATATTTCATAAAGCTTTTGTAAATCATGCTTTGAGTTATGCATAATCATTTTGTTTTAAGAAAAGCCCACCGCTAATCCAAGCTAGTGGTTCTAAAAGTGCGGGGATTGAGTATCCTTCTCAAAGAATCACGCCCGATCGAACCCTTCATAAGAAAATAGCCGTTCTTAGGTTCTTTTCTATCGATCGATGGTCGCTATAAATTACGACTTAAAGTTCCCAATTAGTGTTTCTTTATGATTTTATGTGTTTGTTTTAAGATAATTTCTATTATCTTACATCCCCAATTCTCAAGCTATGTTACCTCATCGCTCATGGGTGAACTTCAATTATGAATCAAATATTCCGAGTCTATCCTCGACTCTTAACCTTAGTTTTATTATAACGTTATTACGTTATAGGTTATCGATAATCAAATTAGGATATTCTCAAGCCACTAACTAGACTTAACAATTATAGTTACGCCCCTAGTAGGTTATGCTCGACGACTGTGTATTAGCACGATAATTAACGAGAGGAATATCGATTTACAATTCAAGTGGACATATGCTATCATGTAAGTAATTAGTACTTAAGAATAAATGAAGTACTTGGGAATATTAACTCGGCTTTTGAGACATAAGGATCGACATCTTATGTTCGAATCGTTGCTTACACATTACGACATCAGGTATTTAACTTAACTCACGGAGGTTACATATGTCGATAATCGTTATTCATTATCGAGTTGTGTTTACGCCCAACTAATATCGTATCGAGTTGTCGTTATCGAATATTAACGTTGTAGCTCGACTTTGGTTTTTCTAACGTAGGAACTCACGCCGAGTATCCTTTCATTAATAAAAATCCTAATTTGTGTCTAACTTCGATTCTCGCTTATTCCGCCTTAAGTTATCGAAATTGGTCGATTTTTTTCGATTCTCATTCATATAGTATTATGTTATTTACGCTCGGGGTTTTGGTTTGTCGGTCCAACATAAACATAAACAATCAACATCAACAAACCATACACAACATAAACTATACTAAGCATTAGAAACCCTAATTTCTAATGTAATACACAATCATTGTGTAAGTGTGCATAAGTGTTCCATTCATTCACCCTAATCACAACCATTTATCCAAAGTTTCATATTACTATCATAGCATCATTCATCATCAAAATTAAACCCATACTTAGCCATTCTATTACGCTTCGATAATTAACAACAATTAGCATATGCATCCAATAAATTCCAATAAAATCACATTATACTCCTATCATATTATAGAATTTAATTACCAACTCAATATCATCATATAAATTTTTAAACCATGGGTTAAAAGTCTCAAACTTTCGGTCATTTCAAATTAGTAAGCTTTGGTGTTCAATAAATTCCACAAAAATTATATCATGCTTATACTATTTACTAAACATGAAATATCACTTCATATCATGCATTAAAATTTTAAAACCATGCTTTTCATCTTTAAATCATTTCGTAATTCCACATTTATATATATACATATTCAATAAATTCCAATCTGCACAATATGTTTATTTATGAAATAAACATGTAATATTAACATTAAATATCAACTAATATTTATAATATGAACCAAATGTTTGAATTTTTTTGTCCTCACACATATTTTACATATGTGTTCAATAATTCCCAACAATGCATATTAGGTTCATATTATTTCTAAACATCATATATCCTATTATTTCCAACAAATAAAATCAAATAATGGCTTAAAATACTTAAATATACTCTGCCCATTTTGGAAAAAATAGGAGTAGTGTTTCAAAATTTTCAAGATTAATGTATGATGTTCATATCATATATTAAACACTATATCTCAACTATTTCTCAACAAATAAAATCAAACAAATACAAGAAAATTCCAAAATATTCTAAAATTACCATATTTATTCTACATGCTTATAATACATTAACAAGCAACAATATCAAATAATATTCATAAAATCATGCTTTATCATATTTAAAAAGAAATAAAGCATAAATAAAAAAATCAAACATGCTCCAAAATTTGAAATTTTTACAGTAGCCTTATAACATTATTATAAGCATTTTTGTTCATGGCTTGAGAGAATTTTATGGCTCTAAAGTTACTAAGAAATGAGGAGTAAACTAGGTTTTAAACCCAAAATTCAAAATAAAAATTTCACTCCATTAGGATGGAAGAGGATGATGAATAATACCTTCTTATAGTTTTAGAAGGATTATTTGAGTGTGGGAGAGGTTGGGAGGAGGATTTAGTGTTGAAGGTTGAAAGAATGTGAGAGAATTTGAAAATGGAAGAAAAATACAGCGGGTGAACGAAGTCCGCCTTTGACGTCCCCTTGTATTACAGACCTAAAGGCTGTCTTTTCCCATTTTGGAATGGTCTTGGTGGTAGTTGGGAGGTGGATTGGTCAAATTACCCGCTTTGGTATGTTAATACCGACTTTAAGTTTTAACGCTTCGATTGATTTCTGAACCTTAAGGTTTTATCATCGTAAATAGCCTCCAAATTACTTATTTCAATGTTTATAAAATTTATGAATTTCGGACGACGTCCGATAAGTCAATTCCGAGTTATCGCGAAAAACCAAGTCCGGCGATTAAAATATGCTCATTCAAAATTCTATTGAATTTTGAGCTTTCATAATTAATTTGAGTCTTACAAAGCATATTTTATTAATTTAGACCCTCGGTTCGAGTTTCGGGTTGTTCGGATCAATTTAGGGTTTTCCCAGATATTTTACCCGCGTTGTTTCTAAGTTCTTCAGAATTCCTCTTAAATTGATTCTTATAATTTCTAAATTCATAATAAATTATTCCTTCATGATTTTTGTTTTATCACCATTTATTACGATTAGCACGGACCGAAGTTGTTCCAAGTAAATAGTGTTTTTAAGATCGACCGCAAGTATGCCGAAAAATTTCATTCTTTGCATTCTCACATGTTTTCATGTGAGGATTCTAAAATGAAACCGCTCGTGAAGATTCATTCTCGATCTTTCATTCTATGTTCAAGCTACTCGGAAAACCCTAATCCCAGTAGACTAGTTATCGATTTTTGATTTCTTTAGTATTCGATCTCGAATCGATTCTAATTCATTTCATTGGTTTCCTTAAACATAATTATGACTAACTACTACAAATAATTGGTCTAAGCATCACCAATTAAAGTTTTAAATTTTTCAAGTTACTAAAACATACCATCCCCTTAAAAAATTTGCCTAAATTTGCTAACCTTGGAAAAGATTTGGGTATTTCTCTATCATAGTTGATTCCAGCCCCTGTGTAGCTTCCTCTTGTCCATGGTGTTCCATAGAACTTTCACTAACGGTATCTCTTTGTTCCTTAGCCTTCGATACGTCGGTCCAAGATTGCAGTAAGCTTTACATAACTCATATTGTTATCGAGGTCAATATCTGTCAGCGGTATCACATGGCTGGGATCATGTATGTACTTCCTTAGTTGTGAAACGTGGAACACATTGTGCACGCTTTCAAAACTTCAAGCGGCAACGAAGTCTCAGAAGTCACCGGGTCCTATTCTCCGTAATTTCATAGGTCATATGAAACGTGGTCGCACCTCCCTTTTATTCGAATCTCGCGATCCCTTTAGATGGAGAAATTTTCAAGAAGACCTTGTCTCCTCTTCAAATGTAGCTCGCGGCGACGCTTGTCGACGCATTTACTTCGCCGGTGCCTGGGCCTCCTTGATCCGTTCATGGATCTATCGCACGATCTCAATCATCTCTCCCACCGAGTCGTCCTAATACTCTCCTTTCTCCCACTTCATCCCAAGAAAGTGGTGATCGACATTTCCTTCCATAAAGCGCTCATAAGGGGCCATTCCAATAGTCGCTATGGTCATTATTGTAGGCGAATTCCACAAGTGGTAACACTTGTTCCCAACTTCTCCTCTATCGAGGACAACGGTTCTCAAAGATATCTTCCAACGCTTGAATGGTCTCTCTGATCGTCCGTCCGTCTCGTGGGTGGAATGCGGCATCGAAATTTAGTCGAGTTCCCGCCTTTTGTAAACTCATCCGTAACCGGACATAAATTTCGAATCTCTATCGACGTGATAGTCTTCGAACTCCATGTAGACAGATAACTTCTCGAACGCATAACCGTGCAATCGTTCGACCCATGTGTTATTGAATGGTAGGAAATGCCGCTTGGTCGGTCGATCAATGATGACCCAAATAGCGATTTCCTCTTTGTGATTTGGGTAGCCCGTAATAAAGTCCATGGCTATATCATCCCATTTCCATTCCGGTATGTCTAGCGGTTGTAAGGTTCCATACGGTCGTTGGTGGAGTGTTTTCACTTGTTGGCACGCCAAACAACGTTCTACAAATGAAGCCACATCTCGCTTCATCCCATCCCACAAAAATTTCTTCGAGGTCTTGGTACATTTTGGTCTTTGCCGGATGCGGTATAAGAAGTCTCATGGGCTTCCTTTAAGATTTCGCTCAAGCTTTTTCGCCTTCCTCGAACACACACTCTCCCGCCATACAATAAAACGTTATCTCGTTGCTTCAGGAAATTTTGTGTTTATTGTCCTTGATCTTAGCACGTATTTCTAGATTTTTGCTCTTCCTCCGAGCTTCTAAGATTCGACTTAAGTCCGGGATTGCAATCAATGTTGCAATACAGCCCCCATCGCCGAGACGGGTCTATGACTTCGATGTTCATCCTATGAAATTCCTTCATAAGTATTTCCTCATGACCGAGGAGACATCCCAAACTAGGGTTGATTTATGATCAAGGCATCGGCCACAACATTAGCCTTGCCTCGGTGGTAATCGATACCACGTCGTAATCTTTCACTAGCTTTAACCATCTACGCCGCCTCATGTTAAGATCTTTCGCCAAAGAAATATTTCGTGCTCTTATGGTCAAGATAGATCTCACATCTAACTCCATAAAGGCGATGCCTTCATATTTTTAAGGCATGTACGACCGCTAATTCCGTGTCGTGCAGAGAATAGTTCAACTCATGTAGGCGAATCGCTCTGAAGATAAGCAATAACCTTACCTTCTCTGCATTAGTACACAACCTAGTCCATTCTTTGAAGCATCCGTAGATTGTGTATTCTTTATCTACCCTGCATCGCTAGTACAGTGCCGCCGTCAAGAACTCCTTCTCTCGAAACTAGCCTCACACTCCCATGGTCAGTGTACTTGATTCCTTTCTCAACAACTGGGTCCGCTGGTCGGCTATCGTTGAGAATCCTTCGATAAATCTTCGATAGTAGCCGCCAGCCCTAAGAAACTCCGAATTTCATTCGGGTTCTTGGTGACTCCCATTCTCGAACAGATCGATCTTCGAGGGTCTACTTTGACCCCTCAAGGACACAATGTGACCCAAAAATGTCACCGCCTAACCAAAACTCACACTTACAAACTTGGCAAGAGTTGCTCGCCTCAACGCTTGTAGCACAGCTCGCGTCGCTTTGTGTTCTCGTTATTCTTAGAGTATATTAGATATCGCCTATGAACACTAAGACTAATTTGTTCAAGTATGGTGGAACACCTGCTCATAATATCCATAAACATCGCCGCATTTGTAAGTCCAAAGGGCATCACGACGATTGAAATGACCATACCTTGTACCGGAAAGCCGCTTTAGGTACATCCTCCGGTCTAATCCTCAATTGGTAATATCCCGACTTTAGATCTATCTTTGAAAAGACTCGCCCTTTAAGTCGATCAAACAGATCGTCAATTCAAAGCGAGGATACTTATTCTTAAGAGTTATCTTGTTTAACTCGATAGTCTATGCACATCCTCGTACCATCCTTCTTTTTCACGAAAAGGACAGTGCCCCCATGGAGACACACGGTCTAATGAATCCTAACTCCAAGAGTTCTCGCAGCTGATCTTTAATTCCTCAAGCTCCTTTGGTGCCATCCGTATGGAGCTGACACCGCGTAACTCGGTTTGAGGTCGATCGTGAACTCGATCCGTCGTTTCGCGAATCCCGTAGTTCATCCGAAAACGCTGGGATACTCCTTCACCATCGTGACGCCTTCTATCCTCTTCTCATTCTCATCTTCCTCCCGGAGTGTAGACGAGGTAGCATGGTTCTCGGTCTTGTTCAAAGAACGCCCTGCTTGTAGTGCTGATATAATTGGAACTCTCCTCCCATGTTGATCCCTGAAAGTCTGTGAGATTCTCTCCTGGGTGTTGGAAAGAAATTTTCCTTTCATTACATAGGATGGTCGATTATGTTCGCTAACCAATCCATTCCTAGGATTATGTCCACATCCGTCATAGGTATGACGTGAAGGTTATCCGTCATGACCTTAAGTGAGCCTAGTCCAAGTTCTAGGTTCGAGCATATGTGGTTATCGTTTTACGCCTTCATCGAGAAGAAATTTCATGATTTGTTCAACGTTTAGATCTAATCCTAAGTTCTCACGCATGCTTCAAAGAATAAAAGAACGCGAGGCGCTAGTATCAAACAAGAGGATAACCGCAATTGAGGAGTATTCCCATACCTTCCAAGTTTCCTGGTTCCTTGGCGGCTCTTGCGAACTCCTTTCCGGTTGAGGCGAGGGCCCTCGCCACGGCGGCCGTTGTTGTTGGTAATGTTGTTGTGGTTGGCGTGGTTGCCGTCGCCGCTGTTGTTGTTGTTGTTGTGGCCGCGCTATTGGGGCTGCCGGTATCGCTGTCGCGTTGTCGCCATTGTTGTCATCGCTGCCATCGTGGTCGATATGGTCGCCGATTTGGCCGATAGATCGAACCGGGGTTGTTGTCGATCGGTTGGGCTTGAATAGCCCGGACCGGCTGGACTTGGTGGGCACATTGGGACGGCTATTTCCTCCTCGGCGTATCCTGTGGCGGGGCCTCGGAGTAGTGGCCCTTCCGCCACACTGAAGCATCCGTCATTTGTGAATACGCATGCCCCTTTACGACTCCTATGGCACCGGGGCACACGTGGAGCCACCAATTTTGGTTTCCGCCGACGCGGGTACCATGGGCGCCCATTCTCTCGCCTGCCCTGCATGGCACGTTATTTCCTCGCCATGGCCTCCCGCCGGCCTCTGCTAGTGTCGATCCTCGTCCCGGGGTCCTTCCCACTTTCTTCCCACGATCCCTTGATGATTTGGGGACGTGCCGACAATCCCGTCTTTGGGCATAGTCCTCGATGTCCAAGGTTCGATCGAGGGCCTCACGGTAAGTCGATTCCTGACCACCTAGCGACACCTCGATCTCACGGCGAGTCCCGCCCAAATTTTTCGGTCCTCTCTCGCTCGGTGTCGACCAATCAAGCGCATACCGCGACATCTCACATAACGCACGGTCGTAATCAGGACCGCTGCCTTTCCTCATGCGAGGTTGTAGAACTCATGTTCTTTCTTCTTCCTAACTCTTAGAATGTACTTCAGACACCTCCTTAAATTCCTCCCGTGAGAAATTTTCCAGCTCCTCCTCGATAGAGTCTTCTCTTCGCCTCCCACCGTAAGTCGGCGGCACCAAATATCCGGAAAGCAACGCATGACAAGCTGCTCTCGAGGTGCGGTGAAGGAAGTTAAAGATTCGCCCAAGGCGCGAATCCAAAATTCAAAGATCCACGGATTCCCAAACCTGCTGAAAGTGGGCGGTTATGTCCGAGGAATAGTTCCTCAATCCATCTCACGGTAAGCGTGGTGAGGTTGTCATCTCTTTCGGTGTTACCTCACGGCTTTTCTTCTCGGTGGCATTCTATCTTTCATAAATATACGTAATCGATATCTTCTTATACCATCCATCAGATCATAGATATCTTAGCACGGTGATGTATATATAATCATAAACATAAATCTAGCACGCCATCGAACACCATATATCGCAACCTCAAAACCAAAGCTCTCGGGAGCTATCATCATATCAAATCAAATGTCTATACGAGGACTTTCATCATCACTTTTACGATCCACAAAGGCTGTGCACGGAGTATGATACTCAAAATTAATATCAAGATCACTCAAAGTACCTAGTCACGGTGCGCATAAAAATCTAAACGCTACCGTGGTCATCAAAATAAGGGTTCATATCGACGACCTATCGCTTCCAAGACGCATCGAAACATATACAAAAGTATATAGACAAAACATTATCTAGTCCTAAGAACTAGATCCATAATCGCCCGAGTGTAAAATAGGCTCACTGCTGATTCGTGAATCGAAGATGGGTACTATCAACTTCCTCCATATCATCGCTGCCAGTGTGTCCTCCTCGTGATCTTCCTCCGGGTCCTCCTCCTCAACCTCTCGCATCGAAAGTGAGATTCACGGTCTCTGATTCTAATGACTCTAGCTTCCCGCCTAGGTCTCATGATCTCACCCATGATCTCCTCACAGCGCAAGGGTCGAAACGGAAGAAGTGAAGACGGGCACATGTTTCTCTCGCAGCGATGCGCTAGGCCACATGAATTGTCAATCTCTACATTATCGCGCACGTGGGTCCATGGGGGCGGCGGCTGAACCGGGAAAGCGGCGGTGTAGAGATGAAGTTGGCATGGAATGATTTGCAAAGAATGGCGTGGGCGGCAAAAGACGGGCTCGAATCCTATCGGTGGTGACCGAAGGTGAACTATCGGGATGGGAAGGTCCACCTCAACATGTTCTTGCCACACCAGTGCATGAATTCGGGCCCATCGATGCAAACGAGACACCTTCGGGTGAAGCCACTGAATCTCATCACGCTTAGTGTACACCCGCCGTGAGATATGGTCCATAGGGCGAGTCTCGATATCATGAATATGTAGCTAAGGACCGACAAACGGGCAAGTCCGCCTCAAGATCGAAGCTCTCTACGACGATAGATGTAATCCGCCGATATCTCACGGGCATATCCTCGCCAATGGATGGCGCCTTGCGATCATCAAGCACACCTTCATAATGTGACGCATCACGGGCATATGCAGAGCCCAACGACGCATAAAATGAGCAAGGAACTCGCCGATGTCTTTACTCAGACATCCGGTCGAACGGTAAGAGCGCACCACCTCCAAAGTGTGACTCTAGAAGATAAAGGAGCCTAGTCGTAAAACCGTCCGAACAATCTTATATTCCTAAGTTCTTATGAAACTACTTTCATGGTTTGGTCTTTGGAAGAGATCGATGGTTCCTTAGACGCACTCAAACGCTCGATGCCCAGCATTCTGTAAAGGCTAAGTGATCACCCCATCTTATCGTCCCGGATTCCTTACTTTACCACGCTATAGTATCACATCATATCCGCTCTCATTATGCACTTATGATTCATCATTTCTTTTTATACCTTCATAACGTTATACTTTTATTCTTTCACTTATGCCACGATAGAGGCAACATGTGCGGTGTTCGAATTCCTTCACGAGAGGTTGGGACCTATAACAAAGGCAAACCTCCGCTAAACAATCGCTTCATCATCGAGACTCGTCGCGCTCTCATCATCGAATCCGCTCAGATTGTGATTCCAAAGATTTCTATGTTCTCGCTCCTTCTTAGTAATTGCCCAATCGGGGATGCTTATGTTCTCATACTAAGTTCGCTAAAAGGAATCATGCCTTAAGAGTCTATGTTCTCATGGAAAACATACTATTTACATCATGCTTCAGATACAACAAGAAACATGATCATGACACATTGTGCGATAATCAAGCATTCTCATTTACTCATTTACCAAGTTCATAAACCTTATAACTTTCTTTCAAACTAATGACCAATCAATTGAAAGAACTTTTCGATTTCAAAAATTTCCACTTTCCAAAATATTTTCAACTTCCCAACAAGGCAATATTGAAATTTAATTCACATTTCAAATACTTCCATCATTTCAAAACAACTTTAGTTGAGATAGTTACCTTCATCCTCGCTGAAAGGTGACGACGATGGAGTGCAAAGCAAAGAGCAGCCAAACACAAATAATTTCTAGACTCAAGTTTCAACTTAGATTCAAGGAAATGGTTTCTAGGTTCGAGCTTAACAAGAGCTCGATACCACTTTGTGACGACCCGACTTTTCAACGAAGTACTGATCATATGGATCGTCACCGTGATGATAAAGCAATGGATATAAACATAGCTAATCAAGGCAATCAACCAATCAACTACTTAATAACACATAGGTTAAAAGGATAACCATCCAATACCAACTCAAGTCGTAGAAGGACTTGTCAAAAGCGGTTCAAGGTTCAATATAACCCAACCAAAGGGAATTTAAAGTACGAGGTACGACCTCCAATTCAATACTGAATAAGCGCTATAATCAAAACATTAATAATATCGTAGTTAAAAGAATAATACATGTGGACATGCATATGACGATGCATGCCCAAGGTTCTAGAAACCTTTCTAATTAAGTCACAAAACAATCGCTACTCGCACCACCGCGACCCATCATCGATCTCGCTCAACCCGCACATCAAAACGAGACGCAGGCTAAGTACAAAAGTACTCTGGACTCGTCGAAAATATTTTTCTTTACCAAAAGTTATTGATCCGCCCACAATAGCGCATGAGGATTTTAGTTAAAGACTCATGCCTATCAAATATTTTATCATTTTTCCAAAGCGTCGTCGAACTATTTTATCACGTTGTTCCATATCCGTAATTCATTCATCAATCATACGCTCATTCATTCACAAGACTATGGAGGTGGCTAGCTACACATAGTCGCCGTGACCGTCGAGGTAGCTAACCTTAACACACAACACACGTACACAATCCGAGTTAGTCCTCAACTAAGTCGGATCCGATCGTTACTTTTTTAACGCTATGGACCAACTCATTCACATATACCACTCAATTCTCGTCCCACATTTGGAAAAATCAACCTCGATATGGACACAACAAACATAAATATTTGCGTCAATAATAGTTCATGCGATAATATTTCATAAAGCTTTGTAAATCATGCTTGAGTTATGCATAATCATTTTGTTTCAAGAAAAGCCCACCGCTAATCCAAGCTAGTGGTTCTAAAAGTGTGGGTGAGTATCCTTCCTCAAAGAACTCACGCCCGATCGAACCCTTCATAAGAAAATAGCCGTTTTAGGTTCTTTCTATCGATCGATGGTCGCTATAAATTACGACTTAAAGTTCCCAATTAGGGTTTCTTTATGATTTTATGTGATTGTTTTAAGATAATTTCTATTATCTTACATCCCCAATTCTCAAGCTATATTACCTCATCGCTCATAGTGAACTTCAATTATGAATCAAATATTCCGAGTCTATCCTCGACTCTTAACCTTAGTTTTATTATAACGTTATTACGTTATAGGTTATCGGTAATCAAATTAGATATTCTCAAGCCACTAACTAGACTTAACAATTATAGTTACGCCCTAGTAGGTTATGCTTCGACGACTGTCGATTAGCACGATAATTAAAAGAGGAATATCGATTTACAATTCAAGTGGACATATGCTATCATGTAAGTAATTAGTACTTAAGAATAAATGAAGTACTTCGGGAATATTAACTCGGCTTTTGAGACATAAGGATCGACATCTTATGTTCAATCGTTGCTTACACATTACGATATCAGGTATTTAACTTAACTCACGGAGGTTACATATGTCGATAATCGTTATTCATTATCGAGTTGTGTTTACGCCCAACTAATATCGTATTGAGTTGTCGTTATCAATATTAACATTGTAGCTCGACTTTTGGTTTTTCTAACGAGGAACTCACGCTGAGTATCCTTTCATTAATAAAACCCTAATTTGTGTCTAACTTCGATTCTCGCTTATTCCGCCTTAAGTTATCGAAATTGGTCGATTTTTCGATTCTCATTCATATAGTATTATGTTATTTACGCTCGGGTTTTGGTTTGTCATCCAACATAAACATAAACAATCAACATCAACAAAACCATACACAACATAAACTATACTAAGCATTAGAAAACCCTAATTTCTAATGTAATACACAATCATTGTGTAGTGTATAAGTGTTCCATTCATTCACCCTAATCACAACCATTTATCCAAAGTTTCATATTACTATCATAGCATCATTCATCATCAAAATTAAACCCATACTTAGCCATTCTATTACGTTTCGATAATTAGCAACAATTAGCATATGCATCCAATAAATTCTAATAAAATCACATTATACTCCTATCATATTATAGAATTTAATTACCAACTCAATATCATCATATAAATTTTTAAACCATGGGTTAAAAGTCTCAAACTTTCGGTCATTTCAAATTAGTAAGCTTTGGTGTTCAATAAATTCCACAAAAATTATATCATGCTTATACTATATACTAAACATGAAATATCACTTCATATCATGCATTAAAATTTTAAAACCACGCTTTTCATCTTTAAATCATTTGGTAATTCCACATTTATATATATACATATTCAATAAATTCTAATCTTGCACAATATGTTTATTTATGAAATAAACATGTAATATTAACATTAAATATCAACTAATATTTATAATATGAACCAAATGCTTGAATTTTTTGTCCTCACACATATTTTACATATGTGTTCAATAATTCCCAACAATGCATATTAGGTTCATATTATTTCTAAACATCATATATCCTATTATTTCCAACAAATAAAATCAAATAATGGCTTAAAAATACTTAAATATATTCTGCCCATTTTGGAAAAAATAGGAGTAGTGTTTCAAAATTTTCAAGATTAATGTATGATGTTCATATCATATATTAAACACTATATCTCAACTATTTCTCAACAAATAAAATCAAACAAATACAAGAAAATTCCAAAAATATTCTAAAATTACCATATTTATTCTACATGCTTATAATACATTAACAAGCAACAATATCAAATAATATTCATAAAATCATGCTTTATCATATTTAAAAGAAATAAAGCATAAATAAAAATCAAACATGCTCCAAAAATTCAAATTTTTACAAGAGTTTTATAACATTATTAAAAGCATTTTTGTTCATGACTTGAGAGAATTTGATGGCTCTAAAGTTACGAAGAAAATGAGGAGTAAACTAGGGTTTTAAACCCAAAATTCAAAATAAAATTCCACCCATTAGGACGGAAGAGGTGTTGGATTTTATATCGAAAGCAGTTTGGTTGAGCTTGTATACAATGTTTCCTCGTTACCACTATTACAATCTCCTATCTCGATTTGAATACTTGATTGCATATATCTCGTGTCCCCTTATCTAGTATATAAGTTAGATCATACAATTGTGTAGAAGATCACGTAAGTACGTATGATTGGTCAAGCTTAACGAGATATAAAAGTTTCACACCGAGACGACTTAAGGACGAGTTGTCGGTTTAGTCGCAGTATAGATAAGAAGTGACTTGACTTAGTTGCTTGTTCATGCTTTGATACGTCTCGACGTATGAAGGATCACGGTGAGACGAGTTCTTCTTCCGACCGTGAATAACCAAGATCTCGGTGACTTACGATAATCTAAACCTCGATAAGGTATTAGGTGAGTATGAAGGTCGACCATCACTTTGACTTGTTATGAGTGAGGGTTATATGTTCTAACCCAAGATTCTCCGCATCTTGGGTGGTGGCGTCTCAGATGTCACGCTAGTTATCTCAGACGAGTAACCGTATCCGCTAGGATGATGACGCCCCTTAAGGAGCTCAAAAGTTTATTGTACTAAACCCCGCAGTTGAGTTAGCTCAAGTACAATAATAAGGTTGAGTGGTACTACTTAAGGAAATAAGGATATTAATCGCTTAGCGATCGATTGCTAGAAATGATTAATGGACGCTCGATATCTTAAATACGGGATTCAGAATGTCTAAGTGCAAGCCCGACTCAACTTCGGTAATAAAGGGTAAGTCAACATTCTTTCTCTAGTGGCATGATCGAATGTTTATAAATTAATTTATGTTCGGGTGAACATAAGATAATTAATTTATTTGAGGCCCATCTTTATTCCTCGTGATTTGATCCTCGGTGGCCCATCCGTGCCCATAAGACTCGTGGAAATCGGCCCTATAGCTCTCAAGGCAAGATTTTATTCTCTTTATCCCACAAGGATATAATTATATTTATGGAATATGCATAGATCCTTTCCATATAAGATTATGGTAATAATCTTGAGAGTATGGAAATAATCCTAAGAGTATGGAAATAATCCTAAAGTATGGAAATAATCCTAAGTGTATGGTAATATTCCATATAGGATTATGGTAATATTCCATATAGGATTATGGTAACATTCCGTATAGGATTAAGGTAGTGCATTATAAATATAAGGTATGAGATAATGTCTTATACACACTCACAAATTATAAGCAAGAATTTTCGCCACCTCATAGTCTCGAGAGAGTTTTCAAAATTGCGAGAGCTCGGGTGATTTTCCTGTATTCTCCATAGCTCGTCCTCACTCGACGCTGGAGTTTGGGTATCCGGATACAGTCCGGAAGGTCAGCACGAGTCTCGACCGCTCAATCGCCTCATCCCGCTCGCTCCACCTCGGCGGATCCAAAGGTAAACACGTAAACCCCAACGTGTTGCGATTTAATTATATAGACGATGCTAGGTTTATAATCAATGTATGGTGAATTAAACACCCAAGATGGATCCTCGGGCGAGGGTTAACATACGTTTCCCTACACTGGTATCGAGCACGGGATCGAATCTTCGCTCTGCTGGATTAATTCACGTTTGATTATTACGTGCGTTATTATAATTGTGGATTTGTCGCTCATCGTGGCTCGCTTGTTTTGTTGGTTTTGTTTTACACCACGAGAAAATCCGTGGTTAGATTAGATTTTTTTATGTAAATCTTATCGTAAAAGAAGAAAGAGCGAACGAAGCGAAGAACGCAACGACGGGAAGAAACGGTTCTCGCTTTTACGGGTGGTTTCGCGGCGAAGTCTCGCGGTCGCTAAAGGCGATCGCGAGGCTGCGGCGACGGCGGGCGCTGCTCGCCGGGTCCCCGGCGCTTAGCGAGCGAACTCGCGGTCGCGAGGATTACCCGCGTTGCGCGGCCGTGCGAGCTAGCGGGCGACGGCGCAGCGCGCTGCGAAACCCGGCGCCATGAAGCGCACACGCGTCGCGAGGTTTGGCCGTTGGGCGACGGCGTCTCGAGGCGCACGCTGGCGCTGGGCGTGGCCTGCACGCGTGCGACGGGTCGCGGTCATGGTCGCGTTAGCAGCCATGGCGAGCGCTGCAGGCGGGCGGGCGCGAGGTCGGGCGCGAATCGGCTTAGCCCCAGCGCGCCCAAGACTTTATGGGCCGACCGCCCGCACCGTTTTCGAAATTCCGCCCGCGCCCGCACGCGAGGCCCAATTGTTGAATCCGTCCGTGCCCGCACGCGAGGCCGTTTCAAGTTTAAATATTGCTTTGTAAATCTATGTAATAGATTAGATTTAAATGTCGGGGTTTCACGATGGGCGCGATGAACGCTTTTTTATTTTTATCGCTCATATGCATGTCGTGGATGTTTAAATTATGCAGTAGCATGCTATGTATGTTTAAATTACGTTGACAAACCTTTAAGTGTTTTACGAATTGGATGCGCATAGTAAGCATGCTAGGTTTATCGCGTTTATCAAGCATATTTTAGAATTCTGCGAGCATGTTTTACATGTCGAGTTCTATAGAAAAGCATGCTAGATTACGTGATGCGCATGGACAAACCTTTTGAATAAAAAGACTAGCAAGCAACCCGACAAATTAATTTTTCAAATTAAAATGTCAAGACCTCCACTTTTGATCTCTAAACAAAGTGAGACGACCGTGAGTAAACGCCCACGCATTGGCTTGCTTGCAACTTTGCTTATCATAAGTTTGTTAGATGAGATTTCTAAATAAAACATTTTAAATCTATTGAGAAGTGGGAGTTTCATGTGTAAACGTCCACACGCGTGGCTTGCATGTGCGATTTTCATAAGTTCTCTAGTGATAGATATAAAATGAGATAACAAAAGAATTTGAATTGGAAGCGGTATGGTCCGAGTGAGTATACCAATTCTAAGAATTCATCTTCTGCTATGTTAAAATTGTGGTCAATGCTTAGACATCACCTCAAGTACAACTTCCCGCGAAGTCCCTTCTTGTGATAGTGATGTGGTCTAGTAAGGTCCAATCATTAATTTCATTTGTCATAAGGATAAGTTGACATGGATTGAAATTAAACGACTAAAAGGTATATTTTAGTCTGGTCGAGGGTTCATGTAAACGCCCACACGCGTGGCTTGCATGTGGGATTCCTTGGGCGATTGGAGGTTTCAATTAATATTGTTTTATCAAAAGGTTACAATATTATTGTTACAATTATTTGCGATCGTATGCTTATGTGTTTTACATTATCGTTTGAGATATGTCTCTTCGCCGATAATCAATATGCTCGCACAAAATCCGTTATCCGGTCCAAATTTTATCGAGTGGAAACGAAACATGGAATATGTTCTTATCATTTGAAGAACACATGTTTGTTCTCACTACTCCTAAACCCGATGCCCTATCGACGATCGACTAATGAGCGAGAGTCAAGCGGACTTTGGAATAAGTCAAACAATATGGCTAAATGCTATATGATGACTACGATGTCCAAAGGCTTGCACCGCGAGATCGATCGATGGTAGACGCGATCGATATTTGGTCAAGTCTCGAGAGTAAGTTTGGGCGATCGGATCGACGATCCGCCCACACAATGAGAGATCTTGGCGTGTAAGATGGAAGAAGGAAGTTCGGTCCATGAACATGTCTCCCACATGACTCATCTCATGGATAGTCTTGATCGGTTGGGAGGAGGTATCGACGGCGGCCAAGGTCGATATCATCCTCAATACAACGCCCAAGTCTTTTGAGAACTCGCGTGAATGCGATCATGAGCAAGACCGAGTTTACACTTAGTCGATTGCTTAATGATCTCGTTGTTGCGGAAGGAGTTATGGGAAAAGGAGCACATGCTCTTGCTAGCACATCTAAGGGCCCAAAATTTCCGTTGCAAAATGGAAATAGAAAAGAGGTGCCAAAGGTGGTAAAGGCAAGGAAATAGTGGGAGTAATGGGAGCAAGAACATGGTTGCCACCGGAGGCTTAAAAAGCCGAGGAGAAGGCAAGTGCTTCAAGTGCGGCAAGGCGGGCATTGGAAGGCAAGTGCCCTATGCTCAAGGCTCAAGGTACGCCGTTTGCTTTAGTAACGGAAACATGTTTAGCGACTTGTTCTACCCATTCTTGGGTAGTAGATACGGGCGCAACCGATCATGTTTGTTACACCTTGCAGGGGTTCCTGCGGACAAGGGAAGCTGTTTGATGGCGAGATAACGATCTCCATGGGCAACGCGGCGAAAGTCGAAGTTGCGATTGGAGATGTTTCTTTATGTTTTGGGACAACAGCTTTAGTTTTGAAAGGCGTTTTATATGTGCGGATTTTCGGTGGAACCTTGTTTCTGTTTCAAATTATTTACTCATGGATATTCATTATTTTGATAGTGGTGTTTCTATCATAAGAAATGACGAAGTTATACGTGTTGGCACCTTATATAATTAAGCTTTATACTATTTACGCAAAACATAATACCTATAACTATGTTGCATCTTCATCAAACCCTAAAAAAGAAAGTTTTCTTCGAAGATGACTCTACTTTTCTCTCGGCATCTTAGATTAGGTCACGTCAATCTAAATAGGATCCAAAGGCGGCTAAGAATGGGCGTTGGGTAATCTCACGCCACTCCGTTCCCGATCTGCGAATCTGTATAGAAGGTAAGATGTCGACCGGACCTTCAAAGCGAAGGGTTATAGAGCCACGAAATGTTGGAGTTAGTCCATTCGGACTGTGTGACCAATGTCCACACAAGCTCGTGGAGAATGCAGTATTTTGTCACTTTCATTGACGATTACTAAGAGTGCGGATACGTATACCGCTTCACCGCAAGTCCGAATGCTTTGAGAAATTCAAAGAGTTTAAGGCGGAAGTGGAGGCGAAGCTAGGTAAAGTATCAAGTCGCTGCGGTCGATCGCGGTGGCGAATACCTCAAAGAACGAGTTTATGGACTATCTAGTGAAGTGTGGGATTACATCCCAACAAGACTTCACAAGGCACACCACACAAAATGGTGTGTCGGGCGAAGAAATAGGACTCTTTTGGAAATGGTTAGATCTATGATGAGTTATGCTACATTGCCTATTTCGTTACGGGGTATGCCTTAGAGACGGCGGCATACTTGCTAAATCTAGTACCGTCCAAGTCGGTCGAAAGACCCCTTTCGAGTTGTGGTTTGGTATGAAGCCCGTTTAAGCCACATAAGGATATGGGGCGATCCGGACATGTGTCTTTGAACAAGAAGGGCGACAAGTTGGAGGCTAGATCCGACGCAAGGTCGTTTATTGGCTATCCTAGAGGAGCGAAGGTGGTTTATTCTATAGTCCTAAGGATCGGGAAGGTCATTATTAGCACTAATGCTCGATTCTTAGAAGAGGACTACATGAAAAATCATAAGTCCAAAGTTGAAATCATTCTTCAAGAATTACAAGATGATCGTATTCCACCACCGATTAGGCGAAGGTGCGAGATGTCGAGTCTAGTGGGAGGATCGACACGGATACTTCAAGAAATTGAAGTGGGTCGAGTTCCACTTGGAGATACCGACCGCATGAGTGGTACCTACACAGACAAGTTGTGCAAGTTAGAGAACCACAAGTATCTGCACCCACCGTTGCCATTATGCTGTAGAACCTCGTCGTGAGTGGGAGGTTGTTCGTCAACCCGGCGATTTATGTTCGTGGGTGAATCTTGGATTTAGTCCCACAGACGAACATGCAATAATCGACCCATGGACATACAAGGAGGCGTACAAGATATTGATGCAAGATCATGGCACACCGCTATGGACTTAGAAATGGAGTCCATAACGGCTATGGATGTATATGAAAAGACACTCTACCGGATGGCGAGGAAGCCATAGGTAGTAAGTGGATATCAAGAGGAAGAGAGATTCCGATGGAGGGTTTCGACTTTTAAAGCCGTGCTTGTGGCGAAGGGTACACTCAGATTGAGGGCATCGATTTCGATGAGACCTTTTCACCGTAGCAATGCTCAAGTCCATCGAATTCTTCTAGCCATAGCAGCCCACTTGAACCTAGAGGTTTGGCAAATGGATGTTAAAACCGCTTTTCTAAGCGGTTACCTTGAGGAAGGTAGAGACATCTATATGCGACAACCGAAGGTTATGTGGTAAAGGGTGAAGAGCATCTAGTATGGAAGCTTAAGAAGTCCATTTATGGACTTAAGCGAGCCTCGATCATGGAACTTACGCTTTGGAGGTGGTAAAGTCCTATGGATTTACCGGTTGCCTAGCGAGAGTTGTGTGTATCGGTTAGATGTCAACGGTGATGTGATATTTCTTGCACTTTATGTAGATGACATCCTTCTAGTTGGCAACAACGTGAAGTCGTTATCGACGTAAAGAGTTGGCTATCCGATCGGTTTCAAATGAAAGACTTAGGAGATGCGGCGTACATTCTTGGGATCGAGGTTTACCGAGATCGCAAGAAGAAAATATTGAGCTTATCTCGGGCGTCTTACATTGATATCGTGATTACTCGTTTTAGTATGCGAGACCGCAAGAAAGGTTGCTACCTTTCGGACATGGCGTTCCTTTATCTAAACGCAGATCACCTATGACCGCAAGGAGATAGAGGAAATGAGACAAGTTCCTTACGCTTCCGCCGTAGGAAGTCTCATGTACGCAATGCTATGCACGAGGCCGATATCCGCTATGCGGTAGGCATAGTAGCTGAATATCGATCTAACCACGGACAAGCTCATTGGATTGCGAAGAAGCATATACTCAAGTACCGAAAGGACTCGAGATTATAGGCTGGTTTACCATGCGAGATAGTCTAATGCCTTTGGGTTATCTGATTTCGATTTCCAAGTGACCGTGATGAGAAAAAGTCGACCTCGGCCATGTGTTTACCTTGGGAGGTGGAGCCGTATCTGGCGGAGTGCAAAGCGGCGATGCATTGCGGACTCTACCATGGAAGCGAATATGTAGCCGCTTGGAGGCTTCTAAGGAGGCTGTATGGTTCAAGAACTACCTCATGGATCTAGATGTGGTACTGGTTTGCCCAAGAGTATCATAGTTTCTTGTGATAACTCGGTGCGATGCAAACTCGAAGGAACCACGGACCCACAAGGCGACCAAACACATAGAGAGAAAGTACCATGTCATACGAGAAATCGTTAGGCGAGGGTGGCGTCCGATTGAAAAGATTGATCTGACGGAAAATCTAGCGGATCCATTCACGAAGAGCACTGCCGCAAAAGTCTACGATGGTCACGTTAGAGGACTTGGATTGCGCGATGGCACCCACTTAGAAAGGAAACTTTTGTATAAGTGGGAGAAGCAAAGTGATGGTTGTTTGTAATAGCTAGTAGAAAGACACATTGTATACTAAAAGTTTGCTTTAGTATAAGTGGGAGATTGTTGGATTTGTATCTTGAAAGCGGTTTGGTTGAGCTTGTATACAATGTTTCTGTTACCACTATTACAATCTCTATCGATTTGAATACTTGATTGCATATATCGTGTCCCCTTATCTCATATATAAGTTAGATCATACGATTGTGTGAAGATCACGAAGTGCAGTATGATTGGTCGCTTAATGAGATATAAAAAGTTTCCGGTGAGACGACTTAAGGACGAGTTGTCGGTTTAGGCTGCGGTATAGATAAGAAGTGACTTGACTTAGTTGCTTGTCTATCTTGTGCGTCTACGACGTATTGAAGGATCACGGTGAGATGAGTTCTTCTTTCGACCGTCGTGAATAACCAAGATCTCGGTGACTTACGATAATCTAAACCTCGATAAGGTATTAGGTGAGTATGAGTTCTCGACCATCACTTTGACTTGTTATGAGTGAGGGTTATATGTTCTAACCCAAGATTCTCGCGTCTTGGGTGGTGGCGTGTCTTGTATGTCACGCTAGTTATACATGTCGATGTAACCGTATCCGTTTAGGATGATGGCGTCCCTTAAGGAGCTCAAAGTTTATTGTACTAAACCCCTGCAGGTTGAGTTAGCTCAAGTACAATAATAAGGTTGAGTGGTACTACTTAAGGAAATAAGGATATTAATCGTTTAAGCGATGATTGCTAGAAATGATTAATGGACGTTCGATATCTTAAATACGGGATTCGTAATGTCTAAGTGCAAGCCCGACTCAACTTCGGTAATAAAGGGTAAGTCAACATTCTTTCTCTAGTGGCATGATCGAATGTTTATAAATTAATTTATGTTCGGGTGAACATAAGATAATTAATTTATTTGAGGCCCATCTTTATTCCTTGCATTTGATCCTGGTCGGCCCATCCAGCCCATAAAGACTTGTGGAAATCGGCCCCTATAGCTCTCGAAGGCAAGATTTTATTCTCTTTATCCCACAAGGATATAATTATATTTATGGAATATGCATAGATCCTTTCCATATAAGATTATGGTAATAATCTTGAGAGTATGGAAATAATCTAAGAGTATGGAAATAATCCTAAAGTATGGAAATAATCTAAGTGTATGGTAATATTCCATATAGGATTATGGTAATATTCCATATAGGATTATGGTAACATTCCATATAGGATTAAGGTAGTGCATTATAAATATAAGGTATGAGATAATGTCTTATACACACTCACAAATTACAAGCAAGAATTTTCGCCACCCTCATAGTCTTGAGAGAGTTTTGAAAATTGTGAGAGCTCGGTGATTTTCGGTGTATTCTCCATAGCTCGTCCTCACTCGGCGTTGGAGTTTGGGTATCCGGGATACAGTCCGAAGGTCAAAGCACGAGTCTCGACCGTTCAATCGATTCATCCGTTCGTTCCACCTCGGCGGATCGAGGTAAACACGTGTAAACCCCAACGTGTTGCGATTTAATTATATAGACGCATGCTAGGTTTATAATCAATGTATGGTGAATTAAACACCCAAGATGGATCCTCGGGCGAGGGTTAACATCGTTTTCCTACAAGAGGATGATGAATAATACTTTCTTATAGTTTAGAAGGATTATTTGAGTGTGGGAGAGGTTGGGGAGGGAGGATTTAGTGTTGGAAGGTTGAAAGAATATAGAGAGAATTTGAAAATGGAAGAAAAATACAAAGGGGTGAATGAAGTCTGCCTTGGACGTCCCCGTGTATTACAGACCTAAAGGCTATCTTTTCCTATTTTGGAATGGTCTTGGTGGTAGTTTGGAGGTGGATTGGTCAAATTACCCGTTTGGTATGTTATACTGACTCTTTAAGTTTTAACGCGCTTTCGATTGATTTCTCGGAACCTTAAGGTTTTATCATCATAAATAGCATCCAAATGACTTATTTCAATGTTTATAAAAATTTCATGAAGTTCGGACGACGTCCGATAAGTCAATTCCGAGTTATCGCGGAAAAACGACGTCCGGTGATTAAAAATATGCTCATTCAAAATTCTATTGAATTTTTGAGCTTTCATAATTAATTTGAGTCTTATAAAGCATATTTTATTAATTTAGACCCTCGGTTCGAGTTTTGGGTCGTTCGGATCAATTTAGGGTTTTCCCGGTATATTTTACCCTGTTCGGTTAAGTTCTTGAGAATTCCCTTGAAATTGATTCTTATAATTTGAAATACATAATAAATTATTCCTTCATGATTTTGTTGTTATCACCATTTATTACGATTAGCAGATGGAAGTTGTTTGACTCGTAAATAATGTTTTAAGGCGGCCAGGGCAAGTATGCTAGAAAATTCTCATTCTTTGCATTCTCACATGTTTTCATGTGAGGATTCTAAAATGAAATCCGTTCATGAAGATTCATTCTCGATCTTTCATTATATGTTCAAGCTACTCAGAAAACCCTAATCCGGTAGGACTAATTATCAGTTTTTGATTTCTTTAGTATTCGATCTCCGAATCGATTCTAATTCATTTCATTGATTTCCTTAAACATAATTAAGGACTAACTACTACAAATAATTGGTCTAAGCATCACCAATTAAAGTTTTAAATTTTTGGGTTATTATGAAAGGTTTATTGTACTAAACCCTGCGGGTTGAGTTAGCTCAAGTACAATAATAAGGTTGAGTGGTACTACTTAAGGAATTAAAGATATTAATTATTTTAAGCGATCGAATGCTCTAAATAATTAATGGACGTGCGATATCTTAAATATGGGGATTCAGTAATGTCTAAGTGCAAGCCGACTCACCCGGTAATAAAGGGTAAGTCGGCATTTATTCTCTAGTGGCATGAATGAATGTTTATAAATTAATTTATGTTCGGTGAACATAAGATAATTAATTTATTTGAGGCCCATCTTTATTCCTTGCATTTGATCCACAGGCTGGCCCGTCCGGACCGTAAGCTAGGTAAAATCGGCGCCCATGTGTCTCTATGGAAAGGATTTTATTCTCTTTATCCTATAAGGATATTATTATATTTATGGGATATGCATGGATCCTTTCCTAATCGGATTATGGTAATGCATTATAAATATAAGGTAAGAGATAAGATCAAGGTTAATCCTCAATTATCCTAACCTAATTTTCGAGAATCCCATAGTTCTTGGGAAAGGAATTTTCAAAAATATCATAGAGAGATTGGGTGATTTTTCCGAAGCATTCTCCATAGATCGTCCTCACTCGACTTTAGAGATTGGGCAACCGAGATACAGTCCAGAAGATCAAAGCACGAGTCTCGATCCGTTCATCCCGATCCATCCCCGACAGATTCAAAGGTAAACACGAGAAAACCCCTACGTGTTGCAATTAATTATATAGACGCATGCTAGGAATATAATCAATGTATGGTGAATTAAACATCCAAGATAGATCCTCGGGAGAGGGCTAAACCTAGTTTTCCCTACAATAACAACAATATATCACAAAAAATCAATAAAATCAAAAAATAATTTGAAATATAAATAAATAAAAAAGTTGAAACGCCAACTGACGGACGGACGACGGCGGGCGGCGAGCGTGACGACATTTGAGAGCGGACACGCGGTGTCGAGGAGTGGTGGTGTGGTGGGCAAGCAGCGCTGGCGGGTTGAGGTTGGAGCCGCAGGCACGGCGGCGGGGTGGGGCTGGACGCGACGACAGCAGCGGCGGGCAAGCGCAGGCGAACGAGCACTGCGGTTGGAGGTTAGGCGGAGATGAGGCGGTGGGTTGGCGGAGCGGCAGCGACGCGGCAGGCTGGGGTTGGAGGCTGGGGCGGGTGGTGGCGGGCTGGAGGCTGGACGCGACAGCGGTGACGATCGGCAGCAGGCACATGAACAGCGGTGGAGGCTGAGCTTGAGGACAGCAGGCGGGTGAGGAATTTAGTGCGTTTAGGGCAGAGTGAATTTGGGGAAGAATATCACGTCGATATCTATTTTAGCGGCGGATTAGCGGACGGAAGTTTTCGTCGTTAAATTTAAAACGCTTTAATGACTCACTAACGACGAACTTATGTTAACGATAGATTTTAGTCCGTCGTTAAATTACGTGAAAAACAAAAAAAATAAAATATCCGATAATATAACGACGGATCTAATCCCTCGTTAAATCTAACGACGTATTAACGACGGAATAATCCGTCGTTAAAATTATTTAGAATAAATAAATTTAAAATTAATATTAACGACGGAAAACGTCCGTCGTTGAATTAAATACAAAATAAAAAATAAAAAATCCGCTAATTTAACGACGGATCAGCGACGGATCTAACTTAACGACGGACACAGTCCGTCGCTAAATTTAACCTGTAATAAATAAAGTAAAAAATCCGTAATTTTAACGACGGAAAAAGTCCGTCGTTAAATTTAACGACGGACCAACGACGGTTATGTCATCGTTAATCGTTCCCGTGAGATATTCCCGTCTCATGTCGTCGTTGATCCGTCGTTAATAAATTTCGTATGAATTCCATCGCTAATCCGTCGCTGAATCACGACCCGAATTTTGGCCGTTGCTAATCCGTCGCTGTTCGGCTGTATTTTTGTAGTGAAAAGAAGATAAATCACACAAAAGGACCAAAATCAAAGGACATCATCTGACCATGATCACCAAGCAGAATCTAAAAAGTAAGGTATTGTCAGCAGATGAACTCATGAGTATCGAGTTATCTCCAGGAAGAACAGGTTATACCACAAGGATTGGTACACAAATGTTGGATACATATGCTAAAACAATCATAGCATGCCTAAGAAGTAATGCAGATGTCTTTACTTTTAGTTCTACCGACCTGACAGAGTCGACACCAAGGTTGCCATGCACTGTCTGAATATAGATCCAACAACCAAACCTGTCAAGTAGAAGCTACAATAGTTTTGTCCCATAAAATGTTAAAGTTATAGTAGAATAAGTTAGAAAACTGATGAAAGCGGGACACATCAAGGAAATACAATTCCCAGAATGGTTGTCCAACGCGGTAATGATCGCCAAAGAAAATACGGTAACATGGTGGATGTGTATAGATTTGGGATCTCAACAATGTATGCCCCAAATATTTCTATCATTTACCGAGGATTGACCAGTTAGTAGATTCCATCTCGAGATGTGAATTATTGTCAATGATGGACGCTTATCAGGGGTACCACCAGATCAAGATGAATCCCAACGATGTATCAAAAACAGTTTTTGGAGTTTATTTTGGAACATATGGTCATTTCAGCATTCCGTTCGGACTGAAAATGATGGGGCAACATATCAATGCATGGTGGATAAGATATTCAAAGAACAGATATGCTGCAACATGGAAATCTACATAGACGACATATTGGTCAAAAGTCAAAAAGCTCACACTCACTCGGTAGATTTGAACGAAATATTCGCAGTACTAAGATCATATAGGCTGAAGTTTAATCCAGCCAAATACGCTTTCGGAGTCCAAAGCGATTTTTTTTTGTTATATGGTGACACCTAAAGGCACTGAAGTAAATCAAGCGAAAGTAAATGTCGTACAAGAGATGACAGCCCCACGAAGCATTAGGGAAATACAGAAGCTTAACTGACGAATCACAACCCTAAGCAGGTTTATCTCCCGATCTGCATATAAAAGCCTCGTCTTTTTTAAAGTATTCACGGGTTGAATGGACAAAAGAATGTTAGAAAGCATTTGAAGCCTTGAAAAAACATATGATCAATCTACCACTACTGATAAAGCCGTTGGAGGAAGAAACACTCTTTCTTTATTTCGCAGTAAGAGATGAGACATTAAGGTCAGTCTTGGTTAGGGAAGAAATAACACACTAGAAACCCATATACTACGTGAGTAGAATAATACAAGGAGTTGAACTGAGATATTCAGATAACGAGAATGTAGCACTAGCATAATGATAACAACTAGAAAACTAAGACACTATTTCTTAGCGCACAAGGTAGTAGTCAGAACACATATACCTTTCAAGAAAATCCTTGGGAAGCCAGACTTGTAGGGAAGGATGGCAAAGTGGATAGTCGAGCTAAGTGAGTATGATGTAGAGTTCAAACCAAGAACGATAATTAAAGCCTAGGTCTTGGCTGATTTCCTACAGGAAACCACGAGAAAGCCATAAATTGTTATCTGGATAGCCTACGTGCACATCTTAGTAACTAAGGAATGATGTGGAGCTGGTATATGGATATATACGCCAGAAGGAGGTGACCTTCAATTCGCAATACGATTCAGATTCCCAACGTCAAATAATGAAGCATAATATGAGACCCTTACTAGAGCAATGAGAATCCTAGCAAACCTTGAGACAGAAGAGATAATCATAGACTCAGATTCACAGCTAGTAGTACTACAAGTACTAGGGACATTCGACAAGAAAGATGATAGAATTATAAAATATTGCGAGCCGGTAGAGGACCTGAAGAAAAAATTCCATAAAATATCCGTTGTACAGGTCCACATGGAAGAAAATGAAAAGCAGACAAACTACAAGGTTAGCTAGTGCAAGTGAAGCCGATTTTTCGGACAAAGTGATGCAGCTAAAGGTAGAAGGAAAATCCTTCATAATGGAAGGTGAAGCCATAGCTGAAAGATCGCTAGAGAATCTCTATCGTGAAATTCCTGAGAACTGGGCAGATGCTAGAGCACTCTGAAGATCAGCCTATGCCAAGTTTTGCTTGATCGTTGATTTTCTTCACAGACGTGCTTTTACACACCCTTACTTAAGATGTTTATCAGAGCATGGGGGAGAATATGTGCTCAGAGAAATTCATGAAGGATGCGCTTGAAACCACACATGATTTAAAGACTTGGCGCGGAAAACATTAAGAGCTGGGTACATTTTGCCTACCATCGACCAGGATGCTAGAGAGTTGGTTAGGAAATGTTCAAAATGTCAACGACGTCAAACTAACACATATCCCGGAAGAGAAACTAGGAATAATGTGATCCTTATGCCCTTTTGAAAAATGAGGCATCGACATAGTAGAAAAATTACTGAAAGCTGACAGAGAAAGAGCCTACATAGTAGTGGTTGATTATTTTACCAAATGGGCAGAGGTCGAGGTTGTAGCAAAAGTTGATGAAAGGGTAATCCAAAAGTTCTTATTGGAAGAACATTTGTTTTAGATTCAGAATACCAAGAATCCTTATATTTGATATTGGCACGCAATTCAACAAAACGTGAATATGAAGATGGTGCCAAGAAATGAAGATCGAACAACAAATCGTTGTGGTGGCACACCCGCAAGCCAATGGATGGGTAGAAATAACCAACAAAGCTATCATTAACAATCTAAAAGCCCGATTGGAGAAAGCTAAAGGCAACTGGGCAAAAGAACTAGACTCGGTCCTATAGGCATACAAAACTAGCCCAAGAACAACTACCGAAAAATCATCTTTCAACTTAGCATGTCGATCTCTAGTGGGCATCCTAGTAGAAATAAGGATGAAGACACAAAAGATTTTATACTATGATGAAGAACTTAACAGAGAATTACTAAAGGAGAACATGGACCTGATAAAAGAAAAAAGAAAGGCAACTCACATCAGGTTTGAAAATTATAAGTGAAAGATAAAAACAGCATAAGGTAAGAAAATACAAGTCAGAAAGTTCGACAAAAGAGACTTAGAGGGTGTTTGGCTGAGCTTATAAGCTCCCCAAAAACAGCTTATAAGCTGTTTTTTAAGCTTATAAGAGACTTAGTCTTATGAAGAGCTGACACCTTAAGACCAACAGGAAAATTGGATCCCAACTGGGAAAGTCCATACATGGTCACAAAAGTACTTAAATGAGGAGGATATGAGTTGATAGATACCGGGGAAAAAACCTACCACGACCATGGAACATCTCTAACATGAGGAAATTCTTTAGATGAGGATTCGATGATCTAGACGTCATCACTTAACGGGTTTCTCTTCATTGTTTTCTGGATTCTTATTTATTTTCTTATTTTTAGATAATCTTTTTCTATGATCTTTTTTTTATAAAAAACAAAAAATAATTGCCAAATAATTTAGTAAGGATCCACCAGATCCACATCCATCAGGCACAAACGAAGTGTCATAAGAAAAAAATTTATTTGAGCAGGATGTAATGTGGATTCCCCTAGCCAAGGGCCACTACCGACAGAACTCATGATTATAGTTTTGAGTTGTGAAGGTCTACCGAATAGATCACAACTAATTTTGCTAAAAAGCCCTAGAGTAGACCTAGGCAGACGTGACAATCCCCTCACTCTATGAATAACCCAATTGCTTGGACTCGGTAAACGTAATCCAATGGGGATGAGAGGAAGAGAGAATATTCCATACATGACAAACACGAGTTGTCATATTACAAGATATACAAAGCCAGAAGCGGCACAATTACAAAGCCAGATGCAGCACAATCACAAAATCAGATATGACAAGCATTACCAAACCAGATGCAGCGAAATAACTAAGTCAGACGTAACTGATTTACAAGATTAGATAAAGAAAAACATGTAGGGCTAGAAATAGTGTACGGTGGCATAGCTCCCCGAGGAAAATTACATGCCAAGACCAATAGATTCATGCCATTGACCATTGAAGCTAGAAGCAGAACCAAGAAGCCCAACATAAGGGGCCTACACTCAACCTTGACCTGTTTCCTCCCAAGATTAAGAAAGACTTTACACAGGCCTACATTCCCAAAGAGGTTGGAGATAGAACTAGGAGACCTAACACCCAGAACTCCCCTCATACCTATCTCTGTTGCCCCAAGAGTTCCCCAATGGGAATGATTTGCGAAGATCGAGGACAACGGAACATGAAAGAATCTACGAATGGGCTCTCTCAACTCCACCACAAGGCTAGCACTAGAGCATCACCAGAATAGACGAGCACCCATAAACCAAAGCGCTTGCCAGAACTCCGACTACGGCCCAACCATTCGAATAAAAAGCAAGAACTGACAAATGAATCGCATAATGACGATTAATTTATCTGAAGGCAAGGAAAGTGGAAGTCCATTTGGGGATGAAATCAACCACTTTTGATAAAATGAAGCAAGAATGAGCGAAAAAAGAAAGATGTGTCCACTAGAGTCGGGAAAGACCCAGAAAAAAAAAAAAACAGACAGAGATGGCTATGAAGGAAAGAGAAAATGAAGAGGTGTTTATACTGGGAGAAAAAAAGTCCAAGATGTAAAAACTTCCTCAAAAAATGGAAAAGTAACCGATGATCCATTAATAACGCTGACAGATTCAAACTACCGTCTGCAAAAGAAGATACACCAAATGTTTGATATAGAAAGGAATCCTGACATATAGATAAAGAAAGATCCACAACAATAAAAGAGGATTAGGAAAATCAAAAGTCGATATGAAAAATAAAGATTTCTTAGTAAAAGATGATTCGTCAAATCAGAATGAGATCATGAAACATAAGAAAATAAAGACTTTTGATTTCATATTTTTTATTACAATAAAATAAAAAAATAAATCTAAAGATGCACAACTTTTTTGACACTAGTAGCAACATCAGATCTATCTACTGTAGAGGTCTGCCATGAGTTGTTTGTTTTGAATGCCCCACATCTCCAGCCAGCTATTCCAAGGTAGATGCCAAACCCTCATAGTTGGTAGAGGAACATGCTCGGGCTATCTTCCTAATTTTCTCTGTAGAAGTATGAGAAGTGGCAAAGACCTGAAGATCAACATGATAATAAGAAATGACCGAAAGAATAACAAAGCTAAGGCGCAACAAACGAGAGAATTGAGAGGTGCCTCCACAAAGGCCTGAGCAGCCTTCCGTATACGCTCCAGCCACCATGGAAATCCTAAGCCATGGATTCATCCATCTGAAAGCCAGGGTACCCGTTCAATAGCTCCCAAAACCTCCCGAGTAGCTTTCAGAGTAGCCTCTATAGCATAACTCTCAAACTGATACAATGCGCGAGACATCCGAGACATAAAGACATGAGTACGGAGATACTCTTCCATCATATCTGTCTGAAGCATCTGAAGGAAACGTTGTCTAATGGGAGTAGGGTTTAGAAGGTGCAATACCGGATCTGGCGCCAGACATAATGTACTCCGATAGACAACTCTTGATAGACAGATCTCTCGGAGTCGGGGAGAGCAGTTGGTATGGAATAAATATCAACTATACCAACTCATAAAAAAAGTATGCATGGATCGCCCACGTGTATCATATCACGACACAGAGATGTCAAGTCAGTACAACAGGCCAAGGATACATGCCCAAGAAGCTGGACCCATAGGCCCAACTCCATATGGTCAGAATTACTCATTTTGAGTAGAAACGACATCGTATGTACTAGTGAATTATAACCGTAAGGACTTCTGTCTCCAGATAGGAGCTGACTCATTGCATACAGATCTATCACATAATATACGAGTCAGGTCTCTAAGGATCTGTAAATATCATATTCCTAAAAGGCTTCAGATCACCCTAACTCATGCCATATTTACACCTATAAATACTCTCATCATTCAGGGATCAAGTACGCAATCTTAAGCTATCATTAAGCCTTAAGCATAATATATTACTAACTTGAGCGTCAGAGTGTCTACCCAGAGACTCCTTTCGGCTTTGTTTTGTAGTTGTCCCGATTCTCACATTTTCCGACGATTCAACGAGACATTCCGGCTACACGTTCTCAACCATTGCTCAGTCATTACCATGAGTAGGGATCGTGAAACGATTCGGTTTACGTTAATCAAACGAATTTTGATTAAGCAACCGAATTTCTCCGAAAAAAGTGGAACCGAAACCGAATCGTTTTAAATTTTCGGTTAATTGAAAATCGATCGGTTCCGACGGTTCGGTTTTCGGTTAACTGAAAAACCGAATTAAAATTAATTAATAATAAAAATAAATAAAATAATAATTAAAATAAAACAATAATTATTAAAAATCTGATATTTATTATAAATAAATAAAATATTTAACAAATAATTAAAATAATTAATAAAGTAATAATTAAAAATTGATTTTAATAATTTTTAATTAATTAATTAATAATGAAAAATAAAAAATAATTTTTCGGTTCCGAACCGTTCGGTTATCGGTTAACCAATAACCAAATTTTTTTTCAACTCTGGAACCGATAACCGAATTTGTCGGTTTCGGTTCGTTTCCGATTCTAACCGAAAATCGAAAACCGTTTAGACACCCCTAACCATGAGGTACGTCAACTTTATAATTATTTATTATATTTACAAGTTGAATCTATCAATCTTATTCTTCAAATACTCAATCCTATATTTTTTCAATCCATTATATTATAAAATTTTAGATGTCCTATTAAAAATTTACAAATAGGAACGACTACGAAATTAAAAAAGAAAAAGGAATCTCCACACTCAGTTCTTGTTTCAATAACACAATCTAATTATAATACACTTTAAAAAAAATTAAAATTGATTTATTGTCAAGGCTACGAAATAAAAAAAAGAAAAAGGAATCTCCACACTCTGGTTCTTGTTTCAATAACACAATCTAATTATAATACACTTAATAAAAAAAAATTGATTTATTGTACTTTACATAAATTATTTTATTTTATTTATTTTACTCCGATTCAAGATTTTATTTTTATTTAGTTTTTTTTTTTTGTTTGAGAGCCCTGGGTGGGGGGTTACTTTATTGACAAAAACTTGGGTGAGTTCCGTCTCACCGTGAGTTCTCCCTTGTTTTTTGCTAAAATAATTATATATTAGTTATGGTGAGTAAGAATATATAGATTTTATTAATTTTTAATTCAAAATTCATAATTATGGTTTATTAATTCATAATTAAGGTTTATTAATTCATAATTAGAGTTTATTAATTCAAAGTTAGGGTTTATTAATTCACAATTAGGATTTATTATTCAAATTAAGGTTTATTATTTCCAATTAGGGTTTACTAATTCCAAATAGGGTTTATTAATTCAAAATTAGGGTTTATTAATTCACAATTAGGATTTATTAATTCACAATTAAGATTTATTAATTCAAAATTATTATTTATTAATTTATAATTAAAGTTTATTAAATTAATTAATTTTAATTAGAATTAATTTAATAATAATAATTAATTAATTAATTAAGGGTGGCCTCATTGTACGCGCACAGGAGACCACCCCTACTTTATTTTGTGAATGATGATTGATGCAGGACACACTTAATAAGAACATCTCCAAGGATTTTCTAAAAAATATAATAATTTTATCTCTATTTTATAATAAAAATAATATTTCATTCCCAATCATTTATTATATTGTACAACAAAAAAAGAATATTTCAGAATATTCTTCTTTATTTGTTCAATCTATAATGCAATTTTAATTTTACGTATATTCTAGAATAAAATAAATATTCATCATTATATATTAATAGTAATAACAATGACAAGGAAAAAAAAGAAACAAAAATAGTGTAGCTACATTGCTGCTTCATTTTTTTTGTAATTTAATACAGAAATTTAATTTAAAGGCTGCGTCATGGTAGACTCGAACTCGAGACCTTTGGCCTCGGACATTAACCACTCTACCACTAGGCCAACACACACACACGAGCTGCTTCATTTTTTACGCAATATGGATGTTGACGTAGAAATGAAGCAAAACAATAGCGCAAGGTTGGAGGCTGATATACACCGCAAAATAGCGTCCAACACCTAATATTGCAGGGTTGAAGTTGCTCAAATAGGATGTAGGATTTGGCGTTTAAAATTTGAGCTCTAATTCTTCTTCGCCCAGTGTAAACTACATCTTTCGTTCTAATATTATTAGTTTAAAATTTTAGATAGGTAAATTGAAGAAGATTATATTTATGTATAAAGTAGTATGCATAATTCATAAAATTTAAAATATTTGTATACATATTGTTTTTAAAATAAACTATATGTAAAGTAGTGTGTACAACTCATAAAATTCAAAATATTTTTATATATATTTTTCTAAAAATAAATTAATAATAATGAGATCATCTCAAAAGAAAAGTGAAACAACAATAATAAAATGGAAAAGAGCAACATTTTTGGGTACCAATTTGGGGAATCTTAGCTGACCGACTCAGCTCGCGCAAGTGGGCCAAACCCCCACGCCATTATCTGAGTCCCTTCTCGAGAACTCTATAAATAACTGCGCATTGAACCATTCATAGGCTTGAAGAAGCTACTCCAAAGCCTCTCCAATTCCCTCTTCTCTCTTTTCTCTAAATTAGTACCTAAATCCCCCATTAAATCAACCAGCAGGTTCCTAAATCGCATCGAATCATGATCGGAGCTCCTGTCAACTCTCAGAAGCCCAGTCTCAAATTCCTCTGCAGCTATGGCGGCCGCATCCTCCCCCGTTATCCCGACGGGAAACTCCGCTACCACGGTGGCGACACCCGCGTCCTCTCCGTCGACCGCTCCGTTTCGCTTTCCGGTCAGTTTTTTCCTTTTGCCGTTTTTGAGCTGAATTAGGTCGATTCAATTCGTATCGGGATTTTGATACTTTTTTTAATTCCGTTGCTTCAATTTCTGTTTCAACAGAGCTGTTGGTGAAATTGGGGGAGATGTGCGGAAGTTCGGTGACTCTGAGATGCCAATTGCCGACGGAAGATCTGGACGCGCTAGTGTCGATCACCTCCGACGAGGATCTAGCCAACCTAATCGAAGAATACGACCGTGCTGCGGCGGCGTCGCCGTCCTCTTCTCTGAAGATTAGAGCATTCCTCTCCGCCCCCAAAACCACCAAAAAATCATCATCTCCTCCTTCCTCATCGGCCTCCTTCAGCAGTAACGGGTCAACCTCGCCGATATATCCGTTCTACTCCTTACCGCCTAGATACCCCATCTCCGGCGGCGGACGGTGCATCCGGCATGCTTCGAGGCCTCCTGTGTACCCTATTATCGGTGAGAAAGCCGCCGGAAAACTTCCTCATAACTATGTCTATCAATATCACAATCATAGCCATGGAAATGGCGGTCATGTTTTTGTCGTCCAAAATGGCAACCACTGGCAATAGCAGAAAAGCTCTCGTGAAAGTGGAGACCCCATTAAAAAAAAGAACCTGCTATAATACTAAGTTGAAGAAAAAAGAGGTTTATGTTGTGTAAGATGCGTATGGCCGTATGGGAATGTGTATATGATTAAGAAAGGGGATCCATTTCCATTGATCCATCCCTGTCTGCTGCTCGAAATTAATGAAACGTTTTGAGTCCATTGTCGTTTTATCCTGCAAATGTTGATGATTAGCTCTTTTTCTTTTTCTGTGGATAATTTTTCCCAATTTGCGTTTTACTCGAAACCACATTTAATAGCAAAACATTAGCGTGAGGGAACGATTTTCTGTTTCTTTTTTTTTTTTTTGGGGGATGTGTTTTGTTTTACTTTTTTTTTGGCTTTCTTTTTTCAGGATTTCCATTTATGCATTATATGTTTTCTTAAGGGTTTTATGCATTATATGTTGTTTTCTGAGTGATGTATTTGAAATTATATTCTTTACTAAAGGATTTTGCTTTTCGTTTCTTGCAGGTGGAGAAGGATACTTCGTTTTCCAATCTAAATTCCTCATTGCATCACGACATGCTCGGGTTAGATATATCGTGTAACGAATATCATTTTAAAATACTGGATTCCTGCTGATAAAACTGGAGGAGATTTTTGAAAAGGTAAGAAAAGAGTTATTCTTTTACAACTTTTTGCAATACAAAAGCTATTTGTTTCAACTAAATTTTCATTTTTAAGGGTAAAGTTGTTTCGCCATTAAAAATCAGATCTTGAAAGTCACAATGAGTATTTAGACCTTTATTTCCGTTTTGCAAAATTTATTACCCTTGAAATAGTGAATTATTACAACTTTCATGATTTCGAAAGAAGCCCTTTGCTTTGTATCTAGCTAACTAGTTTTATTTCCCTGAAAAAAGAAAGAAGCTAACCTAGTTTATTTCAATTTCAATTTTCTGCGCTGGTTGTATCAATTACAGGGAGGATACGAATTTGAAAGAGAAAAGGGGAGAATCTGGAAACCCTAAATCGGATAGATTAAAAAGGCGTGTGAATATACAGTTGCAAACTGCGACTTATTGGAACTATTGAAGCTAATTTTGGGCATCAATTAGTTGAACTTTCCCAACCTCCATCAATTTCAACTTATTGAGACTAGAAAATCTTTGGTCCTACATGGCCTATATCACAGCTAGTCATTGACTTGTAATTAAACAGTTTGAGATTCAGTTCATAAATTGATGTCACATTTTGTATTTAACTTTCAAGTTTAATGGTCCTTTTTTCTTCAATTTTAATTTTGTATGCTTTAACTTAATTTTGTAATTAGTAATTAGGGTTTATTCCATCTAATTAGAATATTTAAATTTTTTGTCCACTTTTATTAGTTAATAATTCATTGTTAGAGTTGATAAATTCAAAGTTAGGGTATATAATTTTATAAAAAAATAATCTTTTAAATAAAAGTTAAATATGATTCATAATATTATAATATATTTTACATTTTACAAAAGATATTAAAATAATTGAAATAATAGTAGGGTATTGCATCACATATAAAATTGTGGGATATTGTTCGTAAACTATTCTCATATCATGTAACTAGAGAATGATCAAATAGAAGTTTTGATGTTGTAGGAATTACTGAATTAGGAGACAGTTGAGACTAGTGATCTTTGAACGATTTAGAGGGTGTTTGGTTAAGCTTATTTTAGAGAGCTTATAATATGTAATGTCTCAAGTGCTTATAAGTTGTTAAAGTGTTTCGATAATTGATCTTATAAGCTAGAGAAAGAATCGTGAGTTAGAGAGAGAAAATCATAGTTAGAGAAATAAAATTGACGAGATGTGAAGTTAATAATGTATGTATAGGATATAACGAACTATAATAAGATTATTTTGATAAATTCATGATTGCTTATAAGTTTATGAAAAAATAAGTTAAGGTTGACCAACTTATTTTTAAGGGAGCTTATAATTTGTTGAGACTTATTTTCACAAATTATGTTTGTTTAGGAGTTTATTTTGCCAAACACTTTGCGAACATAAGCTCTCCAAGCAATTTTATAAGTTGTTTTGAAGAGCTTATAAGCTCAGCCAAACACCCTCTTACTATTGTTATAAAAAAAGAATGTATTGTTGTATATATAAAAATTTATATCATATAGAGAGGTATCATTATATGACATAAAGGTGAAAAAGGAATAAGAGATTGAAGATAAGAGAAACAAGTAGAAGTGAAGAAAAGTGGCCTAGGGTTTATGTTGTTCCACCATTGCGTGATTCATGAAAATTGAAGTGGAGGGAATAGAAAGTTTTGGCATCTATGGCTATCTAAAGTTTTTTTTGGAACATTTGATACAAATTTCGTTTACTTGTAAGATGTTGCAATTAATTACAGCAACTTTCAGTTATAATATTCATAAACTCTCAGCTGTAAAAATTTGTTGTTTCATTAGTGAAAGAATGCTGTCTTTAATACTAGTCATCGAATATATTTTGCCACATAAAAATTGAAAATGTTGGTAGTATAAAAAATCAAATAAAAAATGTGTTATCTAAAATTAGCGGTCTAATATATCGGCTGCAAATAATTCCTCAACATATGTGCAAGGATATGATCAGTATCTTTATTCGTTATTCTTATTTCAAATCTGTTAGTTCTTAATAAATTGATTTAAACTTATGGTGGTAAATAATATTCTAAATTTTGTGTCAAAGTAGATTCGAACATGTACCTCGTTGGCAATAGAACCCTTAGGCGCATGATTTATTACTTGTTCTATACATATGAAAAACACACATGGCCCGTTTGTTTGACAATGATTCCATTATGAGAAAGTAATATGATTTCAAAATTTTAAATTCTTGTGTTTGGTTATATTTTTACAAGATAAGGAAAGTATAAAGAATTACGAAGATAAGGAAAATAATGCAATACTTTAAGATTTTCTTCCCCAACAAATCTTAGGTACTTTTTTTTCTGCAATCTCAAGATTCTTGCATTACATACACATTTTAACATTTTATCATTATTTTATCAAAATACAAACTATAGTTTATATTATTATTATTATTATTATTATTATTATTATTATTATTATTATTATTATTATTATTATTATTATTATTATTATGTTCTCAATTAATAACCTATTTAAAAAAAAATAGTTTAGGTTTTAGAAGTATGACTTGGATCATACTTTATGTTGTATATTATTATTATTATTATTATTATTATTATTATTATTATTATTATTATTATTATTATTATTTTATTTTATTTTTTCAAATAGAGAATAAAGAATCCATTAAGATTCAATTTTCTTAAGAATCATTTTCTTTTTCTTTTGGTCAATTAATACATAAATTTTTAAAGACTACGTCACGGTGGACTCGAACAGGGCTTTGCGTAAGGCGATTAACCACTCTACCACTAGGCCAACACACACACACAAGAATCATTTTTCTATGAATCATATTCTCAATTAGTTTTATTTTTCTGTCAAACAAACAAGCTCCAATTGGCATATTATCTCTACCAACATCTAAGATCTTGTGAATATCTTCGGGCAGTAACTGTGCGTCAGCTTCTGGTACCTTTTGGTTATCGAATAAAAAAAATTGGGTTATCAACATTAGTTCGTCCAAATTCTTTATAATTTGAAGTGTGAATATTCGTCGTGAGTTATATACTTTATTCATGGTCAAAAGTTGCATCAAATGTTGATTATTGATGTTCTTGTTCTAGATCCGGTTTAAAAGAAGTTAGTACATTATATCTTTTGTTAAGCGTATTTGACTAAAATAGTGGTTTAAATGGCATTAGTGTAATTTAGTGACATGCAACTGTCACTATAATAAAATAACACATCATTAGTCTACATTTGTTGCATATTTTGCGGAAACAAAGTTATACTTGCGCTCTAATAAGACCAGATTTATAAATAAGTATCTCTTGTAAACTATGAGCAACATCAAATCCTTCTAGAGTCGGAATCTTCATTTCTCTTACCCATTGTCCCAAAGTTCAATGGAGATTCACAAAATCGTGATATAAAAATTTAGGTAGCAAAGTCTAAAAAAAAGGACCATAATTCGGATGGTGAGAGGAGGGATATCTCTTTTCCAAAATTTGACCCTCTTTTGTATTTCTTCTATTTTAATTTTCAAGTTATGCAACTTAGACTTTGAAAATAAAGTTTTGAGTGTTTTTTACTATGAAAATAAATGAAAAAGTCTTCATTGCTTTGAAATTACTTATTGACATAGATGCCCTTTACTTTACTTAATATTACATTAATATACAAATATGACGAATTCTTGGTATTAGGGAGGGAGTCGAGGAACAATACATTTAAAATAAGGGGAGATTCTTAATTATTAATTATAATTCACAATTTAGTATTTCATGCATTTAGTCCCCACTCGCCACTGGCCCGGTCGAAGCAAGTATATTCTCAGAATTAATTTTGAAATGGTGAATAATATATAAACAAAATCAGGTTCATTTTTTACAAAGATTTAGGTTGGGGGGGGGATGACAATGACATCAAAATATTACATTTTTAAATATTAAAGGCACCAAAGGAAAAAGAGAAACGAATTCTTATCTCCTTTTGTGAAGTTGTGAACAGATGAGGTGACAATGGATATGATGATAAATGTGAATATGACTTCAGCAGACATATTTTAATGGGAAAAAGAGAAAAGAAAATTGCGGTTTTTTTTTATTAATGTTTATTTCTTATGTTTGGCGGGGGAAGAAAACATTTTGTTGGCTTTCAATTAGCAATTATTATCTGCATTATTATTTGACGCGTCTCATTTTCATTAAGAATCGAAATGATTAATCATACATTAAATTAAATTCTAAGTATTATTATACTTGTTATCTTTGGATTGGATAAGATTAGGGACATTTTTTATTACGTCAACTCTTTTATATATTATAGATAAAAAAGGAAATCCTTATAATTATCCATATTAACAGAATGTTTATTATTTATGTATAAGCATAATTTAAGATGTGTTTCAGTGAACTGATTGAGTTAGTGGGTTGGGTGTCTCTAGTTTATATTATCTTAGATGGTGGCTCTCTGGCTGGTATGGACGGAAGATGTTAAACGGAAACTGAATAAACTTAGTAATAAAATAATAATGAGAAGGAAATGAACTAAGTGATAGAATATTTTTTGTTGATATTTACGGTGGATGGAATTTTCGATCCTTCATCGATTGTATATTATCTTTTAGAATAACTATTTTACCTTTTATGATTTTTGTTGCAGAAAATTATCACATATGATTCAAATGTTGGGTTTCGTTAGTATCTTATCTTTAGATAGTATGTAATATCAATTTGGATCATACGTTTGAATAAATGGACGCACCAGAATTTGATACGTGACAACCTATTTTTTGCAGAGGAGAAAAATGGGAAGATTGCTCTCGCACCGCAGCAAAACACACACACATGCGTATAAAATAACATAACAATGCATGTTGCCCAACGGACGCTGGGAGCGCACCTCGGGTGCACGAGCGTGCCGCAAAACACAACTATACATGTAAAATAACATAAACATTAATGTTGGCCAACGTGCGCGGGGGAGTGCACGAGGGCGCATTGGATACACGAACACGCATTGTGCATGTGTTTCCAACCTGCTTTAAAATCAAAATTTATATGCATTGTTGTGTTCAATTACATGCATGTTTGTGTTTATTATTCAATTATATGCATGGTTTGATTTATGTTTACATAAAAATTAAATTATTAATCTATCCTTATTTTATCGAAATTAGCAAAAAAATGAAATTTTTTGAAAGAATCTCCACAATAGAATTTGTTAGATAAATAAATGAAATTGAGTATCACATGCTACTTAAAACTTGGGTATTATATGATCCCTCACCTATACTTCAAATTACATGAAAATGTAGTAAAAGCTAACTAATAATGCAAAATAAATAATTTTTCAAAATACTTTAAATAAGATTAGGAAATAATTAATCCGTTATACCAATTTATTTGTTTGGCCTCAAACCAAGCCAACCGAACATTGCAGTTTGATAGCTCTATTTATGCAATTGTTACGTTTATCATGAAGTTTAATTTGTTAAAAAAAAACGAAGATGGTTTTGTCAAGAATTAATAAAATCTATTCCCGGTAAAGGTGGTAAATAGTGGGGGGTTCTTATCGGTCGGTTTCAGTTGATCGGAATGATTCAACGCCAAATCATGTACTATTGAAATTGAAACTCGATCAGTTATTCGATTATCTTATTAACAGACTCCATTAATTGGATAACAAATTTACTAGTATCTACTTCCTATACTCATTTCCACATAATACCTATACCATATTTCAAAAAACATTCACATCACATACTCATTTATTATTCCACTTGCTATTCATTAAACTATTCACCATTTAACATTTTCTTTTTAAATTCTTTATGCATTAATTGGCTTTAATAAATCTACACAATTAATAGAGATTATACATATGTTTCTATCAGACCCGACATGCTTCCGTAAATTTATAAAATAATCAATCGAATACCAACTTCGTACCTGTTTTACTAGAATACTGTCGGATCGTGTTCCTTCGGGTTGTGGGATTTTTAAGGGCTTCGAGCTACCTCCGAGCTTCTACGATCACAATCGATGGACTCCTCTCTGATGAACTCCTTCAGCAGCACACATCACAACCCTTGTTTGTTCCCAATTCAGAGCATAGGATACTTAGTCGATTCCGTGGAAGAAATTTTCTAAAATATACTGGAGAAGTCGGGCAAAAGCCAGAATTTTTATTGAAAAAATATACCACATTTAATAAATAGGTATATCTCATTCTGGGAGAAAACTAACTTGTTTAACTACCTGTGGTAGCTGAGTGCACTATGCATATACAAACTAAAAAAAGGCTTAGAGAAAAAAGAACTCAATACTATGCAATTAGAGAGGTTTATTTTTCTTGTCTTGAAAAAAGCTTGGATGATGATTGATAATCTGAGCTTTCTTCTTTCCTTTCTTATATAGAGGTTTGATACCTTTTATAATTGCTTGAATTATTACCTCGAATTCTTTTTTCGTGATAGCTTCTTCGCATGTGATGATGGCCTCTTTATCTCATGCTGACACTCGACTTTTGATGGAGAGTGTGAGATTCCATTGTCTTCATATTCTGACGGACCATCTGCTTTTGATGATGGCTCTCATATGTACTCCACTTTCTCTACAGATACTTTATTTGTTGTAGGAGAGTGGAGTTTGTTTTATTTTCCACCAACTCATCTTGTCTTTAGTGAGAATCATTCTGTTCTTTTACCCACCCATGTCATTTTCTTTTTGGTGGGTAATCTTCTGTCTTTGAGTCACATAACTCTCTCTTCTTTGTTGGCCACCCTACTTTTTTGAAGGTGTCCGGGTGTCCTTTTCTAAGGAATCTGATGCTCCTCATGCTCTTCAGCCCCAAAACTTCTTCTTGTCCTGTTTTGGCAAGAAATCCTTCCCGAACTCTGGTTCCTTCTATTTTGGACAGTTTGAGCAAACCCTCAATGTCCAATGCCCAAAATGAGTCATGTTATAGAATTTGCGGTGAGTTTCTTTGCTCGCCACGATCTTGTTCTCCCAGAGCAATGTCCTTTTCTTTTCAAAGAAGCTCTCTGCGAAACTTGTTGTTTTTCCTATTATAGTATTCAACAAGAATGTCCCATTAGTTGAATTCTGGAAGAATTTGAATGGGAACTTGACTTTGTCCATCTCTGACAGACCCATAATTCCCATGCTCGCCTTGTTGTAATCTGGTCTTCAGAAAACGTGGCGATCAATGAGACTTCTGATGATGGATCCTTAATGTTGTTTATGGCTCTTGTGTCGGGTCGTTGAAGCCTAGTATAATGAAATGCCTCATGACTTCCTCTTCCAACTCGTTCAGGAGCAACGCTAATAAAGTACAGCTCCAAAACATCTCCTCGAGTGAGTCCTGAGTTATTTACCCAAGAATCATGCACCGTCTCTTGGAACCATTTAGGTAGATCCTTGATTTCAGTGAATGTCGGTGCAATAGCATAGATTGAGGCCAATGTCCCAAAGTTAAACAATTGCTTGACTTCATGTGCATTAGCTCTAGTGGACATCCAAACTCGGGGATATTTTCCCGTGACATAAACCCTACTAGGATTAGGGTTGATCCATTTTCTCGTCTATAATTTATCCCATGTCGATTGATAAGCCTGCCAAGATGGAAAAGTTTCCAAAACATTAGTAACAACTTTAGATTTGTCAGTCATAGTCTTAAGGCTGATCTCTCCATCTTTTACTCCAAAGGTACTGGATTGACATGATAATTCAGGTTGTGACACCTGGTCATCATCTTCCTCTCGAGCCAGTAATTTCGAAAAATCCACCAACTTAGAGCTCGTGCTAGGGGTACTTGAATCCTTTGCTACAAGTATACCGCCCTGTACAGAAAATGACTCATTTTTCAATGGAGCGCTAACAGCCCGGAGTAGTGGCTATTGTATTACAGAATGGAGTGAGCCTGAATTCTGCATACATACTTGTATTCAGTTTTTGACATTAGTCACATGCCCATCTTGTAATCTCCCTATCTGTATGGCATGAAACACACACTCGTCCCAGTCCCTTTGGAGCAATTTTAAGTTTTCTCGGACTGTTATGATAGAGTCAATCTGCTTTGGCTCCATCTCCTGTTAAGAAATCTGCAAGAACATTCTCGTGAGATTTGAGAATGATAATATCATAAATATAATATTAGCTTTTAGCTTGCCACCTAAGTAATCTAGCCTTTTCAGGCTTATATTCAATCTTGTTTATTAAAAAAGCTTTAATCTGTGTGTTATCAACTTTTAAAATAAATTTCTTTACAAGTAAGAATAAATGCAATTTTTTAAAGGCATGTCTAACTGCATAGAATTCCTTATGTGAACATGATTTTGGGCTGGAAAATATAGTTAACTCATTGTTCTGGGCTTTGATCTTTAGTTAGGTTTTTGTTTATTATTTATTAGTTTCCTTATTATATTAGAATATGTTTTCCCCTTTTATAAGGAATTAGACTTTTAAATAGGAATCTAATTCCTATTAGCCGTGAGACACCAGATGCAAATTCAATTTTGAGTTCCAAAGTTTTATTTCTTTTTACCTTTATTTTTCTTCTTCTATTTTCTCTTATGATTTTTAGCTTGAATTAATTATGAATTCTAGCTAATCTCTTCCATTCTGGTGAAGATTAAGGAAGCTCTAGCGTAACATATTCCGTGAGATCTAATCAGTTTTATCCTTTAATTTTCTACAAGTGATGCAACCCAAGTTTTGTGAATTTAATTATTATGTGGCATATGGGCAACGTTTTTGTATCAAGATTTTCGCAGCATTTTTTAGGCTTATCTAGAGTCCTAGTCTATTAAAACTTCTTTTGTAAATTAGAGTTCTTCTTTGATAAGGAGTCCTTCTTTCATTAGGATTAGAGTTCCATTTTTCAGCCTATATAAAGGCTTGTAAGCATACGAAAATATTCAGCTTTTGGTTTACGAATATATGTGAGTTGTATTCTCTCTTCATTAGCTCTTCGAATTTCTTGAGATTTGTCAAGTAATTCATTTATCGACGTATCAACGAGACAGTCATCCCTCGTTGTGTGTCATTCATCGTCTCCGAGTTGTTGCGTCAACTATCTAGTTGGGGTATAGGTGAAATACTGACCTATATCACTTCGAGGGTTAGATTCAGAGGTTTTGGGGTATTCCATCTTGTTCATTCTTCCGTTCGCGTGTTGATAGATCCTTCGTACCAGCGAGGATCGTATCATTTGGTATCAGAGCCATCCGTTCATTCGTCCATCCATTCGTCGTCCATCTATCCGTTCGTTCGTCCATCCATTCATCGCTCCCGTGTTGTTGAGGCGAGTTGCTCTTTGGGTCGTAGGGTCAAGTATTGTCTGCGGTTCATTGAGGGTCGACTTCAAGGGTATTGGAGTATCCATCCTATCTGTTCGTCGTTCGTTTCTGCGTCTATTTTGGGCTATGATTCGTGATTATACATTATCCATATCTTTATACATTATCCATATATTTATACATTATCCATATCGCGATTAAACATTATCCATATCTTTATCCATATCATTATCCATATCATAATTATACATTATTCATATCGTGAGTGATGTTGCAAAAAGAGTTGGAGCTGGTGAAGTCGGTTGGGAAAATGGATGGAAGTAAGGAGAATGGAGTAGCCCAAAAGTCTTTTCTTGTGAGGGCTAGTGAATTGAAGTGGGTGAGTCCGTTTGATGTAGGTGACGACTTGGATTTGAGGACAAATCATTCTCAAGAGAAGGGGAATGATGCAGCCCAAGTTTTGTGAATTTAATTATTATGTGGCATATGGGCCACGTTTTTGTATCAAGATTTTTGCAGCATTTTTTAGGCTTATCTAAAGTCCTAGTCTATTAAAACTTCTTTTGTAAATTAGAGTTCTTCTTTGATAAGGAGTCCTTCTTTCATTAGGATTAAAGATCCATTTTTCAGCCTATATAAAGGCTTGTAAACATATGAAAATATTCAGCTTTTGATTTACGAATATATGTGAGTTTTATTCTCTCTTCATTAGCTCTTCGAATTTCTTGAGATTTGTCAAGTAATTCATTTATCGACGTATCAACGAGACAGTCATCTCTCGTTGTGTGTCATTCATCGTCCCCGAGTTGCTGCGTTAACTATCTAGTTGGGTATAGGTGAAATACTGACCTATATCACTTCGAGGGTTAGATTCAGAGGTTTTGGGATATTCCATCTTGTTCATTCTTCCGTTCGCGTGCTGATAGATCCTTCGTACCAACGAGGATCGTATCAACAAGCATTTGTTATTATCTACATTTATTATCGGTAATTGTTTCGTCTCTACTAGGTAGTTGCAAATATTAGTAGTCCATAATTAATTGGTAGCCAATTGAATCGATCATCCGTAATTGTGGTTTAGATTTGATTAGTGGTAAAGTGATTTCAGAATCAAGAGTATAACAGTCTTAATTCGATAATCATGCGTCAGAGTTTATTGGTTTTGAATCGGGTGTCTCTAGTTACTTAAAAATGTCGGCTCATTAAATCTAGAGAGTGTCTCTTACGATTTTCAGTCAATTAGAGAAGTAGTTAGTGAAACGTCTTTCTAATTATCAAAAAAATAAGAAGAAATAAGATCACGTCAGAAGCGTCTTCGGTGATTATAACCGGTTTGTTTGCATAGATTAAAGAGGATCATATTTGTCTAAGTTATAATGGAATTAATTGAAACCGGAATACCTTCATCATATTTGTCCAACAAAATTCTGGATACTTTGCGTACTTTTAATTTTGAGTTTTTATAGTTTTAGTCACTTCCAAAACTTATTTGCAGGTGAAAAATTGGAGAAATTCTCGTCAATGGGAGACGATCTTACTTACCGCTATCTGTGTAGTGTGAGCATACTAACCGAATGTAAGATTTATTTTTGGTGAAAAATGATACACCACCTTCTGATCTAGATCTATATCCCCCATCTCAATCCATACACATGAAGAATCATTATTTTTCCACAACAAATAAGAAGAGATGACCAAGAAATGGGAAGAAGAAGAAGAATCATATAGAAGTGAGACTATATTAATAATTAAATACTTCACCTTGTTGTGAAAAAAACACACAACAATCACGATAGAAAATAAAGAAAACAAGAATTGTTTATCCAGTTCGTCTTGCGATTACGTCTGGGGACGATGCCAAGCCAGTGATTTCACTATATTTTTCAGATACATATTACATGGAGAAACGACTCTTAAATAGATAATAATCAAATCCTAACCTTAACCCTAAGCCCATTAGGGTTCCGTTTGGGCAAAAAAATATTGGCAAAAATATTTAGCTCAGGGGCTACCGCCCCCGAACCCCTGTCGTCAGGGACTACTGATAACTCTTGTAAAAGAGTTATTATGTAACTTTTTTGATGATAATAACCTTGAGTATTGTGTGTTCTGTTCGTGTGTTTGTGTTGTTAGGTGTGTGTATGTTGTGTTTTCGTGTGTGTGCGTGTAGGATTGAGTTGGGTGCTTTTAAGGGGTTTTATGTTCTTTTTAAAGCTTTATTTAATCAATCTATGGCATGTAGCAGAAAGAACGGCAGTGAAGACGATGCTGAAGTCCGCTGAGTCGAAGCCAAGCTCCAGGTCGAACGCGCAAACAAGGCCGAACTCGTGAGCGAGCTTGACTTCGAAATACGAGGAAGGATAGAGCGAACAAGGTGGAGTAATGCGGAGCAAGGTCAGGTCAGTGAAGTCAAAGCTCAAAGGAAAAGTGAAAACTGAGGATGCTGGAGCGAAGTCTTGAAGCCGAGCTCCAGAAGAGAGAACTGACCACACTCAAGCTCGCCGTAGAAGCCGAGCTCAAGAATGACGAGCTCATAAACAGAAGCCGAGCTCAAGCATGACGAACTCACAACAGAAGTCGGGCTCAAGAATGACGAGCTCGCAACAAAAGCCGAACTTGAGACGGACGAGAGCTCATAAGCGAAACCAGACTCCAGGAAAGAGAGAGAGCAGACAAGGTTGAGTTCGTGACTGAAGCCGAGCTCGTGAATTAAGTCGAGCTAGCAACCAAAGTCGAAATCTGGAGCGAAGTCAGGTCGTAAACGGAGAAGAGCCTGTGTTGATGGATGATCAACGACGAAGTATGAAAGGTTTTGGCTGAAGACTGAGGAGATCTGCAGGACCACAGCCACGTGGCATCTGGCCACAGCAGCATAAAAGGGACGCGCGGGTTGTTATCTGTCAGAGCTATCAGAAAAGGACTGAAAAATCAGAGGTTGAAGGGCTAGCAGGTGCGCCGTCTGTACCCCTAAAAAGAGCCATAGTTGGTTATTAAAAGGGGGACAAACAACAAAAGAAAAAAAGCATTCAGAGGGGAATCATTCTGGGGAAGATCACAATCATTGGAAGAAGGAGGAATCAGAGGAGCAACAACTTGGAGAAGAAGCCATCGGAAGAGGTGACGATCCAAGAAGGAGCGCGTGATTCCGGCGACGAGTTTCGCTTTCTTTTCTCGAATTCCTTTAGCTTGTTATGGCATTCGTTTATCTGGATATTGTTGAACAGCTCGCTATGAGCTAAATTTGTAGGACTTGATCTTTTGATGAAACCCATACTCGTGTGACGAGTTCATTTCTACGCTTATCTTGATAAATTGCCATTGTTCTTTTGGAGATTATTCATCTTGCTTGTGATTGATCACTATGGGTGGGATTTTAGCTCTATAATTTCTGGGAAGTTCTTATAGAGTGAAAAACAAGAGAGTGATGCAAGAACATGATTTAAATATTATGTGTGTGAATAGCATAGGAATATGTGTTTACCTTGCGTGACATAAATGAATGGATTAGTAAAGATATTCTAAGAGCTGTTTGGTATAGGAATATACCGAATGACTTATAGAATATAATCTTAGATTTGAAAAAATACTAAGAATCGGAGAAGTTCATGTCATGGTAATGAGGCAATAATAAAGTTGTAGCATATTTAATACAGAGCATGGGTGGAATCGAGAGGTCAAGTCTATTTCTCATCCTTTTATCCGCTGTTTAATCATATATTTGTCTGCAATTTCACCTCGCTTCGTAGTAACATTCTCATAGTGTTGGTTTCCGTCTGTTTATATTAAGTTGTTCTTCCTGTTTAAATTTCTCTTGTGTTGTTCTCTTAAATAAAAATTTATTGGCGGCGTGATTTAAAAAGTGCGATCACTGTGGATTCGATCTCGGAATATTTTCGTGTATTACTTGTTGACTACGTGCACTTGCGTATATTTAATTGTGTTGCAACATATTATCACACAACAACTACCATCCCCAGACCTTTGTCCAACTCTGTAGCGAGTTGGATCACCGAGATCGAACTTGAGTGTACAGTTTATTCATGTTCCATACTCTAACACACCCGTATACCAAGAGTGTGTCACAATTGTCTTATTTGATGTAAAAAAAGTGTCATATTCCTTTTTAAGACACTACCTCATACGCAACTCTTACTATTTAATCTCACAATCACTCGTTATTTACTAAAAAATCACGCAACCAACAATCAACTTTTATTATTCAACCTCACAACCACTCATTATTTATCAAAAAAACACTATTTCTTCACTCAAAATGCATCTATGATGGGACCATTTATCCACGCAAAATACATCTACTAAAATTTATTAAAAACCATGCTACTTACCAAGTGACAACTTTTGATGAACAAAGGTAGTATATAATATTTTTTAAGTAATTGAGAAATCGGGTACATCCGATAATTGATGGGTATACCCAATTACCCTAAAATCTAACTCGACAACCGAACCAATATTGAGTAAATTAGGTATCTTACCTGATACCAGCCGAGCATCAAATCCGTCAGTAACATAACAGTACCCAATCCTGTTTAAGCAGTCCTGGTAAAGAATGAGATAAATTACTAATCTTATGTTCATAAAAATAAGGATTTTTACAAAATAATAATATGCAATTAGAAAATTATACGAGGTATAGCATTGGAAATAAATGTTAGAAAGTCGTTCCATATTTCCATTCTCAATCGGTTAAAATCAAACTTGTAGCGAATATATATATATATATATATATGGATCAGGTAGGAAATGATAATTTGGTAGAAAATAAGAATGAATCTGGGCCTTTGATTAGTTGGATCAATGGTTGAGATTTAATTTCGGTTGTGCTACAGTTTTGTGTTTTGTGTGCTATACGGATTATTGTGCAGCACTAGAACCATTCTTGTGCTATGCTATAATAAAAGATGTGCTAAACTAATATATTTAGCGGATGTGCTACGAAGAGATGAAATATGTGCTAAACTAACATGTGCAACATAGTAATTTTTATTGTGCTACACAAATATGAAAGATATGCTAGATTTACATATCTATTCCTATTTTTTACACTTATTTCCATTCTCACAGGAACCATCCCTTATATATATATATATATATATATATATATATGTGGGTGTGGGTGTGTGTTTACATTTGAAATGATTTCCACATAGCCACCTTTGAGCTAAAAAGTAAACCAAGTTTTTATCAGCAATACACCAATACCATACTTGAGTGTTTAGTTTGAGTTTATCGAAAAATAAATTGAAAATTGAGGGACGTGCAAACAATAATAAGAAAACAATGAAATATGTGGTGGGCAAGATATTGATCAAAGAATTTAATATTACTCAATTTGCCTCAAGGATTAGAAATAATATGATGATGACAGAGATGCACAATCCAACAAATAGGTAAAGATGTCTCCTTTCATCCATCGTCGTTATTGAAAATCTCCCTCGCCTCGCCAATGTCTCCAATTGGATTCTTGTGACACATCGTGCCAATCGAGCCAGATCAAATCAAATATAACCAAAATTTATTTATTAAGGGATAATTATTACTCAAATAACAATCTTTGATCAAATTTATAATTTTGAGCTAATTTTTAACTTGTAGTAAATAAATACATGAACTTTTCAATTTTTTGTACTAGAAACTAATAGCACATATTCTTAATTAATACATGCATACTTGTAGGTGTATTGGTCATTTTGTTTGAAAATAGAAAGATTGACTTTGGGCCAATTATGAAATCTAGTTTAGAAGAGCGCATGTAGTAAGAAATGTATAGAAAATTTAAGAGATCACAACAGAAATAAAAAGCTAGTCTACGTAATGGGCCTTCTTTGACATTTCAGCCATTCTCGAAGGCTCAATTAAGATTGGGCTTTGCTTTTTGGTAAAACCTTTAATATTTGGTCCAATAAATATTCCATCTCCAGAACCCCCTGATTCAGTTCCTTTCTCTCTCATCAATTTTCCCTCTCTCACCTCTCCTGCTGCACTGCGGCGATGGCGGCGGCAGGGAGACGCACGGTGTGTCTCGGCAGCAAAGGCTCTTCTCTGACTTCCTCCTCCATTTTCGACGTCGCAAACAGCTTTGCTCGCGTCACCATTGATTCCTCCGCACTCTCTCGTCGCTCCTCCTCCTCTTCCAGTTCCCCCGCAAAATTCTCGTTTACTATTCCGGACTATTTCACGTCCGAGGAAGCTAGGGCTTCTGTAATCCTGCTGTTGAATAAGCTGTTGCTTTCTTCCTCTGCTTCCGCCTCTACTCAGTTGGTCGAAATCCTCGAACAGAATGTTCTCCCTTCGGATTATACGCTTGACAATATCGCATCAGATGATTTGGCTACACTCGATTACTCTGTTGCTGCAATTGCTGGCGTTTCTGCTATTCTGGATCACCGCTCTTCTGCATTGGCCTCCATCGTTGATGCCGTCGCAGCTTTATCGTGTGAGGCTCTGCGAGTTGACGCGTCGCCGTTCAATTTGATGGACTCCGGAGACGGTTCAACGGCGAAGGACGTCGTTGCAGTGGCATCTGATATTAATGTATTTTTAAACGATTCGAAGCTGGTTAATTCGGGGAAGAAGCTTTCGGACGCTTCCGTGGTGGAGATTCCGTCACTCCATGGAGATTTTAGGGATGTTTCTCGATCGCTCCACTCGAGAACTAGAGTTCAGTTGAATTCCGGATTCGGAGCTGGCTCGGCGAAGGTTTTGTCTATGGCATTGGGGTCTTTGGCTTCGTCTCTGTCATATTTGGGGATTAATAGCGTTCGTCGCACCGAGCTTCTACTGTCTGGTTCAATTACCGATGTGGAATTGCGTTCTCGTCTGTCGGAAATGTTTGCGGCTAGATGCCTTCGTCCTGCTCTGGAAGAGTTGTACGAATTTTCTCAATCTGCTCGTTTAAAAGAAGATTATCTGTTGTTCGTCCACAAAATTTGTGAACTACTCGATGTGGTGAGGAATATAGTTTCTTGGGAGGCTACAGCTGCATTTATTTCACTTGGAGGAAGCGAGATTTTTGGCGATGGAATTGAAGGAGTCAATGGGAGTTTGAGTAAGCCTTCAACTGGGGATAACCCTAAGTCTGATAAGAAGAGTGAGAAGAAAAAGAAAGTTGTTACGGGGAAGGGAACTACTGCTCTCATGCAGTTTATCAAGGACAGGTTGCTCGGTGGATCAACAACATATGACTTGGAAAAATGCGCTCAGGATTTCCAGTCATTACTGGATCCGGAGGGTCCGTGTTTTGATGACCTTGTCGCGAAAGTAAAAGAGATCGTGGAAATCAATGATAGTCGAAGGCGTCCGAAGCTGCCTAAGGTATAATGCTGCCATTTCTTTTTCGTGCGTTTGCAAAAGGTCTGTGATTTACTACTTTCTGGCTCTTTCATTCTCTTGTTGGACCGGATTGTGAAATTTCTGGAGCTTGAATCACTGTGGTGGATTGTTCTTTAGATTGCATTTGATTGACGAGATGATCTGTAAATACTAGATTTTGCGTGATCATTTGAAAATTATTTTCATCACAAACTTATTGTGGTGTTTTAGTTGATGAGCTATGGCGCTCCCTGAATGTGGCTTCCCTTTATGATAATTATTCTTTTCCTTTGCGGGGGTTCAGTTTGTGTAATCATAATTTCTCTGTCGTTCATGTCTCTAATCTCTATTCACATAGTACCTTACTACAACATGGTAACAAAGTTGTTTGGCATTAAATATAGATTCATTTGTCTCTTTCTTTCTCATGAGCAGGGTACCCGTGATTTTGCAAAAGAGCAGATGGCAATTAGAGAGAAAGCTTTTGCAATTATAACTGAGGTTTTCAAAAGGCATGGCGCCACGGCTTTAGATACCCCGGTCTTTGAAATGAGAGAGACTCTTACGGGAAAGTATGGAGAAGACTCAAAATTGATCTACGACCTTGCCGATCAGGTGAGCTTCTTGTTTCTGTTAAACCTTTTTCTGTTTAAAGCACACATTTTGAGAAATTTATTCTTGTGTTAGTATTTAGTAATATTTGAAATGCTGATTTCAAACTCGAGGTCATTGCTAATTCATGATATTGAATATTATGTCATAGCTTGGTGGATCATCTCTGTTGGATCATCTATGTCTTGACATTTGATCTCAATATGCCCAGATTTGATGCCCTTGAATTGGTCTCTTTTTCAGTATTGAAAATTTGTGTTTAGAACTGTAGTCTTATTGATATATCAGCATTTTGAATACAAGAAATTTTGGATGAGGAAAATTGTATTTCTCTTTCTTTTTTGTCTTCAATCTTCAGTTTAACTTTAATACAAAACCATATACTTTGCAGGGTGGAGAACTCTGTTCACTCCGATATGACCTGACGGTTCCTTTTGCTCGATATGTTGCTATGAATGGCTTGACATCATTCAAAAGGTACCAGATAGCAAAGGTTTACAGAAGGGATAATCCATCAAAGGGGCGGTATCGTGAATTCTATCAATGTGACTTTGATTGTGCCGGTCTATTTGAAAAAATGTTGCCAGACTTTGAGGTCATAAAAATCTTGACAGAGTTGCTTGATGAGTTAGCTATTGGAGATTATGAGGTAAAAAACTATTCTCACCAGTTTATAACCCGGTAATATGGTTAGGAAAGCGGGGTATTACTGGGGTATGACATCAAAATTTCTTTTATGATAGTGTTATTATACAACATAAAATGGTTCATATACTGCACTACCTTTTTTATTTTGCACATTGTAACGAATAAATTTTTACTTGTATAAATTATTAAAAGATTTTCTTTGCTTTACGGACCTCTGAAGTCCTGGCTGCATTACTCATTGTTAAGGAAATTATTTCATGGAGTAACTTTCCTACAATGTTTGTTTCAGGTGAAACTAAATCATCGGAAGTTACTTGATGGCATGTTGGCTATCTGTGGGGTGCCAAAAGAGAAATTTAGAAGTATTTGTTCCAGTATTGACAAGCTAGACAAGCAAACATTTGAGCAGGTTAAAAAGGAAATGGTGAGTGTGTGGATCTGATTAGAGAGGTTGACAAAGTAACACTGGCAGAATAACTGTCCTTTTATATAATAAAATGTCTCAGTATTTAGTTTATCTGTGGACAAAATGATCTTTCCTTCTGTTTATCTTTATGCATGATATATGTTTTGAATTCAGTGGGATTACCCTTTGTGGATTCATAGGCTGCATATATTTCACTCTTACAGGTGGAAGAGAAAGGTTTAACTGAGGAGACAGCCGATAAAATTGGAACTTTTGTTAAAAACAGAGGATCACCTATGGAGTTATTGTCCAAGTTAAAACAGGAAGGCAGTGAGTTCTTATCAAACAGTGAAGCCAAGCCTGCATTGGAAGAATTGGATATTTTATTTAAAGCTCTGCTGAAGTCCAAGTGTATTGACAAAGTAGTGTTCGACTTGAGTCTTGCAAGGGGTCTGGATTACTACACTGGAGTCATATTTGAAACTGTTTTTAAAGGAGGTGCACAGGTAAATTTCTATTTTATGTACATCTAATTGTTGCCTTAAAACATGAGCTTTTGGACATGCCCTGCACAATCTCCAATTTATATTGGTAATGAAACTGGGTTAGATTTTTTTAATTGCCATTGCCCATAAATATGAAGTGAGAAAACTGTAAAAATTGAGGGAGCATTAGTTTGTTACTTAGTGATACTGATAACTAATAAGTAAAGAGGGGTACTTGTGGCGTAAACCTGCATTAATATACTACTATTTTTCAAGCTTGAGCAGTCTGAGATTAGTCAAACCAAAACTTATATAGCCATAGGGGCTTTTCTTCATGTTAGAAGTATTTCACACTGCTCTGAAGTGCAGCATGAGCATGTGATTTTGGAGCAAATATGACCAATGGATGATGTGTTTTCTTCCTCTGTTGCGCGTTGGTTTAACGAGAAATAAACTTTGGGAGCTTGTCTCTGTTTATTTGCACAGGAGGAAATCCCTCCTTATTTGTAAATTCATTTGCGAGAATCTGGAAAACAAAATTTAGTCGACAGACTCGGCACTTAATTAACTTATGTTGACTGTTAATGATACTACATGAGATCTTGTTTAAGGGATTCCAAAAAAAAAAACCTCATCTGCAGGTTGGTTCAATTGCTGCTGGTGGACGCTATGACAATCTTATAGGGATGTTTGGCTCAAAGCAGGTTCCTGCTGTCGGAGTCAGCTTAGGAATAGAGAGAGTGTTTGCTATTATGGAGCAACTCCAAAAAGACCAGGTATGCGTTTCTTATAGTTAGAAATTTACCTTTTTATTGAGAACAAAGAAACGCACTTGGAACTCTGCATGTTTTCAAGAAATTAGACGATATGTTATGCTTATGAGGTTTCCCAGAAAAATATGTCGGGAAATATGCTTGGATCAATTGGAGCAGCTACGAGAATGCAGACCTATTGTCACATGATATAATTTTTTTCTAATTTCTGATACTGCAAACTTGAGTACACAAATTTGAAGCATGATGGTGATGAATTCAAATAGTTTTGCTTCTCCTAGCTCAGTAAACTACATGTCCACATATCAGGAAATCCGAGCAACTGAGACTCAGGTCCTGGTGAGCATCCTAGGCAATGACATATCATTAGGTGCTGAATTGGCGAGCGAGCTGTGGGATGCCAAGCTGAAGGCAGAAGTTATGGTGCATAAGAGAATGGACAAGCACACTGACCGCGCTGATGGGTCCAAGATCCCCTACATGGCGATCGTAGGCGACCAGGAGCTCAGCAAAGGCGTCGTTACACTGATAGACGTAGCTATGCTGAAAGGCGGTGCTAAACTGAAAGACGCTGGGGCTGAGGTCCCTAGAAGCGGACTCGTAGTGGAGCTACAGAGACGGTTGAACATCTTACCTTAAATAGTCTGAGTTGTCCCCTCATTGTCTGAGTTGCAGGTTATCTCTTTTTAACGGTGGGTATACCAGTTTTGCCCCCTCAGCTTAACAACAGCAAATTTAGCTGGAGCATGTATGTTTCCCCCCTTCTTAACAACAGCAAATTTAGCTTGAACATGTATGATTCCACATACGTTGTTGCAACATTTCTATGAAAAATACTTCAGTCTTCAGCGAAATCTAGTCCTATGGAGAAACGTCAGCACGTGATGTTATTTCGCTTTGAAACGATAATTAATTAAGTGATGACTTCCACCATGATAAGGTCACACTCTGATTCTATTTTAGTCATACTCCTGTGAACAAACTTAAAATAAAACTTAATATAATTATAACATTCCAATTTTAATCTTATTACAAATATATCATTATTTGCAATAAGATTATTAATAAATATGTCATTATTAAATAGTAAATAAAAAGAAATTTTATATAATCTAAATCACAATTAGAAATTCAATGAATAAAATTAGTTCTTATTTCCTATTCCTATTAATAGGGGTTTGTATTTAACCAACCCTTGTATAGAAAACTCTTACTCGTTGAGTGTATGAGACATTGTATATAATTCAAGAGACATTTTATATATTTATATATTGTAGTTCATGCATAATTTTAAGAAATATTTGAGTCTTACAAATTGAACACCATCTACATATATGGGGCTTGAGTCCAGAATGTATGAGGTATAACTTTTTCTAGCATAGATATTACAGTATAGATAACTTGTATAAAATTGCTAATTTTGTTTATATGGATACGTACTGCACCATTTAACTACATACCACATATTCTGTAAATTTATTTGAACCAACCCCTAGGTGTATGCAGAAAAGAAAGGGTACATCATGTCCTTTTAGGATGATCAGTGATAAAGTGGTTTTATGTGATAAAAAATGTCACATGTTTGATTGCTGTAAGGTTTGCAAGTTTGTCCTTTTAGGATGATCCAGTGATAAAGTGGTTTTATGTGATAAAAAAATGTCACATATTTGATTGTTGTAAGGGTTTGCAAGTTATTGTACAATTTAATGAGCTATTACACAAAAATATAAATTTACATGTCTTTTATGATTTGCAAACTACTACATATTTTATAGACTTTGTATGATTTACAAATTATTATAGAGGAACGTTGGTACCTCTATGGGTACGAGTAGAGCTGGCAAAATGAGCTCGGCCCGAAAAGCCCGCCCGGGGTACCCGGGGTTTGGGTCGGTTTGGGCTTCAAAATTAAAGGCTCGAAAAAAATCGGGCCTAAAAAGCCCGCCCGAAAAAACCCCCGGGCCTATCGGGCTATGGGCCAAAAAAGTCCGGGGTTTTGGGCTAAAAAAGCCCGCCCGATTTTTATTAAATATATATATTTGTAATATTTTTTAATATATATATCTATATTTTTTTAATAATATTAATTATATTTTATATAGTAACAATTTTTTATTAATTCACATACTGGTGAGAAAAATAAATTTTGGAAAAAATAATAACCTCATAAATCACTCAAAAATAATTCCTAAGAGAAATGATCTCCAAAAATATATACATTGATGATTAATGATCTTATAGTATGTAAAATCTATTTTGAATCATTAATTTTAAATATATACAATATAATTAATTAATTTTATTCTATTATTTTATGAGTATAAGCCGGATTGACGTTTAATAATATCATTTATCTTTGATTTGTAATTACTAATTTTTTCTCCTTAAATTAAAGAATTAAAATCATACTGCATTACAATATCCTCGCATGAATACATAAATAAGTCAAGATATACAAGAAGCATTATCATAAGAATAAGTAAGCTCAATATATTATCATCACTGATTCTTTATTTAAGTTAAGGAGTTATGAGATCTTAATTAAATAACTATTTTTTGTAATTTAAAATATTAATTTTATATATTAAAAAAAATTAAAAAATTATCTAAAAAAAGGCTAAAAAGCCCGTCCGGGGTTGTTTTGGGCTTCATATTTTTAGGCCCGAATTTTTTTGACCCGACCCAAAAAATTTAAAAGCCCGACGAGCCCGGTGTCGGCTCGGTCCGGCCCGACCCGCTACTTTATCACCTCTAGGTACGAGGCTATGAGCAAACAAAAGAAAGAAAGAAAGAAAGAAATGCCACATCGTATCATATACATCTATAAATAAGAAAAGCGCACATCGCACTTCGTTGAAATCGTGTTTTCTTCTTTTGTCGGCCCAAAGCTAAACCCTAATTTCTTCACCCCAATCGTTAAACCCTCCCTCGCCAGCTGCGGAAGGTTGAAGAAGCGGACGCTTCTCTTCATTTTTTCTCCTACTTGAGAAACTAGTTCTGAACAAATTGTCTGAACGGTTTTAGCGGTGAAAAATGCAGCACGATGAGGTCATCTGGCAAGTTATCAGGCACAAACACTGCAGTTTCATGGCCAAGTAAGCTTGATAATTTCTTTGTTTGTTTTGTACTAGTTTTTGGTTTGGTGGTTAATTTATTTTTGTTGTTTTTTCTGGCGAAATCTATAGAATTGAAACTGGTATATTTTGTCGGAATCCGTACAACGTGACCGGGATATGCAATCGGAGCTCTTGCCCTCTCGCTAACAGTCGATACGCCACTATACGGGATCATGAAGGTATCTTTTTTTCTTTGAATTCACGCTTTAAATGTATAAATTTGACTGCTTTTGTTTCTGATTAATTTATTTGTAGCTGAATGTATGGGTTTTTTGCTGCCTTTTCTTTTGTAGGAGTGTTTTATTTGTATATGAAGACTATAGAAAGGGCACATATGCCGAATAAATTGTGGGAAAGAATTAAATTGCCGAGAAATTATGCAAAAGCGCTTGAGATTATTGACAAGCACATGGTAATGAATATTTATCTTGTTGCTCTTACTGGCTTAGTCGCAGATGGATTAACTTTTTTCTGTATTAAGCTGTAAGTGTTGAACTTCCTTTGCCTGCTGCTTAATATGACAGATGTACTGGCCAAAGCTATTGGTACACAAAACAAAGCAGAGATTAACTAAGATGACACAGATGCGGATACGCATGAGAAAACTTGCTTTGAAGACAAGGTTCATCAATTAATTCTTCATCTTTGTATTGGCTGGATATTTTTATTTTATTGTAATGTATCTCATTATCTGATGGTTCTAGTTGCCAAGTCTTGTGCCATAATTTTGTTCCAAGGCCATTTGCTGTTCCTCACTTTACATAGAGGAATATCATTTTGACATAATGTCAGCAGCAGTACTCAGGTTTGATACTGATTAGTGATTAGAACTAACTAAGATATTAGATACTCTCATACTCGTACACATTCAGTTTAGGCATTGAATATCAGCAATCCAGAGTAGAGCTAGTTGGAATAGTTTGATCTCTGAGGAGAGAGAAAATATTTCAAAGGAATTCTCAAACTACAGTTTTAATAAAAGTTTCGCTTCAATACTACATCTTCTTAGGCAAAAATTCTAAACACGATAACTCTAGGTGGACTAAATTTAATCTCTTAGAAGAAAACACTGCAGAACAGTTTTTAGCTCTTATGGCAAAGTTTACATTCAAGTTCTGCATCAACTTTGCACCTCTTTAGCTGGAAATTCTAAACATGATTCTTTACTTTGTCATTTTCTACTTTTATGCCTTCAGGAATCATTTTCAGGACCTCTACCATTGACCTCATTTGTTTAAATAACTTCAGAAAGTCCTTGTTATATAGGAGGTATATTTGTTTCCTAACCCACTCAAAGAATTAAAACCTAAAGCTGGTAGATGAATATAAAGGCAGTAAAGCACTGTAAATCAGATCAATGTTAGGAGAGAGAAAACAAAGTAGCTTTACTGTACTTAAGAGTGAATGGATGCAATTGACAATAGGCAAATCACAACTTATCCATTCTAAGATGTCGTATTATCTTTTATGCCTCTGTAATCAATTTGAACTGGGTAGCCTAGATATATTTTGTAAGCTCCCATAAAGTGGTCAATTTGTGATTGCATGAAAGCTTAGTTAAATCTTGGTATTAGATGTCCTTACATCCAAAGTTGTAACTCATCTTCAGTGTTATTATGTATAAATTTAATTATTTTTGTAAGCCGCAGCTTCCTTAGGCCAGTATTATCTATATTCTTATCCTTGTATCAATTTATGGAAGCCTTTGCATGCTTTTGACTCTCTGCCTTTTTGTGTAGAGAGAAAATTATGACGGTGCCGACAAAACAAAAGAAAAGGGAAGCTCGAAGAGAGGAAAAGGCTGAGAAGGCAGCAGTTTTGGAGAAAGTATCTGATCTCGCTTCTGTTTAACCTGCAAGTTGGTTTCTTAGCAATTGATAGTGTATTGCTGGGACTGACGGTAACTTTATTTTGCAGAGTATTGAAAAGGAGTTGCTTGAGCGCCTTAAGAAAGGAGTCTATGGTGATATCTATAATTACCCTGTTGATAAATACAATGAAATTCTTGATAAGGAAGTTGGAAAGGCTACTATTAGTGAAGATGAAGAGGAGGAGGTTATGCATCAAATATTATGCACCGGTTTCATTGTTTGATTCATTTGAGCATATTTAATTGCTCACGGGATCATGTGAATCGACATTGCAGGAACCAGTGATAGAATATGTCGAGGGCTATGAGGAACTTGAAGAGGAGGAGGATATGGAAGATTTTGGTGGTCTTGCTATCAGAGAGGACTACGATAATGGTAACTCTTCTGATTCTTTCTATGTGGTTTCTATAAACAGACAACATAATAACTCTTCTGCTGGGATTCAAAGTGGGAGAGAGACACACTGGTGTAGTGCATCAAGGCTTCGTTTCCGTCTTCAATGTATGTGGTGATTTTATCTGTTTTGACACCCTAGCTGTTACTCAAAAACTTCTATTGCAGATGATTTGAATGATGATTATGATGATGAAGAAGAAAATCCTTCTGTTGCCTATAAGAGAGGGAGGAAGAGTTCTGCTAGAAAGCTACAGAAAGAAGAACCAGCTGCCAAATCTAAGAAGAAAGCTAGAGTACAAGTTGAGGTAAACAAGTCAACTGCTTGTCCTCCTCCTTTTCTATATGTTCATATCTCTCTTCACATAACTACCATCGGGATAAATCCTCATATTATTTATGTGCTAGGTTGAGCATGAAGACGCAGTTGAAAGACAAACAGCTGTGTATTAAGGTCTTCATCCATTTCATTTTCGTGTACGAACTCAGATTAGGCAAGTTCACTAAAGCTTTATCGTATTAGCTTTGGGCTACCCCATATTTAAATAGGAGGAGAGCTGCTCAAAGATTATCGAGTACTGTGACGTAGTAATTCTCTCCAAGTGTACTGAATTGCGCAACCTTAGACCCGTTTTGTCGCTGTAACGCCAGGTTTGAGGCTTCTATTTTTGTATTTCACCCGAGAATTCTGTGATTAGTTATTTACCAAATTTTGGCACGTTTCAAATAATTTTCCTGACTAGAAAGAGAAGCATCTGGATTGTTATCAATTGTGGTCAAATCTGCAGTGATCAATATTTATTAGAACTAGCTGGTAGGTGCCGACTGGCTAGTGCCTCCGGGTATTGCATTTTCGGTGTGGAAAATTGATTTTTTTTCCATGTAAAGTTATTGTTTTAATCATTTTTCACCAAAATAAAAAAACCGAGTAAAATGGTATAAGAGTTTCCATATTTGATATTTCTATGCAAAATTTGACGTCAAAAAGTTTTTATATGATCCACTTTCTCCTAAAACATACTAAAAGTCATATCCATCTTTATATAGTCATCATTATTATTTTTAGGAATAAAATAAAAAAAAATATGTAAGACGGTGAGGATCTTGATTGAAGCTCATATTTACTCGTATTTGATCAATTCTAACTTAACCTATCGTCGGATACACAAATTGTCGAACTTATTTATTATTCTTATATAGTAAAACTAATCTTAGGATGATCGGATGATATTAGAATCTACAAATTAAACGATGAGTATTATTAAATGTGCAAGACACTAAAACAATGATGGAGACCAACAAAAGTGTGTTGTAGTTGTGGATATATATGGGCAAGGAAGACATGTGCAATGTTTCCAAAACATATTTGTTGTTCCAATCTCAACAAAACTGCTAAGTTCATCACCTTTCGCCAAGGAATTCTTCATGGCGGTTGGTAGCTCAATTTTTTTCGCAGCATCTCTCATAAATGAATATGCAGATGAAATTCAAACAAAAGAGATTTTGCTTAATTGTAAGAATTTTGCAGTTAGAAATTAGATTTAAACATCAGTAACAACTTGTCGTTCATAAAAAAAAACTAAGATATATTAGATTACTTGGGATAGAAAGTTACAAGTATGAGTATTATTGGAATACATGGTATATAAAATCAAAGACAAATTGAATTGATAGAATAAATAAAATAATAATATAAGACTTTATGTAATGAATCAGATGGGATCAGACATCAATTCACGTATTGGACTCGTAGCCTATGAGCTGAAACTCCCATCAACTTCAAAGGTCCATCCAGTCTTCCATGTCAGCTTGCTTAAACGCAGCGTGAAGGCCGCACACTCTGTGTCCACCACCCTACCGGCCGTCGAGCCTTTGTTGTTTCCCGATTAGTGACCGAGTCTTAAATGGCTCGGTCCAACGCAGCAATAATTTAGTTTTGAAACATGGTACTTAGAGTTTTATTTTACTATTTTCATCGTATGTTTTCGATTTGAGAAGCACCATATGCAGCTCTATTGATTTCGAAAATTTGGTGTTATTCTGTAAATTTTATGAAGTAAAAGGAGAATAAGATACAAACATAAATTATAATTATCTTGAATTTCATTCTATATTTCTATTGTTAAGAGTTGTTTGAGCAGTGGACATTTATTGAACTCGAAGAAAGATTGACCGATCGAGTCCGACTCGATTATATCTTATATGCATTGCACATTTCAAATGAAAGGAAATTTCCATCTTCTTTATTCATAAACGATCCTTTTATGTAATAATATTACAAGAAACTAATCAACGAAACATTTGTTTTAAATCAAATAAAAGAAAACCAACCATAATATGGTTAGTGCACAATTTCCTGAGAATAATATTTAATGGAGAAAGCTCATAATCTTTTGTTTGAGATCCTCGACTTCTTTCTCCGTCCCTTCCGGATGATTGCCACCGTAATCATCACTCAAAAGCTTGCGGTTGCCGCCACGGCATTGCTCTGCGGCTTCGCAACCCCTATTGTAAGGGTTTGCCGGGAGTTCTTGCGGATGTCCTGGAATATTATCACTGTTGATAACACCATAGCTGATAGCTTTGGCTGATGACGAAAGAACAACGCTCATGACAAGCAGTGCCACCATCATCACCGCCGCAGCTTTCGCCATGCTAGCAAGCTTTTTCTTTATTAATTTAAAGATGGAGGTGGAAATGAAGGATGAATTTTTTTTTCTCTGGAGATAATGCACAGTTTTCTTGGTTTTATTTTCTCAAATATCTCATATATAGAAGAAAAATATACAGTTGAGATGCAAATTTGTTCATATTTTGAGGAGAACCGTTCGTTGCGCAGTTAGTTTTTTTTTCTTCTTTTCTTTTTCTTTCAAGATTTAATCGATGCGTTCCATTGTGAAACTAAGATATGGACTAACGAAATTATAGGTGAAACCGTGAAAGAGGTTAAAAGAACAATGAAATGACTATAAAGAAAGAAAGAATTTATAATATTCTTCAACTTATATATTATTACGTAATTTTTTCATGGACACTAGAGGAATTCTTGAACCAGATTTTATTATTTTTAGGTTAGTTGTCAATTAATGCACAAATTTTCATTAATTTTGTAATTTTACCATGAGTTTTGAAATATTGCAATAGTGTGATCAACTTTAATTTGTTGCAAAATTAATATAACCTGATTTTTCCTGTGGTTAGAAAGCCGTCATGACATGTCTGAACAGAACAAGCATCACAAGAGCACTACACATCCTCATTATTTTACAATCAGTTAGTATTACGCTCCACATGTTCTTTGGTGATCGGAAAAAATTTGGAAATGCTAATTTTGGAACAAATTTAAAGTTGATCAACATTATTTTAGCATTTCATCAAAGCTCGTATTAAAATTGAAATGAAAGAAAATTCATGAATAAATTGACAATTAATACTTATTTTTAATTTGTGGAGTGATTATTGAGGATATTAGTTTATTCATAAAATGAATTAGTGACAATTTTAGTGCTTTTAATATCACACACTTCTTGCCTTTTTGTACCATTTTTTCTTTTTCTTCGACCGAAAAACTGCAAATTGTGGATTTTAAGAATATGGATGCTATTCTACTCATTGAAAACTTTGATCGGTTTCGAGTTTGTGATACAAACGCTGTTGAGAATGAGGTGTTCGAAAAAATGACTGGTCCAACTACAGAAGGAGAGACTAAGCAGAAGATGTTCGATGAATGTCCGAATCAACACTGAAAGAAATATTTGTATCAGTGGGGACTTTGATTTTCAAAATTTTAATACATTAAGAAGACATATATATTGGATCCAGTGAGAAATCATCTTTTTTTAGAACTGTTCACAGACGTATAAAGTTGATGAACAAAATCTATAAAGTAGTGCACAACAAAAACATTATAAAATTGTAGCACAATAAGATAATTTTAGAAAGTTTTCGTTGTGAACAACTTTATACCGTTCTGTGTATCATTTTTACACGTCTTATGCATAGTTCGCATAGTTCTAAAAAAGATGTACTTCTCATTTGATCTACTCCCTACATAATTGTGACGACCCGACTATCCAATGAAGTACAGATCATATGGATCGTCACCGGTATAATAAAGCAGCGGATATAAATATAACTAATCAAGGCAATCAACCATTTAACTATTCATTAACGCATATGCTAAAAAGGGATAAGTAATTCAATACTAACTCAGTCGCAGAATGACTTGTCAAAAGGGGTTCAAGGTTTCAACATAACCCAATCGAGGCAAAATTAAAGTACGAGGTACGACCTCCAATTCAATACGGCATAAAAGCAATTATAATCAAAACATTAAACAATATCGAGTTAGGCAAAGAATAAACGTGTGGACATGCATATGACGATGCATGCCCAAGGTTCGAGAAACCTTTCTAGTTAAGCCACAAAACAATCGCTACTCGCACCACCTCACACCCATCATCGATTCTTGCTCAACTCGCACATCAAAACGAGATGCGGGGCTAAGTACAAAAGTACTCGGTGGACTCGTTGCGAAAACATTTTCTTTACCAAAAGTTATTGAATCGCCCACAATAGCACATGAGGATTTTAGTTAAAGACTCATGCCTATCAAATATTTTATCATTTTTCCAAAAGTGTCGGGCCCGACTATTTTATCACGTTGTTCCATATCCGTAATTCATTCATCATTCATTCGTTCGCTCATTCGCGCACTATGGGGTGGCCACCTACACATAGTCGCCGTGACCGGTCGAGGTAGCTAACCTTAACACACAACACATCGTGTACACAATCCGAGTTAGTCCTCAACTAAGTCGGATCCGATCGTTACCCTTTTTAACGTTGGTGGACCAACTCATTCACATACCACATGGATATACCAATCAATTCTCATCCCACATTTGGACAAACCAACCTCGGATATGGACACAACAAAACATAAATATTTGGCAGTCAATAACAGTTCATGCGATAATATTTCATAAAGATTTTGTAAATCATGCTTTGAGTTATGCATAATCATTTTGTTTCAAGAAAAGCCCACCTGCTAGTCCAACGCTAGTAAGTCTAAGTGAGCAGGGTGTGGTTGTTCTCCTCGCCGACTACGTACGGTCAAACCCTTCATAAGAAAATGACATTTCTTAGATTCTTTCTATTGATCGATGGTCGTTTATAAATTACGACTTAAGTTCCCAATTATGGTTTCTTTATGATTTCATGTGATGGTTTTAAGATAATTCTTATTATCTTACATTCTCAATTCCCAACTATATTACTTCATCGCTCATAGGTGAACTTTGACTTATGAATCACATACTCCGAGTCTATCCTCGACTCTTCACCTTAGTGTTCTTTTAAACGTTATTACGTTATAGATTGTTAGTATTCAAGTTGTGATTGGTAATTTAGGATTATCTCAAGCCACTAACTAGACTTAACAATTATAGTTACGTCTAGTAGGTTATGCTTGACGACTTATCGTATTCGCACGACAATTAAAGATGAGTCTTAATTTATGATTCAGTGAGCACATGCTATCATATAGCTAAGTACTTAAGAATAAATGAAGTACTTGGGAATATTAACTCGATGTTTGAGACATAAGGATCGACATCTTATGTTCGAATCTTCGCCACTCATTACGACATTGCTTATTTAATTTACTCGTCGGAGATTACATATGTCGATAATCGTTATTCGTTAGCGAGTTATGTTAACGCCCAACTAATTATCGTATTGAGTTGTCGTTATTGAATATTAACGTTGTAGCTCGACCTTTGGTTTTTCTAACTTAGGAACTCACGTGTGAGTATCCTTTTATTAATGGAAAAACCCCAATTTGTGTCTAACTTCGATCCTCGTTTATTCCGTCTTAAGTTATCGAAATTGATCGATTTCTTTTGGGTTCTCGTACATATAGTATTATGTTGTTTACGTTTGGGGTTTTGGCTTGTCGGTTCAATATAAACATAAACATTCAACATCAACAAAACCATACACAACATAAACTATACTAAAGCATTAGAAAACCCTAATTTCTAATGTAATACACCATCATTGTGTAAGTGTGCATAAGTGTTCCATTCATTCACCCTAATCACAACCATTTATCCAAAGTTTCATATTACTATCATAGCATCATTCATCATCAAAATTAAACCCATACTTAGCCATATCATTACGTTTCGATAATTAGCAACAATTAGCATATGCATCCAATAAATTCCAATAAAATCACATTATACTCTATCATATTATAGAATTTAATTACCAACTCAATATCATCATATAAATTTTTAAACCATGGGTTAAAAGTCTCAAACTTTAGGTCATTTCAAATTAGTAAGCTTTGGTGTTCAATAAATTCCACAAAAATTATATCATGCTTATACTATATACTAAACATGAAATATCAGTTCATATCATGCATTAAAATTTTAAAACCATGCTTTTCATCTTTAAATCATTTCTGTAATTCCACATTTATATATATACATATTCAATAAATTCCAATCTTGCACAATATGTTTATATATGAAATAAACATGTAATATTAACATTAAATATCAACTAATATTTATAATATGAACCAAATACTTGGAATTCTTTTTGTCCTCACACATATTTTACATATGTGTTCAATAATTCCCAACAATGCATATTAGGTCCATATTATTTCTAAACATCATATATCCTATTATTTCCAACAAATAAAATCAAATAATGGCTTAAAAATACTTAAATATATTCTGCCCATTTTGAAAAAATAGGAGTAGTGTTTCAAAATTTTCAAGATTAATATATGATGTTCATATCATATATTAAACACTATATCTCAACTATTTCTCAACAAAAAAAAAATCAAACAAATACAAGAAAATTCCAAAAATATTCTGAAAATTACCATATTTATTATACATGCTTATAATACATTAACAAGCAACAATATCAAATAATATTCATAAAATCATGCTTTATCACATATAAAAGAAATAAAGCATAAATCGAAAAAATCAAACATGCTCCAAAATTATAAAATTTTGACAGTAGCCTTAGAACATTATTCTAAGAATTTTTCATTCATTGCTTGAGAGCATTTGAGGGCTCTAAAGTCACGAAACAAAATGAAGAGCAAACTAGGGTTTTTAAACCCAAAAATTCAAAATAAAAATTCCACTCCATTAGGATGGAAAAGGATGATGAATAATACCTTCCTATGGTCTTAGAAATATTATTTGAGTGTGGGAGGGTTTGGAAGGAGGATTAAAGGCTCCAAAGTGTGAAGAACAATGGAGAATTTGAAACGAGAGAGAATTTTGGTTCCCAAGTGAGAGGCTGTAATGGCACGAAAATGTTGCTGTGTTACAGCCTAATGGGCTGTCCTTAGCTCATTTGGGGTGGTCTTGGTGGTAGTTGAGAGGTGGATTGGTCAAATTACCCGCTTTGGCATGTTAACACCGACTCTTTAAGTTTTAACGCTTTCGATTGATTTCTCGGAACCTTAAGGTTTTATTTTATTAAATATCCTCCAAATGACTTATTTCAATGATTATAAAAATTTCATGAAGTTTGGACGTCGTCCGATAAGTTAATTCGAGTTATCGCGAAAAAGCTGTTTGGCGATTAAATTATGCTCATTCAAAATTCTATTTAATTTTGAGCTTTCAACATTTATTTGAATTTTATAAATCATAATTTATTGATTTAGACCCTTGGTTCGAGTTTCGGTCGTTCGGATCAATTTAGGGTTTTCCGGTATATATATTACCCTGCGTGTTGGTTAAGTTCTTCAGAATTTCTTTCGTAAATTGATTCTTATAATTTCTAAATTCATAATAATTTATTCCTTCATGATTTAGATTGTTATCATAATTTTTATGATTAGCACGGACTGAAGTTGTTCCGGCTCAGAATAGTGCTTTTAAGATCGCCCGAGGGCAAGTATGCCCGAAAATTCTCATTCTTTGGCTTCTAACATGTTTTCGTGTGAGGATTCTAGAAATGAAACCGTTTGTTGAGATTCATTCTCGATCTTTCATTCTATGTTCAAAGCTACTCGAAAACCCTAATCCAGTAGGACTATTTATCGATTTTGATTTCTTTAGTTTTCGATCTCGAATCGATTCTAATTGCTTCATTGGTTTCCTAAAACTTAATTAAGGTCTATACCACAAATAATTGGTCTAAGCATCACCAATTAAAGTTTTAAATTTTTCGGGTTATTACATACCATCCCTTAAAATAAATTTCGTCCGAAATTTGCTAACCTTGAAAAGATCCGAGTATTTCTCTTTCATAGCTGATTCTAGCTCCAAGTTGCTTCTTCTTGTCCATGGTGTCTCCATAGAACTTTCACTAACGGTATCTCTTTGTTCGCTTCGCTTTGGATACGTCGGTCCAAGATTTCGTAGTGTTCTACATAACTCATATTGTCATCGAGGACAATATCGCCGGTGGTATCACATGGTTGGGATCATGTATGTACTTCCTTAGTTGTGAAACGTGGAACACATTGTGCACGTTTCCAAAACTCAAGCAAGAATGCAAGTCTGTAGTTCACCGGTCCTATTCTTTCCAGAATCTCATAGGGTCCTATGAAACGTGGTCGCAGCTTCCCTTTTATTCCGAATCTCACGATTCCCTTAGATGGAGAAATTTTCAAGAAGACCTTGTCTCCCTCTTCAAAATGTAGCTCTGTACGACGTTTGTCGACGTACGACTCTGTCGGTCTTGGGCCTCCTTGATCCGTTGGCGGATCTGTCGCACGATCTCAATCATCTCTCCCACAGAGTCAGGTCCTAATACTCTCCTTTCTCCCGCTTCATCCCAGTAAAGTGGTGATCGATATTTCCTTCCATAAAGCGCTTCATAAGGGGCCATTCCAATAGTCGCTTGGTAGCTGTTATTGTAGGCGAATTCCACAAGTGGTAACACTTGTTCCCAACTTTCTCCTCTATCGAGGACAACGGTTCTCAGCATGTCTTCCAACGTTTGAATGGTCCTCTCGGACTGCCCGTCCGTCTGTGGGTGGAACGCGGTACTGAAATTTAGTCGAGTTCCCAGTTTCTTTTGTAAACTCATCCAAAATCTGGACGTAAATTTTGAATCTCTATCAGACGTGATAGTCTTTGGAACTCCATGTAGACGTATGATCTCTGGAACGTACAACTGTTCTAGTCTATCTGACCCATGTGTGATTGGAATGGGTAGGAAATGCGCGCTCTTGGTCAATCAATCAATGATGACCCAAATAGCGGTATTTCCTCTTTGTGATTTGGGTAGCCCGGTAACAAAGTCTATGGCTATATCATCCCATTTCCATTCCGGTATGTCTAGCGGTTGTAAGGTTCCATACGATCGTTGGTGGAGTCTTTCACTTGTTGCACGTCAAACAACGTTCTACAAATGAAGCCACATTTTGCTTCATCCCATCCCACCAAAATTTCTCTTTGAGGTCTTGGTACATTTTGTCTTTGCCGGGTGTGCGGTATAAGAAGTCTCATGGGCTTCCTTCAAGATTTCGCTCTTGAGCTCTTCGCCTTCGAACACACACTCTCCGTCATACAACAAAACGTTATCTGTTGCTTCGTGAAATTCTTGTGGTTATTGTCCTTGATCTTAGCTCGTATTTCTCTAGTTTTTGCTCTTCCTCCGAGCTTCTAAGATTCGGACTCTTAAGTCCGGGATTGCAATCAATGTTGCAATATGACCTCATCGTCGAGACGGGTCTATGACTTCGATGTTCATCCTCCGAAATTCCTTCATAAGTATTTCCTCATGACCGAGGACACATCCCAAACTAGGGTGGGATTTATGACTCAAAGCATCGGCTACAACATTAGCCATGCCCGGCTGGTAATTGATACCACGTCGTAATCTTTCACTAGTTCTAACCATCTACGCTATCTCATGTTAAGATCTTTCGCTCAAAGAAATATTTCGTGCTCTTATGGTCAAGATAGATCTCACATCTAACTCCATAAAGGTGATGCCTCCGGATCTTTAAGGCATGTACGACCGTTGCTAATTTCGTGTCGTGCGAGGATAGTTCAACTCATGTAGGCATAATTGTCTTGAAGCATAAGCAATAACATTGCCTTCTTGCATCAAGACACAACCTAGTCCATTCTTTAAAGCATCCGTAGATTGTGTATTCTTTATCTACCTGCATCGCTAGTACAGTCTTTGTCGTCAATAACCCTTCGGTCTCGGAAACTAGCCTCACACTCTACCGTCCATGTGTACTTGATTCCTTTCCGAACAATTGGGTCATGGGTCGGCTATCGTTGAAAATCCTTCGATAAATCTCCGATAGTAGCCGGCAAGTCCTAAGAAACTCAATTTCATTCGGTTCTTTAGTGACCCCATTCTCGAATCAGTATCAATCTTCGAGGGTCTACTTTGATTCCCCGGCGGACACAATGTGACACGAGAATGTCACTTTGCTAACCAAAACTCACACTTGCTAAACTTGGCGAAGAGTTGCTCTTGCCTCAACGTTTGTAGTACGTTCTCAAGTGCTCTTTGTGTTCTTGGTTATTCTTGGAGTATATCGGGATATCGCCTATGAACACTAAGACTAATTTGTCAAGTATTGGTGAAACACCTTGTTCATAATATCCATAAATCTTTGGGGCATTCGTAAGTCCAAATGGCATAACGATGAATTCGAAATGACCATACCTTGTACGGAAAGCCGCTTTAGGTACATCCTCCGGTCTAATCCTCAATTGGTGATATCCCGACTTTAGATCTATCTTTGAAAAGACTCATGCTTCTTTGTCGATCAAACAGATCGTCGATTCGGGCAAGGATACTTATTCTTAAGAGTTATCTTGTTTAACTCTCGATAGTCTATGCACATCCTCGTGTACCATCCTTCTTTTCATGAAAAGGACAGTGCTCCCATGGAGACACACTGGGTCTAATGAATCCTAACTCCAAGAGTTCTTGCAGTTGGATCTTCAATTCCTCAAACTCCTTTGGTGTCATCCGGTATGGAGCTTTTGACACAGGGGCAGAACCTGGTTCGAGGTCGATCGTGAACTCGATCTTTCGGTTTGGCGGTAATCCCGGTAGTTCGTCTGGAAAAAATGTCACGTCGGAATACTCTTTCACGATCGGGACGCCTTCTATCCTCCTCTCATTTTGGTCTTCTTCCGGAGGTAGACGAGGTAAGCATGGTTCTCGGTCTTATTCAAGAACGCCCTTGCTTGTAGTACGGATATAATTGGGACTCTTCTTCCCATGCTGATCCCGTGAAAGTCTATAGGTTTCTCTCGGTGTTGGAAAGAAATTTTCCTTTCATTACACGTGATGGTCGCACTATGTTCGGTTAACCAATCCATTCCTAGGATTATGTCCACATCCGTCATAGGTATGACATGAATGTTATCCGTCAAGACCTTAAGTGAGCCTAGTCCAAATTCTAGGTTCGAGCATATGTGGGTTATCTTTCTTACGCCTCCCTCGAGAAGAAATTATCATGATTTGTTCAGCGTTTGGGATCTAATCCTAAGTTCTCTACGCATGCTTCAACAATAAAAGAATGTGAGGCGCCAGTATCAAACAGTAGGATAACAGGCAATTGGAGTAGTATTTTCATACCTGCCAAGTTTCCTTGGCGGCCCCGGAATTTCCTTTCCGGTTGAGGCGTAGGCCCTAGTTTCTTTGGGGCGGTTGTTGTTGATGATGTTGTTGTCATTGTTGCGGTTCCGCCGCCGCTGTTGTTATTGTTGGAGTTGGCGGTCGTCGCCGCGGTTGTTGTTGTTGTTATTGGAGTTGGCGATCATTCTGTCGCGGTTGTCGCCATTGTTGTTGTCGCTCGCCGTGGTTGATATGGTCGCTGATTCGGCTGGTAGTACTGAACCGGGGGGTTGTCGCTGGAACGGTTGAGCTTGGATAGCCCGGACCGGCTGGACTCGATCCGGTACATTGGGACAACCATTCTCTCATTGGCGCATCCCTGGACAGTCCCTGGAGTAGTGACCCTTCTGGACACATTTGAAACATTCATCATTTGTGAACATGTAGACTCCTTTGTGACTTCTATGGAACTTAGGGCATACAGGGAGTTTCACGAATATTTAGTTTCCTCCGCCAGGCGTGGGTACTATGTTACGTCCATTGCCTTGTCCGTGCCTAGATGGAAAATTACTCCCTTGCCATGGCCTCATGTCGGCTCGGCCAAGATTTGATCCTCGACCTTGGTGGGGTCCTTCCCACTTTCTCTTTCCACGATCTCTTTGGTGATTCGTGGATGTACAATGACAAATCTATGCTCAGGCAAGGCAGCCTCAATGTCCAATGCTCTACTAACGACCTCGAGATAGGTCGATTTCCATGACAGCTAGCGACACCCTGATCTCATGATGGAGTCCCGCCCGAAATTTCTCGATCCTCTTCTCGTCGTGTCGAACAATCGAGGTGCATACCGCGACATCTCAGAAGGCACGGTCAAAATCTATGACCGTGGTTTTTCCTTGTCGTAGATTTTAGAACTCGTGTCATTTCCTCTTACGGTAGCTCTTAGGTATGTACTTCTCGTACACTTCATACTTGAATTCTTCCCAGGTGTAAGCTTCTAGTTCCTCTTCATATAAGGTCTTTCTCTTCACCTCCCACCAGAAATCGACGGCACTAGTCATTTACAAAGAAACGCCTGACAAGCGTTTTAAGAGGTACAATGAAGGAAGTTAAAGATTCGTTCTAGACGTGAATCCATATTTCCGTATCCACCAGATTCCCAATCCCGCTGAAAATTGGCGAATTCGTCTCGAGGAATGGCTCCTCAATCCTTCTTCCGGTGGTGGTGGTGGAGTGTCCTCTCCTTCAAGTGTTACATCGCAGCTTTTTCCTTCTCGTCGGATTCTATCATTCTTAAATATACGCAATCAAATATCTTCTTATGCCATCCATCAGGATCATAAATATATTAGTGCGATATTTATATATAATCATGCGCATAAGTCTAGCGCATCGTCGAACATCACATAATACGACATCAAAACCAATGGCTCTCGATGAGCTATCATCATCTCAAAGAAAATGCCTCTACGAGGATTTTCATCAGCGCTTTTGAGATTTACAAAATGGGGCCAGGTACGGAGTATGATGTTCCCAAAAGCTAATATCAATATCACTCCACGTACCTAGTCACGGTGCTTTCAAAAATATAAACGCTACCGAGGTCATCAAAATAAGGGTTCATGTCGAAACGACCTATCGTTTCCGCATGCATCATAAGATATACAAAAGTATATAAACAAAACATTATCTAGTCTTAATAACTAGATCCATAATCGCCCAGGGTGTAAATAGGGCTCAATGTGTCGGAGTCAGAACCGGGAGTATGGCTACTATCAACTTTGTTCATCTCATCGTCAGAAGGAAGGTCCTCCTCCTCAACCTCAACATTGAGTGTGGGAGCCATGATCTTTCCGACTCTAATGACTCTAGCTTCTTCTATAGTAGCTGTGTCTCGTGGATCTCAACCATGATCTCCTCATAGCATTGGTGGAAATGGAGAAACGGCAAGATATGCATAGGTTTCTCTCACGGCGCATGCAGTTAGGCCACGTGAATCGTCAATCTCTACAGTATCGTGGTACATGGGTCCGTACGGGGTGGCGGCGATTGAACTAGGGAACGCTGATAGGTAGAGGTGAGTGCTGGCATGGAATGATCGGCGATGCTGGTCGGGTGGCAATGACGGGGCTCGAATCCTACTGGCGGTAGGACCGAAAAAGTGATTTGTCGAGGACGGAAAGATCCAGCCTCGAATATGTTCCTGCCACCGCCAGGCAAGAATGCAGTGTCTATCGATGCCAGCGAGGCACCTTCGGATGAAGCCACTTGGGAATCTCATCACGCCAGGTGTATTCTCGTTCAGGGAGATACGGTCCACAAGGTGTAGCTCCTTATACCATGAATACGTAGTTCAGGTGGCTGATGGAACGGGGTAAGTCCACCTCAAGATCGAAGCTCTCGACGACGATATATGTATTCGATGATGATATCTCGTGTATACCCCCGCCTTGGTGGCGATTGAAATCATCGAGTATGACATACCCGGCCCTGCAGCACTCGGTGACTCATGAAGTGAGCAAAGAACTTGCCTCACGCCGTCTCCTTGGCAAATCTAGTAGGAACGGCAGAACGCATAACCTCCTCGTGTGTGGCTCTACAGATAAAAGCGTCTAGTCGTAAAAATTATCCGACCATAATCTAGTATCCTATATTCCTAAGTTCTTATGAAACTACTTTCATGATTTGGTCTTCGGAAGAGACGTATGGTCTCTTAGGGTAGCACAAACTTTCAATGTCTAGCCTTTAGTAAGGCTAAGTGGTCACCCTTTTCATTGGGTTATGAATTCCTTATTTTCATTCGAATCATAACATTCAATCATATCGCTCCCGAAATACTCCAAATTCTATCATTCTTTTATACATACTTTCTTAGCGTTATGCTTTGATTCTTCGTTATCGCCACGATAGAGATAGCATGCTTAGTGTTCAAATTTCTTCACAGAGAGGTTGAGACTCATAACAATGCGAACCTCCGTTAACAATCGCCGTCATCGAGATTCGTTGAATTCTCATCCTCAAATCTGTTCGATGGTGTTTTTAAAATTTCTATGTTCTCGCTCTTCCTTAGTATTCCGCTCAATCGGGATACCTTATGTTCTCATACTAAGTTCGGAGCAATAAGGATCATGCGCCTTAAGAGTCTATGTTCTCACGGAAACATACTCATTTATATTATGCATCTAGCATGCTTTGCATATAGGAGTAAACACAACTCATAACATATATGCGATAAACAGATATTCTCATATCATTCCTCTATCAATTTTCCAGAGTTTTCAACTCTTTTCAATCTAACAACCAGTTATTTTCAAAATAACTTTTCAATGTCAATCATTCATTTTTCCAAAATCCTTGGAAACAACTACTCCATTTGAATTTTTGAGACTTTTCTCCTTTCAAACATATTTCAACCTTCAAAACAATACGACTTTTGTAAGTCCATTTCACATTTCATAAACTTCTATTATTTCGAAACAACTTTCAGTTGAAATAGTTACCTTCTTCCTCGCTGAAGCGGGTGCGACGATGGGGTGCGGTCAGAGGCAATCAAACACCAACAGCCAAGACTCAACTTTAAACTTAAGATTCAAGGAAAGAGTTTCTAGGGTTCGGAGCGAACAAGTGCTCGATACCAATTTAGACGACCGACTATCCAATGAAGTACGGATCATATGGATCGTCACCGTATAATAAAGCAAATGGATATAAATATAACTAATCAAGGCAATCAACCATTTAACTATTCATTAACGATATGCTAAAAGGGATAAGTAATTCAATACTAGCTCATCGCAGAATGACTTGTCAAAAGGGTTCAAGGTTTCAACATAACCCAATCGAGGCAAAATTCAAAGTACGAGGTACGACCTCCAATTCAATACGGCATAAAAGCAATTATAATCAAAACATTAAACAATATCGAGTTAGGCAAAGAATAAACGTGTGGACATGCATATGACGATGCATGCCCAAGGTTCTAGACACCTTTCTAGTTAAGCCACAAAACAATCGCTACTCGCACCACCTCACACCCATCATCGATTCTTGCTCAACTCGCACATCAAAAACGAGATGCGTGGCTAAGTACAAAAGTACTCGGTGGACTCGTTGTCGAAAACATTTTCTTTACCAAAAGTTATTGAAGCGCCCACAATAGCACATGAGAATTTTAGTTAAAGACTCATGCCTATCAAATATTTTATCATTTTTCCAAAAGTGTCGCCCGACTATTTTATCACGTTGTTCCATATCCGTAATTCATTCATCATTCATTCGTTCGCTCATTCACAAGACTATGGGTGGCCACCTACACATAGTCGCCGTGATCGGTCAAGGTAGCTAACCTAACACACACAATCATGCGTACACAATCCGAGTTAGTCCTCAACTAAGTCGGATCCGATCGTTACCCTTTTTAACGCTGGTGGACCAACTCATTCACATACCACATCGATATACCAATCAATTCTCATCCCACATTTGGACAAACCAACCTCGGATATGGACACAACAAAACATAAATATTTGGCGATCAATAACAGTTCATGCGATAATATTTCATAAAGATTTTGTAAATCATGCTTTGACTTATGCATAATCATTTTGTTTCAAGAAAAGCCCACCGCTAGTCCAACGCTAGTAAGTTTAAGTGAGCAGGTGTGGTTGTTCTCCTCACGACCACGCACGGTCAAACCCTTCATAAGAAAATAACATTTCTTAGATTCTTTCTATCGATCGATGGTCGTTTATAAATTACGACTTAAGTTCCCAATTAGGGTTTCTTTATGATTTCATGTGATGGTTTTAAGATAATTCTTATTATCTTACATTCTCAATTCCCAACTATATTACTTCATCGCTCATAGGTGAACTTTGACTTATGAATCACATACTCCGAGTCTATCCTCGACTCTTCACCTTAGTGTTCTTTTAAACGTTATTACGTTATAGATTGTTAGTATTCAAGTTGTGATTGGTAATTTAGGATTATCTCAAGCCACTAACTAGACTTAACAATTATAGTTACGTCCTAGTAGGTTATGCTTGACGACTTATCGTATTCGCACGACAATTAAAAGATGAGTCTTAATTTATGATTCAAGTGAGCACATGCTATCATATAGCTAAGTACTTAAGAATAAATGAAGTACTTCGGGAATATTAACTCGATGTTTGAGACATAAGGATCGACATCTTATGTTCGAATCTTCGCTTACTCATTACGACATTGCTTATTTAATTTACTCGTCGGAGATTACATATGTCGTATAATCGTTATTCGTTAGCGAGTTATGTTAACGCCCAACTAATTATCGTATTGAGTTGTCGTTATTGAATATTAACGTTGTAGCTCGACCTTTGGTTTTTCTAACTTAGGAACTCACGTGTGAGTATCCTTTTATTAATGGAAAAACCCCAATTTGTGTCTAACTCGATCCTCGCTTATTCCGCCTTAAGTTATCGAAATTGATCGATTTCTTTTGGGTTTCGTACATATAGTATTATGTTGTTTACGTTTGGGGTTTTGGCTTGTCGGTTCAATATAAACATAAACATTCAACATCAACAAAACCATACACAACATAAACTATACTAAAGCATTAGAAACCCTAATTTCTAATGTAATACACCATCATTGTGTAAGTGTGCATAAGTGTTCCATTCATTCACCCTAATCACAACCATTTATCCAAAGTTTCATATTACTATCATAGCATCATTCATCATCAAAATTAAACCCATACTTAGCCATATCATTACGTTTCGATAATTAGCAACAATTAGCATATGCATCCAATAAATTCCAATAAAATCACATTATACTCTATCATATTATAGAATTTAATTACCAACTCAATATCATCATATAAATTTTAAACCATGGGTTAAAAGTCTCAAACTTTAGGTCATTTCAAATTAGTAAGCTTTGGTGTTCAATAAATTCCACAAAAATTATATCATGCTTATACTATATACTAAACATGAAATATCGTTCATATCATGCATTAAAATTTTAAAACCATGCTTTTCATCTTTAAATCATTTCGTAATTCCACATTTATATATATACATATTCAATAAATTTCAATCTTGCACAATATGTTTATATATGAAATAAACATGTAATATTAACATTAAATATCAACTAATATTTATAATATGTACCAAATGCTTGAATTTTTTTGTCCTCACACATATTTTACATATGTGTTCAATAATTCCCAACAATGCATATTAGGTCCATATTATTTCTAAACATCATATATCCTATTATTTCCAACAAATAAAATCAAATAATGGCTTAAAAATACTTAAATATATTCTGCCCATTTTTGAAAAAAATAGGAGTAGTGTTTCAAAATTTTCAAGATTAATATATGATGTTCATATCATATATTAAACACTATATCTCAACTATTTCTCAACAAAAAAAATCAAACAAATACAAGAAAATTCCAAAAATATTCTGAAAATTACCATATTTATTATACATGCTTATAATACATTAACAAGCAACAATATCAAATAATATTCATAAAATCATGCTTTATCACATATAAAAAGAAATAAAGCATAAATCGAAAAAAATCAAACATGCTCCAAAAATTATAAAATTTTGACAGTAGCCTTAGAACATTATTCTAAGAATTTTTCATTCATTGCTTGAGAGCATTTGAGGGCTCTAAAGTCACGAAACAAAATGAAGAGCAAACTAGGGTTTTTAAACCCAAAAATTCAAAATAAAAATTCCACTCCATTAGGATGGAAAAGGATGATGAATAATACCTTCCTATGGTCTTAGAAATATTATTTGAGTGTGGAGGGTTTGAAGGAGGATTAAAGGCTCCAAAGTGTGAAGAACAATGGAGAGAATTTGAAACGAGAGAATTTTGGTTCCCAAGTGAGAGGCTGTAATGGCACGAAAATGTTGCTGTGTTACAGCCTAATGGGCTGTCCTTAGCTCATTTGGGGTGGTCTTGGTGGTAGTTGAGAGGTGGATTGGTCAAATTACCCGTTTTGGCATGTTAATACCGACTCTTTAAGTTTTAACGCGCTTTCGATTGATTTCTCGGAACCTTAAGGTTTTATTTTATTAAATATCCTCCAAATGACTTATTTCAATGATTATAAAAATTTCATGAAGTTTGGACGTCGTCCGATAAGTTAATTCTGAGTTATCGCGGAAAAACGGCGTTTGGCGATTAAATTATGCTCATTCAAAAATTCTATTGAATTTTTGAGCTTTCAACATTTATTTGAATTTTATAAATCATAATTTATTGATTTAGACCCTTGGTTCGAGTTTCGGGTCGTTCGGATCAATTTAGGGTTTTCCTGGTATATATTACCCGGCGTTCGGTTAAGTTCTTCAGGAATTTCTTTCAGAAATTGATTCTTATAATTTCTAAATTCATAATAATTTATTCCTTCATGATTTAGATTGTTATCATAATTTATTATGATTAGCACGGACTGGAAGTTGTTCCGGCTCGTAAATAGTGCTTTTAAGACTGACCGGGCAAGTATGCCCGAAAATTCTCATTCTTTGGCTTCTAACATGTTTTCGTGTGAGGATTCTAGAAATGAAATCCGTTTGTTGAGATTCATTCTCGATCTTTCATTCTATGTTCAGGCTACTCAGAAAACCCTAATCCCAGTGGGACTATTTATCGATTTTTGATTTCTTTAGTTTTCGATCTCGAATCGATTCTAATTGCTTCATTGGTTTCCTTAAACTTAATTAAGGTCTAGTACCACAAATAATTGGTCTAAGCATCACCAATTAAAGTTTTAAATTTTCGGGTTATTATAATAGTGATTGCTCTTTAAGACTACGACCTCGTACTCTTGAAATAGCAACACAAAGCTAACCATGAGAGAAAACTTATTTCTTAAGAAAAAAATCCAGAGTATAATAGTGATTGTTCTTTACTTTTGTTGATCGTCATTTCATACGAAACAATAAAAGAGAATTGTCTCCATTTGAACTTGAAAGAGAGGCGCGGATTTGGAGTAAGTGACATCCTCGAAATCAACACGTTTATGCCATAGTTATTTCTAGTCAAAATATTAGCATCCAATACATGGTTTCTAAGGCTCGTGATCACCAAACGTGTTGCATAACCCAATCGAATGGTCAATATTTGTTTGCAGTATAATCGGGGTACTGAACCTTAGATTCAACTCTTGGTTCGACAATCCTGATCATTTCAAACCATTTAAAAATTCGTGCGTGTGGACATCGTTCAAAAAATCGAACATCGCATCCGAACTGCATGTTTTGTCTGAGCTTAAATGTTCTATGCTTTAAGATGTATTCATGAAAATAATGTACTAATAAATCAAATCGACTACATCGAGTGTCGGTGCAATATTGTTCTATCTTGAAGATAAGATAAATCATATGGAGCGGTCATCAACGATGGATATATTCCTTTAACTATTGTTGAATTGGATCCACAAAGAATGTAAAATGAATGTCATTTGGTACGTCAATATTTGCATGTTCGTCCTTAGCACCATCGATATAACATCGCTTCACTTCATTACGTAATTATTTATTTAAGTATGAATCATTTTTCAATGGTATTAATTTCATCTTAAAGGATGAGAGACCAAAGTTTTGATCTCAGTTCTTTATTCCCAACTAAAATAAAAGAAAACAAAAATCATACAAATTATATATTTGTTTGGTTTGACACATTAATTATATTTCATCAACTCAATAACATTGGGATGTGCAACAGTTCGATTCATTAATAATAACTAGCATTTCACCCATATGATGCATGGGTAACATTTATTTGTATACATGCAAATAATTTTAAAATTAATTAAGTTGATTTGAATAATATTACGAATTATAAAGTTGTGCAGCATTAACATACACAAATATATATCATGTTTGGGTATCAATTAATAAGATTATGAACTAATATATACATTATACATTTTTGTAGTAAATAGTATTGATAGAAATATCTCATGTGAAAATTTTAATTCTATAAACATTCAAATATAGTGTAAAAATAAATTATTCGATGATTTTTTGATCTAGAGAAAACAATCATTATTATTATTATTATTATTATTATTATTATTATTATTATTATTATTATTATTATTATTATTATTATTATTATTATTATTATTATTATTATTGCATCAAAATATAATGAAATAATGGAGGACATAATCTTATGTGAGAATATCTCATGGATAGAAATTCCTAAGATGATACATATGATTGAATTATTTTCTTCTAAACCTAAAATTTCCATAAAACTAACCAATACCCCATAGCTAAAGGATTAAATAATGATTACCAAAACATTCAAATTTGATAATTAGCCAACAACTCAATGATTTACTCACTATAGTTACTTATTTAAAATATTAATAAATTCATTATTTTATCCCTATACTCGATTTAAAATTCTAATAAAAAATATTTCTAATAAAAATATTTAAAAGTACTTTTATTATTTTGCTGCCACAACAACAATCTCCACATCTTCATCGAAATGCTATTTAGATTTGTAGGCATTCATCAAAATGATTTTCAGATTTGTTGGTATCAATCCTAAGTACATCCAAGTGTTCAATTGCTCACTCTCATAATACTGCTATTTGGATAGAGATCCCAACACTTGTGAGTCAATTCCTCGTAGATATTCTGTTAAATTTATCTACCAAACCAAATCGAGGCAAATAATTCGAGCCTAAAAAAATCCTAATAGCATAGCATAAGATCCAAAAGTAACTTCATCAAACCTCAATTTTTTTTACTATCTATTATGTATTGTTGGAGATGATTTCATATATCAAGATACCCATCAAAGCTCATATCATCGGATTAAAAATGATAACTCGGTCATATTTGGCATGGACATTTGAAACACATTCTCCTTGCAAATAGGCGATGGGGAATTTCACGTCAAATGTGCATCAAATCTTCAAACACTTTCTCTTCGATGAACAATGAGAGATTACTATTATGAATTTTAATTTATCATCCGACGACTATAGATTATTAATTATAATTTTTTATTTGATTTTTAAATTGGGTGCTATATGGTTAAAATAGTACATCAATTATTATTATTATTATTATTATTATTATTATTATTATTATTATTATTATTATTATTATTATTATTATTATTGTTGTTGTTGTTGTTGTTGTTGTTGTTGTTGTTGTTGTTGTTGTTGTCGTTGTTGTTATTGTTGTTTTTGTTATTGTAAGTATAATGAGAGCTATGAATAGAATCCACCTTGTCCAAATTGTTGAGATAGATTATAACATCGCCCCTTTCCATAAATTTATATAAATGTAAAAATTTCATTCTTTAATTATTGTAGATATAAGTTTAATATTCATTTATCTGCAAGAATGAGAGACACACTCAAAAAATAAAAAGAAAACAAATAACAATAATTATATATTTACTTGGTTTGACACACTAATTATAGTTGTATTGATTGGATAATGCTAAAATATATTAAGTAAAGAGAAAGTTTTATATATATCAGTTAAGGAATGTCAATTATAGCCAACATTATAAAATGTCAATTATAGCCAATCGCCCTATTGGGACTATTATCACCAAATAGTACCAATAGGGCGAAGTTGGCTATAATTGACATTTTATGTTGGTGGCTATAATTGACATTCCTTAACTTGATGATATATATATAATTTCCACTTAAGTAAAATATGTGGCATTTAAATCATAAATAATAATAAAACTTCTAATGGAATATTCAACGAAATTTTTAGTTTTGCAAGTAATTAATTTTGTACTTCAGATGTTTTTGTTTGAATAAAAATATTTTCTATATAATTACATAATATAACTTTAGCAAAAATTAAAATGCAAAAACATATATATCTATACTTATGTGGCATTATTTTCATTATAGTATTATAAACTACATGTTTTGCTTTAATAGATTATGTAACATGACCAATTATGGATTTACTGTTTTAGGATATCAGTAAGAATCTATTTCACTGCATAACTTTGCCAAAAATGTACGTTAGTATAAATTCTTTTTAAGCCTATATATAATTGTATATGTATATTTCTCCATAATGATTACTTTATATTACTGGTATAATTAGATAAATACTTAAGTATCATACCAAATTTAATATTTTTCCCAAACAACCGAGTATTGAACATTGCAACTGAGGGCTACTATATTTCAGTATTTATTGCCTTTTTTCATCCTTTATGAGTCAAACTAAAATTGTTTCTCGTAAAAACAAAAATTATCAAGATATCCGGGAACCTTTAATTCATTGAAGACACATAGGTGCTACTAGCTAGCGTTCCATGAAACATCGATTTTCCTCTTCATTCTCCTTCATTTTTATTATTATTTCCTCTAATTAAATTCTAATTATAATTATTTCAAAAAAATTAATTATAATTAACCATGTGGATATTAGTGTATATTTATTTTCATCCGAATTTATATATTTTATACATGTATATAACCTATACAAAAATTCAATTAAAGAATCCTAGGACATGTAAAAACTCAAAAAAATGACAATTATTTGGAAGGCAAATAATATGATTATAGTAAGTTAGAATTCCCAAAGAAATATGTCACATATGTCATCCTTATATACATTAGTTTCTCAAGCAAATAAATTTGCAGATAGATTATTGTTCGGCTACGATTGTCACGAAGCACAACATATATAAAGAATTAAAAGAAACCTTGAAATGAGAATGAGATGATGGGAATGACAGATTTTGGATTAAAAAAATAGTTTCATTTTGAGTTGGATTCAGTTTGTAATTTTACAATCTTCAAAATTTATTAAAAACTTATTTGAACCTTTGTTACACACATCATATGAATTTCACACCCCATCATTGAATTTCATTATTCTAAACAAATATTATAAAACTGCTACCTTTCTGTATAGACTATTATATGCTTCTTCAAAATAGCCACAACAAAATCTTTATAACAGAGAGATTCATCCGACTGCTCTGCTTCATCTCCGCAGCCGTCACCTCAGCTTCTCGATGACCTCATTTGGATGCTTGAATGCAAATGAGATTGAGTCATCATTCATCTTCATTTGGAATTGGGGCAGAGTTTGCTTTCTCTACAGTCTTTCCTAAATATTTGATCTTTCACTGGATTTCATCCGATGGAAGTAGAATGTATTGGTGATTTGGATATGGAGTTTGTTGGTTTTGAGATCTTTCAACTCCAATTTTCAATTCCATACTTGTCACTAATTATATAATTACCATAATCATATATCGGCTAATTATATTTTTCCAATTACAACCTTAATGAACGCAGTTGATTGAAAATGAATGTACATATAAATCAATTAATCAATCCAAATTAATTGAATATGAATGATATTTTAAGGTAAATTGCATGTACATTTATGTCTTATATAAAAATCGAAATTAATGTATAACACACACATACATACATACATACATACATACATATATACATATATGATATATATATATATATATATTTATATCAATTGATTGTTATCACATTCCTATAATGATTTATTTAGAGGTTATAATTTGATTTCACAACCACACATCTTCATCAATGGATTTGTTCTCATTTCTTATTTTTGCATGTGAGAAGAATGATTGAATAATGAATTTAGAGGTTAAGTTTCTAAAATCTGGTCGGCAATACGGTGCCGTTATTATATAGTATATAGTTATAGATGTGTCTTTTTAAAATCCTGTATGTGGACATTATATCGAAGCATCTTTGAAAAATTACAAAAGAACAGAAAGTTTGCTTCTATGATGATGTGTATTATTTGATAAATTTGAAAAAGCAAAAATCAATTCATCACTTAAAAAGAGGTATGGTAACCGTCCAATTAATTATGCCAAAAAATTGCAATATTCCATACTTAAATGTATTCACATATATAAATGTGTATTGTATTTTTAGATGCTATATTCTATTGTAAAACTAATACTGAAACACTTTAAGCAACCGCAGTTTTTGTCACGTAGGCAGTGATGAGAATATCTTTAGCCCAAAATATTGAGTCTTCGCCTTTTTATCTTTTCTCAATCTTTTCCAAATGTTCAAAGATTCCAATGAAGGTTTTGTTTAATTCTCAGCTTTCGCATTTTTTTTATTCTCCAAAAATGAACCAATCAACGTCACAATCTTCAAAGATTCCCATCATAAATTTGTTTTATGTAATATGTAGAAAATGGACAGAATAATAATAGGCTATGTATAAATCGAGGCGAGAGTTAGACTCTCTTTCCGTAAGACGAAATTGCCCCGCACAGTACACACGGTTCAACGGCAAACGTCCCCAAGATACAACGGTTTGCAATGAATACGAGACCTTGTACTAGGAAGTCGTACTCCGGACGAACTACTCAATACTCGGGACTTGAGTATGAATACTATACTAGAATGAGTATATTAATTATATGAATTAATTGTGTGTCTAACCATCATCAGTAGGGGGCTATTTATAGCCTGGATAGGACCCGTCTGAACGGATGTGACTGTAGACGAATTGGTGAGGCTTATGGCTTGAAGAGACACCTTTTGGATCGAACCAGTGTGTCTGCCAGTGTGGTGCGCTGGTCCACGCGGACCGAACCAGTGCGTTGGTTCAAATCGCACAAGGTGGTCCGAACCGGTGTGTCTGGTCGGTTCACACGCGTCGTCCTAGTCACCCTCCACGTCGTCCGAGCCACTATTTCATTTGTTAAAAGTAAAGGCTCCTCATTCCGAGACGCATGAGCGAAGTGCAAAGTACGCCTACGAAGCGCCCGTTGCGACAAGTGAGATGTGCACATGCTTCGCACCTTCCTCGTAGGATTTGGATTTAACCTTAAAAGGCTAACCAAAACCCACTAGGGTGCACCATAGTGGAGCACACTTGATTACTCCTCTATGATGGAAAGTTCTTTATAAATAGCTTTAAACTTCATTGTTTTTCCTATGTGGGATGGAACTTATTTCCATCTATAAAATGACTATCTTTGTGCATTAATTACTCATTCATTCCTTAACGGAATTGAACAAGTAAATACACCAAATTCATCTACACAAAATGTAGATTCCAAATATATCATTTAATGCCATTAATTGCCATAAATAATTATGGTATTTATTTAAGCTATTTATCCAACAAAATTGAAAGGAAAACATAATGCGCTTTCTCAGCATCCCACAAAGTAAAGATCAACGGTTCTTCTTTTCTTCAACTTTCTGCCAAATGGTGATTATCCAACTTATATATTTCCAACATTTTTCAGCACAAATCTTTTCCTATATAAACACACTTTTGTGCTTTTCTGGGTTCGTAGAACATCAAACTCCGAGTTGAAATGAAGAAGACAAAGACAGGAAAAACTCAAAGGTGACATTGTGTGTGTCCATTTCTTGCAAAAGTTATCAAAGTGCTTGCATTTGTGTGTTTCTTAATTTTTTAAGTCGCTCTTTTGCATGTTTTTTTGTTGTGTGAAAGCAGCTAGAGCAGAGAACAAGCGTTGGACACAAGGATGATGAAGTTTTCAAGAGAATCATCAGTGTCACTGATTCCAATGGTGTCCAAAGGGTGACTCTCTTTTAGGAGCCAAAATTTTGTATTTGGGATTATATAAATAGAAGTAAAAAAATATTAAAATTAGTACATCTTGCAACATTGTTCGAGAAGAAAGTCATGCATATTAAAATGTAAAAGAAAATTACATAAATGTCTAATTTATTATTCGACGAGTCTTCATTTGTCGAAAGCGATTGACAACATCGTCATCAAAAACTTGTAGAAACACGCCTCTCTCAATGAAAGTAACCAAACAATCATTTAAAAATTGATCACCCATATTTCGCAACTTGTTCTTGACATAAGTCATTTCGAAAAACACTCTCTCCACACTTGCAATAGCAATCGGAAGAATTAACACCAACTTGATGAGCCAAAATACTAGATGTCTATTTGTTTCAACAAGCTTCTTCGAAAAAGAACTTACATCTTGCAAATTTTGAAACTCATCATCTTTTTTCATATCTTCCATGAATATATCAAGTTGGCATTCAAGAGTTATCAAATCAATGTCTAAAAATTTGGAGGGATAAAAAGTGGCAAGTTGACGCAACGGTACTCACAAAACACAAGAACTCTAGTCAATTTTGTTGGTTCTTAGAATACCAGAAAAAGTAATGGAAGACAGAGATGAAGCAGATCCTCGTTTCTGATTTACTGATCAAAGTAAACTATCACAACTGCCTTTCTTTAAGCAACAAAGCAGATTAAATACTAACAAATAAATATGAATAGAAGTCCTTACATAAAAAAAATACAAGATTTACTAACTAATAAAATAATAAAAGGCTTGAACTAACTATATCTTCTTGCTGTCACGCAACTTGAAAAGCGGATTACGATCAAACTTCTCCAAGTAAACCAAAGCGGCTTCATCTCCATCATTCTCCTCGGGTGAGAAACGATTCACCTTCGAATCGACCGAGGCTTCATCTTCAGCTGAATTCTCCCCAGAATATGGAATTAAATGCTTCACATTGAATACATCAGACAGTGCATGTAGTCAGGGAGCTTCAAATGATATGCATTTGGATTGATCTTCGCGAGGATCTCGAGATGACACATCTTTATGGTGGAAAGTTTATGTAACGCCCCACTTTTTGCTTGATTTAATTTGCTTTAAATTTAAATCTTTTGTGTTGGATTTGTGAGTATTTGACGTGCTAGAATTTGTATTGGACTTGAGGGAGTCCGTAGTTGCGCCCCTAGCTAGAAAACGAACTTTGAAATTTATTTTAGGGACTTCAAATATTACTTTACAGATATGAGCTAAGTAATAAAATAAAAAAAAATTTGGGCTTATGGAATTATCAAAGTATATTATTTATTCTCAAATTGGGCTTTGTAGAATATTATTTTGTTGAGCCCAAATTCTATTTTATATTTATGTAGAATTAAGATTTATTTAACAAGAGTTCTAATAGGACTAGGAATCTTATTAGGGTTAAACTTGTTTTTTTTTTTTCGTATATAAATTGTGATCACATCCTATGAGCGACAATCTTTTGTTAACCACATCAAAAATATTTCAAACCAAAATTCCTATCCTCTCAACATTAGTCGAAAATCTGGAAATTAAAACTTTCGTTCTACTGCAAGCTGTAAGTCTTGGTAGGATTTCAATTTTATGTAAAATTTTGATGTGTTTCCCATGTATGTTTCGTAATGTCATTCTTATCATTTACTTTTAGTTACAATTTCTTTTTATTTATTTATTTTCCTTCTTCGTACAAGTACATACTAAAATTGTTAATTATGTATAGGAAATCTTGAGTCCTTAATTAATATTTTTCTCGGTATGCAAACTTAATTTTTTTTGCAAAGAAATAATTTATAATTCATTGTTTAGTATTTAATATGTCTACTGGAGAATAGCTAAAACTTGAATATATGTTTTAGAGTAAATTGGACTATGTTGATTTATTGAATTTGAGAAAGGAAGAGTGGCTACAGGAGTTCAAAGTCAAATTTAACTTTGCTTATGAAATTGTCCAGTAACCTTTATAAAAGGAATTTTACTATTGTTTGAGTTTTGGAACAAATTAAGTACAGTAGGTTATACTGCTTATTCTAACTTTTATTTTTGGTTGATGAATTATACCGGTTTAGTTCTAGTTTTAGTAGTACATTCAATTTATTAATTGGAGTAACCTTATGCTATGAAAAATCCAGTCTTTGTGTATTAAAATGGTTTGATTGATTTTAAGTAATTGTCAAGTAATCTTATCAAATATAGTTTTGTTAAAGAGTATTATTAAAAAAAAAAATTCTTTGATTTGGCCTGGGTGAAATTTATTATATTTTATTGAACTAGGTGCGGCGCAACTAGGACCCTCGTCCCAGAATTGATTGATATTGATTTATTGTGCTCGACAAAACAAGGTGGGTGAAATCATCTTTAACTTGAAAATATGTTATTTGGAATAAACATATTTATTATGGAATTTACTTTATCTGTAAGTTTATGGTGATAATCATTGTTGTGTTTTGTTACATCCATGGTGAAAGCCTGTGTGGCATATTATAGCCTGTGTGGCGTATCATTGCCTGTGTGGCATAGCCTGTGTGGCGAATCATAGCCTGTGTGGCGAATCATAGCCTGTGTGGCGAATCATAGCCTGTGTGGCGAATCATAGCCTGTGTGGCATAGCCTGTGTGGCGAATGTGGCGAATCATAGCCTGTGTGGCGAATCATAGCCTGTGTGGCGAATCATAGCCTGTGTGGCGTATCATTGCCTGTGTGGCGTATCATAGCCTGTGTGGCGTATCATTGCCTGTGTGGCGAATCATAGCCTGTGTGGCGTATCATTGCTTGTGTGGCAAGAATTTTAAGCTGGTGAGGTTGAATATGATTGACTATTACTTTCTTGCGATATATACACCTTTTGACAAATAAAATAATGATATTCCTTGTTTCCCCCCCACTGAGTACGTTTTTGTGCTCACCCCCTTTTTATCTAAAATATTTTCAGGTCAGTGATCATGGAGCGGCGTGACGGTGTGGGTGTGCCTAGTGGTGTCTTGTCGCTTTTAATTCCTTCCAAGACTTGTGTTATTTTTGTTTAAATTCTTTTCCTTTATTATCGTTGTTGGATTTGAGTTATTAGAACTTCAACTTATCTCATGCTACTAAGTCTTGCGTAGTTTGCTTTTGGTCGTTGGTTGGCGTCAGTTCTTTTGCAAAGTTTAGACTTGAGTTTGTTGGATTCATTATTTGATAATTTTATTCAAGAGATTTTATATTTTTTAAAAAAAAATTGACATGCTTTCGCTTTAGCTATTTTATTTAAGAAAATATAGCATTTTTAAATTATGAATTTAGGGTGTTACATTTAGTGGTATCAGAGCGGGTCTACGTTTCTGTAGACTTTAAAATTTTGAAAAATTTGTTATATGATGTTGTTATGACAAAGGGCACCACCCATTCCGTGACGCTTCGATCGAGGTAATTTACGTTGTTTTGATATGATAAAATATCTTGGTGAGCACTTATTAGTGGAGATTCTCTCTCAAATATTATGAGATGTGATGGTGTTTTGTATGTGGCATTATATGAGAGTTATGCATCTTTTTGCGAAATTATTGTTGAACTTGAGTATGAGTTGATTGAAATTTTTACTTATTTATCATCGGAAATTAGAAGGAACTTAGTTGCTTGATTATTAGGCCTCCCTTGTGTAGGTCAGATGGAGAATGGTCAGCATCAAATTAATTTTAAGGATTTCATGATCACCTTAATTCGCAGATGTAACGATCTTTTCATGGCATAACAATTATAGAAAATGACGAAGGTCCCGTGTCACTACTCTCACAGCAGAATGTGAAAGTACCTCAAGAGAATGAGGGAATAAAAGAGAAGATGAGGATTTTGAAGAGGAAGAGAATGAGTTACATTCTACGGACAAGGATCGAAAAACCATGAAGATAATATCTGCAATGAAAACAGTGAAGATGTTAAGAAAAGAAAAGTGCGAAGGGTTCTTGGTAAATGTATTGGGGTCAACACCGATGGAGACAGCAATAGAGGATGTGGAAGTGGTTCGAGACTTTATCGATGTATTTTATGAAGAAATACCAGGTTTACCACCGAACCGACAAGTGGAGTTTACCATTGACCTTGTGCCCGGAGTAGCACCAGTTTCTAAGGCTCCATACCATATGACACCAAATGAGTTAGAAGAGCTGAAGACGTAGTTACAAGAATTATTGGATAAATGATATATTCGACTGAGTGTTTCACCATGGGGAGCACCAATATTGTTCGTAAAGAAGAAAGATGGTAGCATGAGGATGTGTATCGATTATCGAGACCTAAATCAGCTTACAATAAAGAACAAGTATCCTCTACCGAGAATTGAAGACCTCTTCGATCAACTACAAGGTGCATGAGTTTTCTCAAAGATAGATCAACGATCTGGATATCATCAATTGAAAGTGAAGGAAGATAATATTCCAAAGACGGCTTTTAGGACAAGATATGGTCCCTATGAGTTGTGGTAATGCCTTTTGGATTGTCCAATGTCCCGTAGTTTTTATGGATTTGATGAATATGGTGTTTTATCCATATTTGGATAAGTTCGTGATCGTCTTCATCGATGACATCTTGATATACTCTAAAAATCAAGAAGAGCACGAGTCGCATCGTCGTGCGCGATCTTGGAGACACTAAGGAGCGAAAAGTTGTATGCCGAGTTTACAAAGTGTGAGTTTTGGCTGAATCGATTGGATTTCTTGGACACGTGGTGACCTCGGAAGGAATTGAAGTGGATCAGACAAAGGTTGAGGCGGTAAGTAATTGGAAAGTGCCGACAAGCGCCTTGAGAGATACTGAAGTTTTCTTGGTGGCGAGGATATTATAGAAAATTTATTGAAGGTTTTCAAGGATTGCAGGACCACTCACTCGGTTGACATGGAAAGGAATACCATTTGAGTGTACGGAGAAGCGAAGAAGCTTTCAAATATTAAAAGAAGTTAGTGCTTGCTCGGTCTTGACTATCCCCGATAGTTCTAAGGGATACATAATCTATAGTGATGCGTCGAAACAGGGTTTAGGATGTGTGCTAATGCAAGAAGGAAAAGTGGTGGCTTATGCATCTCGACAGTTGAAGCCACATGAACTAAATTATCCTACACACGATTTGGAATTGGCAGCAGTAGTTCATGCTTTGAAGATTTGGAGACATTACCTTTATGGGGGTAGGTGTGAGATTTATACTGACCACAAGAGTTTGAAATACTTTTTCAAGCAAAAAGAGCTAAACATGAAACAACGAAGGTGGTTGGAGTTGGTCAAGGACTATGATTGTAAGATTTTGTACCACCCTGGAAAAGCAAATGTTGTGGCAGATGCACTTAGCAGAAGGATGGATGCAAATCTTATAAGAAGGTTAACTCAACAAGAGGAGTTGGTGATAGAATTTGAAAGATTGAGTCTTAAAGTAGTGACCACGCCTGAAGAGGTAGATGCTATTATCTCAGCTTTGGTACTACGTTCGACGTTGCGAGCTAGAATTCGAGAAGCTCAAAATGATGATGAGTTCCTACAAAGGATGCTAGCTAAGGAAGTGTCTGATGATCCAAGAGGATTTTCAGTTTTGCATGATTGGACACTTGCCTATAATAAGAGAATTTGTGTGCAGTGGATGAGGAGTTGAGAAAAGAGATAATGGATGAGGCACATCGAACTGTGTATACAGCATACACTGGTAGCACTAAGATGTACCAAGATTTGAGGAAGAGTTTTTGGTGGTATGGCATGAAAAGGTCAATTGCAAAGTATGTGGAGCGATGTCTAGCGTGTCAACAAGTGAAGGCTGAACATCAAAGACCCTCGGGATTGTTAAAGCCCTTAGAGATACCAGAGTGGAAGTGGGAACATATCACTATGGATTTCGTAGTCCGACTTCCTATAACTTTGAGAGGTAATGATGCAATTTGGGTGATTGTTGGCCGTTTGACTAAGTCAACGCATTTCGTACCAGTGCACATGACGTTTTCGATGGACAAGTTTGCACAGTTATATGTTCGGGAGATAGTTCGACTTCATGGGTACCGACATCCATTATCTCTGATCGAGACCCACGTTTTACGTCAAGGTTTTAGGGCTGTCTACACCTTGCTTTGGGTACAAAGTTAAAGTTTTCGACAACGTATCATCCTCAGAAAGACGGCCAGTCAGAAAGAACGATTCAAACTTTGGAAGATATGTTAAGAACTTGCGTCTTGGATATTGGAGGAAGTTGGGAGACACACTTGCCGTTGATAGAGTTTGCTTATAACAATAGTTATCATTCTAGTATTGGTATGGCTCCTTATGAGGTACTCTATGGGAGAAAATGTAGATCACCTGTCTTTTGGGATGAAGTAGGTGAAAGAAAATTTTTGGGACCCGAGATGTGGAAAGAACTGTTGATGTTGTTAAGAAAATTCGAGATAGGAACAAAGTTGCTCAAGATAGACAAAAGTCCTATGCTAATATAAGAAGAAAGGATTTACATTTTGAAGTTGGTGATAAAGTATTTTTGAAGGAAGCGCCAATGAAGGGAGTTTTGAGATTTGGTAAGAAATGAAAATTAAGACCTCGCTTCATTGGACCGTTTGAGATTTTGGAAAGGATTGGAGATGTTGTCTATCGTTTGGCGTTATCGCCTGAGCTGTCATCCATGCATAATGTTTGTCATGTTTCGATATTGAGGAAGTATATGCATGACTCGAGTCATGTGGTGTCTTATGATGGTATATCGCTTAATAATGATTTAACCGACGAGGAAGAATCCATCGCGATTTTAGATCGAAAAAATACACGAGTTAAAGAATCGACGCGTGACCTTAATTAAAATACAATAGAGTCGCCATGGACCTGAGGAATCGACTTGTGAGCGTGAGGATGAAATTTTAGCTAAGTACCCGTCCCTAATAGCACCTGGTAAGACAAATTTCGAGGACGAAATTTTTATTAAGTGGGTAGGGTTATAGCCCACTTTTGCTTGATTTAATTTGCTTTAAATTTAAATCTTTTGTGTTGGTTGTGAGTATTTGGCGTGCTAGAATTTGTATTGGACTTGAGGGAGTCCGTAGTTGCCTCTAGCTAGAAAGCGAACTTTGAAATTTATTTTAGGGACTTCAAATATTACTTTCTGGATATGAGCTAAGTAATAAAATAAAAAATTTGGGCTTATGGAATTATCAAAGTATATTATTTATTCTCAAATTGGGCTTTGTAGAATATTATTTTGTTGAGCCCAAATTCTATTTTATATTTATGTAGAATTAAGATTTATTTAACAAGAGTTCTAATAGGACTAGGAATCTTATTAGGGTTAAACTTGTTTTTCTTTTTTTTTCGTATATAAATTGTGATCACATCCTATGAGCGACAATCTTTTGTTAACCACATCAAAAATATTTCAAACCAAAATTCCTATCCTCTCAACATTAGTGAAAATCTGGAAATTAAAACTTTCGTTCTATGCAAGCTGTAAGTCTTGGTAGGATTTCAATTTATGTAAAATTTTGATGTGTTTCCATGTATGTTTCGTAATGTCATTCTTATCATTTACTTTTAGTTACAATTTCTTTTATTTATTTATTTTCCTTCTTCATTACAAGTACATACTAAAATTGTTAATTATGTATAGGAAATCTTGAGTCCTTAATTAATATTTTCTCGGTATGCAAACTTAATTTTTTGCAAAGAAATAATTTATAATTCATTGTTTAGTATTTAATATGTCTACTGGAGAATAGCTAAAACTTGAATATATGTTTTAGAGTAAATTGGACTATGTTGATTTATTGAATTTGAGAAAGGAAGAGTGGCTACGGGAGTTCAAAGTCAAATTTAACTTTGCTTGAAATTGTCCAGTAACCTTTATAAAAGGAATTTTACTATTGTTTGAGTTTTGGAACAAAATAAGTACAGTAGGTTATACTGCTTATTCTAACTTTTATTTTTGGTTGATGAATTATACTGGTTTAGTTCTAGTTTTAGTAGTACATTCAATTTATTAATTGGAGTAACCTTATGCTATGAAAAATCCAGTCTTTGTGTATTAAAATGGTTTGATTGATTTTAAGTAATTGTCAAGTAATCTTATCAAATATAGTTTTGTTAAAAGTATTATTAAAAAAAAAATTCTTTGATTTGGCTTTGGGTGAAATTTATTATATTTTATTGAACTAGGTGCTTGCGCAACTAGGACCCTCGTCCCGAATTGATTGATATTGATTTATTGTGCTCGACAAAACAAGGTGGGTGAAATCATCTTTAACTTGCAAATATGTTATTTGGAATAAACATATTTATTATGGAATTTACTTTATCTGTAAGTTTATGGTGATAATCATTGTTGTGTTTTGTTACATCCATGGTGGCTTGTGTGGCATATTATAGCATGTGTGGCGTATCATTGCCTGTGTGGCATAGACTGTGTGGCGAATCATAGCCTGTGTGGCGAATCATAGCCTGTGTGGCGAATCATAGCCTGTGTGGCGAATGTGGCGAATCATAGCCTGTGTGGCGAATCATAGCCTGTGTGGCGTATCATTGCCTGTGTGGCATAGCCTGTGTGGCGTATCATTGCCTGTGTGGCGAATCATAGCCTGTGTGGCGTATCATTGCTTGTGTGGCAAGAATTTTAAGCTGGTGAGGTTGAATATGATTGACTATTACTTTCTTGCGATATATACACCTTTTGACAAATAAAATAATGATATTCCTTGTTTCCACCGAGTGCGTTTTGTGCTCACCCCTTTTATCTAAAATATTTTCGGTCGATGATCATGGGCGGTGATGGTGTGGGTGTGCCTAGTGGTGTCTTGTCGCTTTTAATTCCTTCCAAGACTTGTGTTATTTTTGTTTAAATTCTTTTCCTTTATTATCGTTGTTGGATTTGAGTTATTAGAACTTCAACTTATCTCATGCTACTAAGTCTTGCGTAGTTTGCTTTTGGTCGTTGGTTGGCGTCAGTTCTTTTGCAAAGTTTAGAATTGAGTTTGTTGGATTCATTATTTGATAATTTTATTCAAGAGATTTTATATTTTTTTAAAAAAAATTGACATGCTTTCGCTTTAGCTATTTTATTTAAGAAAATATAGCATTTTTAAATTATGAATTTAGGGTGTTACAGTTTAGAATATTCATGAGTCGGGTAATGATCCCTTATCAAAATAGCCCAAACCTCAAACTCAACGTCACGACGATGCGTATCAGCAACGGTCTTGAACATGTCATTAGTTTCAAGAAGACGAGTACGAGTAGAAGCATGAAGTTGTTGCAATTCAGAAATAAGATCAGCAGCCCGGACATCCAGTCGTACTCGAGAGGGCACAGCTAATAAATCAACTGGTCCATGCGGAATCACCGAATAAACTATCTCAAAAAAGCAATAACCTGTGCTACGATTGACAGCTGAATTATGAGCAAATTCAGCTTGACTTAGTTTTCTATCCTAATATTTGGGTTGATCTCCGACTAAACAACACATCAAGTTCCCAAGAGAATAACTTGACTGTCAGTTTGTGGATGATAAGCGCTACAAAAATTGAATTGCATATTGGCCATGCGTCACAAGCTGTACCAGAAAAACGTGTTTCCCGATCTGAAACAATGAATGATGGCAAGCTATGAAAAGAACAATTGAGCAACATGCACCGCATCAGTTGTGCACTTAAAGGAATGAAGTGAACCATCATGGAGAACCTATCTACCACAACAAATATAGAATCGTGACCTCGTTGTGTACGAGGCAAACCCAAGACAAAGTCCATGCTTATGGCGGACCGAGGCTATGAAGGTACAGTATAATTCGGCATTTGTAGCCACTTATTTAGACACGTGGAAAATACGACAACGAGCAACGCAACGCATCCCTATGGAGAGACGACCAAAAGAAACGATGTTTGACAAGTTCGGCCAAGCGGTCACAACCTACATCTCCTACCCCATGCAACTCACTAATTAAATGCAAACATAAACTAGATTCTGGTACACAGAGGCGAACACCCTTGAAGAGGAAATTATCAACCAACAAATAATCACTCTATTCACCAGCTTTGAGACGAGACATCACACCACCAAAAAATGAATCTGAGGGATAAAGATCATGAAAAACATCAAACCCTGCACACTTAGGCACATATCTAAAAGTAATATATGGAGAGCATTGACAATCCGATTAGATACGCCCGAGCAATGTTTGATTACAAATGAGAACTGTTACAGATAGGCAGCTCATGAGGCATGATGAGTCGAGATCGAGTCTTGAGAATGAAGGTGTTTTAAAGCATCATGGTCATTGAAGAGGGAATAAAATCTCGATGAAAAAGATAATGACGTCAATAATGCAGTGCACACACAATGGCATAAAATTCAACATCGTAAGTACTGTAGCATGCACGAGGGCCATTTAATTTTTCACTATAATAAGCCACATGGCGGCCTAGTTAACTTAAAAACAGCCCTGATGCCCATCTTGGAGATATCACTCGAATGGAACAGAAAGATTGTCTCTGCTTCTAGGGTCCATACAAACACCTTGTCTCTCATACAATCAGTGATTGGTGCCATGATCAAAATAAACTATCACAATTACCTTACTTTAAGCAACAAAGCAGATTAAATACTAACAAATAAAGTATCCTAATAGGAACATAATTCTGATAGATCCCGCTAGGTAAGTACTGGTGTATGGGGGAGAAGGATACACTAGTTAGAAAAAATTAAAACTTTTTCTTATGACAAAACTGATTGGTTCTTGACGACAACTAGTCGAATGCGGCAATCTAGTATCGTTGTCGATCTCGCGATCGATTCGAGATAGGGAATGTTTTGTACTGTGTGATATCAATTAGCAAACTTACTGACTGCTAAGGCAACAAGTCAGTTGGACTGATAACTGATATACGTACGTAATATGGTGGTTACTGGTTACTGGATTTGCCTTACTAAAAGCTAAGACTCGACTTTAAACACTTAGTAAAATATTGATTAGTCAGTTTTCAGTTTGTATCTCTTCAGAATCAAACTGATACTGTTAGAGGGTTTCAAAATAATGTTGCGTTGTTGTGTGCTGCTGATGGTAATTCAATAACATGCAATTTTAAAGCAAAGTTAAAAGTAAATAACACGTTGAGTTTTACGTAGTACGAAGAGATCAACGCCTACATCCACGGACTGATTACTCAGTCAATCCATTAACTTTGGATTTATCTTGTTTACGGGTACAAGAGTAAACCTAGATAATGAGGTCACGTTACAGTATCTCGCCCAACTTGGCGTTCCTCATATGCTTGCTGGTGCTAGGAACCACTAATTGCTTTCGGGACGCAATCGACTTAACCTATAGTTTGCAGGTGCTATAAACCAAGCTTTCAGCAACTAACACTTTGTTGCTTACTTGTCCAAACTACTACTCAACTATGGTGGGTTTTGTAGAGTGGTTTTCCAACTAGGGATCTGAGTTATCACAGACGATAAACTGAGGATGTTTAGGCTTAAGATATACAAAGTTAATATCCTAGACATAAGGAAATATATGTTTAAGTCTCGAGTTGATAAGTATATTTGAGCTCTTGAGATTTACTGATACAATGATTACTTTCTTCTTCGAAATCGCTGTTTGATTGGCTTGAGCTTTGAGCTTGAATACTTTGAGAGTTCAATCGTGCAACAGATAAACGCACGTTTTACTAGATTAATAATGGTATATTATGATGAATTAAATCATTTTAAGTGCGTTTATATATATATAGTTGATATTATGTTCTTAGCTTTCTTGAGAATATACTGCTCTTGGGGATTCTCTTTGGTGTTTTGTAAGCTTTTCAGGTGATAATCGATGCACAAGGCAAAGAAGTAACCAATGATGAAATGGATATGATAAGTATGGATGTGAAAAGTTTACAATGTTAAAGAGTATCTCGATAGGAGTCCATAGCGCAAACGTGTATCATGCTGATGAGGGCAGGCTTTAACTTAAAGTTATTGGCATTGATGTTCGGACCCCATCCTCCACCTTGGAACTGATCCTTCGGTGGTCTGTACATGTGATTGAGCGGTATGGCTGGTGCTCGGCCTCCAACTTGGCCCATCTGATTATTCAACGCCAGTTGGCATTGCATTGCGGCTAGCATCTCCTCCATCTCGGTCATCCGATTTGGCCCTAGGGTTATCTGTCTGCCATTTCTTGTCTTCTTTCTGTTCGCTCTCTCTTATGCGATTTTTCAATCTCAGGATCCAGTGGAAGAATTTCTTTCCGCTGAGATCTTGTGATCATGCACTGCGCAAAAAGACAACAACCAGATCAAACCAAGGTAAAAACACAGAAAATAATTTTTTTAATATTCTTTTTTAAGCCTGAATTAATAACTACAATCTAGAAAATTATCACTATGAAGTCTACACAGTCCCCGGCAACGGCGCCAAAATTTTATCGCTATAATTTCTACCAAAATAAATGATAGTAAAAACAACAAGAATTATATCATATCCACAGAGACTGATAATCGAAAACACAACGAACAATTAATGCGAATCATTATTATTATCCAGGCAACAGATATCAAGGGAGGAAGATTATCAAACTAGACACAAATGAAATAAGATAAACTCAAGATTTAAAGACTGACCCTAGGGATGTATTTAACCTAACCAGATTCACCCAATTAACCTATTAATCTGTTTACCAATTTAATCCAGTCAAAGATGAAAGATCACATAAGTAACCATCAATTTCAGTTACGATAATTGTGGATGTAGATTACTAATTACCTATTACTATTACGTCTCAAGGTGGAAATTGACAACTCCAAAAAGCTCACAAAGAATATGCTTCCTACAGATGTTCCTATCTCAGTTACGACTCAAGGCTTACCCGTATTGTGCATTCAAGATCGATTGACAATCAAAACTGTTAAGTATTCAACTGACAACTATGTATGCATTAAAGTTGATCAAAAATTAACACATATGATCAAGCTCCATGAATCACAAATCTATGACGGAAGGCAAAACATAATCAACAGATAAATCACAGAAATCTAGTTAGACATACAAACCCTAGGATCAATACGGAATTTAGCTACGCATAATTAAAATACCAAAGCAAGAATTAAATAAATAAAACATACACTGAATTGAAAAGATAGAACCGTAGGAATCCACGACGAAGAATGTAACAACTTGAATCCGTAAATAAACTGAATGCTTGCAGGAATCTAAGTCTGAAATGTAAATAATCTAAAGCTATACTATGAAATTGAAGAACAAGAATGAAAACAATGAAAACTAGGGAAAAACGAAGATTTTAGAGCTTGGAATCAGTTGGCGGCGCTAAAGGATAGTTTGGGGTATATATAGCTAATGGGTTTAAGCCCTAATTCGCGTCAGGCCGCAGCGCCTAGCGGTCGAGCTAGCGGTCACTAGCTATGAGACAAAAGCTTTTCGGGCTGAACTCGCGGCTACCCTCGCGACCGCTAGGGTGGTCGCTAGCTTGTGCGCGACTTCGCTGTTTCGCTCCATTCTCTCGCGTCCGAACTCCGAATTACGATAGCGGAGCAGTTTGTGGGAGGGGTTACTGAAGACCCCAATGCACACTTAGAGGCATTCCTTGACATATGTGATACTATCAAGCAGAATGGAGTGCCAGCTGATGCTATCCGGATGCGGATGTTCATATTTTCGCTGCAGAGTCAGGCGAAAGAATAGTTCAAGAGCTTGGACAGATCACGAATTACTACGTGGGAGCAGTTGTGCGAGAAATTCCTGTCCAAATATTTTCCACCTGCCAAGGCGCAGAAAATCATCGCTGAGATTTCCCACTTTTCACAATTGGGAGATGAGTCATTGTTTGAAGCCTGGGAGAGATCCAGAAACTTGCTCTGAAAGTGTCCACAGCATGGGTTCTCACCTGAGCAGAAAATGATGCAATTTTATAGTGGACTCAATGTTAACACACGTAGCATTGTAGATGCTTCAGCCGGAGAATGCCTTCTCAATCGAGGAATAGATGAAGCTTTGAGAATAATTGAGGAGATGGCATCTAATAGCTATCAATGGCCGATGGAGAGACAACCGATCAGAAGAGTGGCTGCTACAGAGTTGGACGCGATAAGTATGATGATTTATTAGAAAAATTCACAACTCTGCAGAACGAGTACGAAGCCTAAAGGAAAGGGCAGATGACTGTGGCCATGACGCAAACTAATGAGGAGGTTCACTATGTGAACCAAATGAGCAATTTTTAGGGGAATCAGTGGGAATCTACCATATCACCCCAACAATAGGAATCACCAGAATTTTTCCTATGCCAATGCTCAGAATACTCAACAACCACCATCTGGTTTTGCTGTTAACAATGAGATGATTGTGGAACCGAAGAAGCCCAACCTGGAGGAAATGATGCAGCAGTTGGTTATAAGTAACCAACAATTAGCCACTCAGCAGAATGCCTTCATTAGTAACATGGGTCAGAAGATTGTAGATCTGGAATCCACCGTAGCAGCTATGGGAAAACATTTGAAGATAATGGAGAACCAGTTAGCAAATAGTGCTTGCGAGAACGCGCAACAAAAGTCAGACCAATTTTCTAGCACTACGGAGGTAAACCCGATAAATCAGTGCAATGCCATCTACTTGAGAAGTGTAAAAGCATACTAGAACCATCCTGAACGAGGAGAAGGACGTGTGCTGAACGAGGATGAGCTCGCGACCGCTAGCCCGGCCACGAGGAAAGAGACAGAACGTATTCCCGAGAAGCTAGCGACCGACCTAGAGATTGCTAGGCGGGCCGCGAGAAAATGTACAGAGAGTTCTGAGGACGAGCTCGCGACCGCTAGCCCGGCCATGAGGAAGAAGGCAAACGCGGCTCCAGTGCCTAGCGACTATCCTAGCGGTCATGAGGGTGGCCGCGAGACAGAGTCGACAAAGAGATATCCAACCTACACTCCTCCGGTCCCTTTCCTAAGTCCGCTAGCTAAGTCAAAATATGAAGAGGAGTTTGCTCGATTCAAAGAGATATTCCAGAAAGTAAACATCAACATACCTCTCTTTGATGCGCTAAGAAACATGCCTGGATACGTTAAATTTCTCAAAGATGGCAAACAAGAAGAAGTTAGGGAAATTTAAAAAAAGTAACCTTTCTAAAGAATGTAGCGCGTTATTATAGCGGAAATTGCCAATCAAAAGAAGGATCAGGGAGCTTCACATTGGGTCGAGATTGTCGAGCATACATTCCCCAACGTGTTGTGTGATTTGGGAGCGAGCATCAATCTGATGCCCTTATCTGTGTTCAACCGCCTTGGAGCTGTGGAAAATGAAGTCAACAAAAATTTCATTGATGATGGGATGTGTCGATCTCATATCCTAAGGGAATAGTTGAAGATGTGTTGGTAAGAATTCGGGACTTTGTCTTTCCTGCTGATTTTGTTATTTTAGACATACCTGAATTCAAGAATCAACCACTAATCTTAGGTAGGCCTTTTCTAGCCACTGGTCTTGCTTTAATTGATGTGCAGGAAGATGATCTCACTTTTCGTGTCAACGATGAGGAGCTGAAAATTTCAATATATGATGCCATCAAGGAACACGATAGCCAAAAGCAGAAGAATTGTTATTCCATCACCATTGCCACAGCTAGCCCAATCTCGAGCTTGGATGTCAACCGACCATTTGATGAGCATGCTACAAAGAAGAGGTGGACTCGGTATGGAACCCCGAGTAATTCATTCAAGTTTGGGGGAGACCACTTCCACACTCAGTGGTGGTCTACAGTGAATGCTAAGTATATGAGAAAACACAGGTTTGGGAAGAGATCAACTGCCAAAACGCCAGATTGATCGAGGTATGAAATGGTCTAGCTAAAGACGTTAAATTAAGCACTTGTTGGGAGGTAACCCAATCTTTTTGTTTTGTTTTTCTTTTGTTTTTTTTTTCGTTTTGTTCATTTTTGTTTTGTTTTTCTTGCGTTGTTTTGTGTCTGTTTGGGATTGAGTTGAATGACGAGCAACCAATGATGAGAATTATTTTTATTAGAAAATTTGATTGGAACTGATTTTGTGAGACGACATGTTTGAAACCTTGATCACATGTTTGAAACCTGTGAGACTTGAGCTTTTGACTGTCATATCTTTTCAGTCTTGTTTCTTTCTGTGTGAATAGTTTGAAATAGCATGTGTTTCTCTAGATATTGTTGATCTTTTTCAAGGTTGCATTGATGTGCTTAAGAATTGGGAGATGATATTAGGCATTCTTTTCTTAACCTATATATTATCCAAACACTAACATGTTATTCATTGAATCCTTTGATGAGCCCGTTTGAGCCTACCTTATTCTTTCATGAAGCCGTGGGTTGGGTTGGGTTGGGTTCGTTAGTGCGAGATTTGATTGCTTAAATTGAGGGTTGAGAAAAACAAAGAAAAGAAAAAGAAAATAGATGATGAAAAGTGATAATAAAAAATAGTTGCTTACCCATATAAGTTCAAATAGAAAAGAAAGAAAAGAAAAAAAAAGTTGACACAAGTGTGCGAAAAGAACATAAATGGGTAAATAGCTAGTGCTTGAGATGAGTATATCACTTATATGATAAGTGTGATGTTCTAAAGAGAAAAATAACTTTTTGGGGTGGATATTTGAAATGAATTATAAAAATTTGGGATTTGTGTCTTATGATACTTATTGTGTTTTTCATTATAGAATTATGAGTCACTTAGCCTAAATATATCATACCTTACCAAAGAGCCTACATTATAACCTTGTATAAGACATTTTTGATCTTAGTTCTTGAGCACTATTTGAGCAATGGAGAATTAGATGATTTGCAAGCTTATGGTAGATTACGTGTGTTTTTAAACATTGAGAGTACACACATCCTCCTTAATACACTTGAGTGTTTGAGAGTTATATATATATATATATATCGTGAGGATTAAAGTTTGAAAATGTTTGTGCTTATGGTTATTATGATATGTGGAGTTTAACAGAAGATGTTGTGATTTGATTCATTTGATGTGAATCTTTTGTTGCTCATTGCTCCGAGGCGTATTGATGTTGTCGTTTGACTTATTCCCTATCTTTTGGTTGTCTTTCGTTTGTTTTGTTTTGTTTGGGGACAAACAATGGTTTAAGTTTGGGGGTGTGATAAACACACTTTTTACTAGATTAATAATGATATATTATGATGAATTTAGATCAGTTTAAGTGTGTTTATATAGTTGATATTATGTTCTTAGCTTTCTTGAGAAGATACTGCTCTTGGGGTTCTTCTTTGGTGTTTTGTAGGCTTTTCAGGTGATAATCGATGCACAAGGCAAATAAGTAACCAAGGATGATATGGATATGACAAGTATGGATATGCAAAGTTTATAATGTTAAAGAATATCTCGATAGGTGTCCATAGGTGCAAACAGATCGCAATTCGGAGTTCGGACGTAAGAGAACGAAGCAAAACAGCGAAGTCGCGCACAAGCTAACGACCACCCTAGCAGTCGCGAGTTCAGCCCAAAACGATTCTGTCTCATAGCTAGCAACCAGGCTAATGACCGCTAGCCCGGCCGCTAGGCGCTGCGGCCTGACGCGAATTAGGGTTTCAGCCCATTAGCTATAGATACCCCAAACCATCTTTTAGCGCCGCCAACTGATTCCAAGCTCTAAAATCTTCGTTTTCCCTAGTTTTCATTCTTGTTCTTCAATTTCATAGTATAGCTTTAGATTATTTACATTCCAGACTTTAGATTCCTGCAAGAATTCAGTTTATTTACGGATTCAAGTCGTTACATTCTTCGTCGTGGATTCCTACTGTTCTATCTTTTCAATTCAGTTTATATTTCATTTATTTAATTCTTGCTTTGGTATTTTAATTATGTGTAGCTAAATTTTGTATTGATCCTAGGGTTTGTATGTCTGACTAGATTTCTGTGATTTATCTATTGATTATGTTTTGCCTTCCGTCATAGATTTGTGATTCATGGAGCTTGATCTTATGTGTAAATTTCTGATCAACTTTAATGCATACATAGTTTCCAGTTGAATAACTAACCGTTTTGATTGTTAATCGATCTTGAATGCACAATACGGGTAAGCCTTGAGTCGTAACTGAGATAGGAACATCCGTAGGAAGCATATTCTTTGTGAGCTTTTTGGAGTTGCTAATTTCCACCTTGAGACTTAACAGTAATAGGTAAATTAGTAATCTATATTGTTTGGTTTCATTTTGTGATTATTCTTGGTATTATTTTGCACGTTGTTTTCAGAGGTTTATCCTGTTTATGCCGTTGGTTTGATTAGTATTTTTCGATTCGGACTTATTTGGTTTGCTTTGATATTTTGTAGAAAAAAGGGCATTAAATAGGATGAAATGGTTATGCCAAGGATCAAGTATATTGAAGAGCATCTCGACAGGAGTTCCTAGGCGCAAACGGATCGCTATTCGGAGCTCACACGAGTGAGAACGGAGCGAACGATCAAAGTCACGCACGGGCACCCCCGTCACACGGCCAGCATCCGCGTGCCCAGCACTCATCGCCGTGCATCTCGCGAGCAGTCTTCACGCGCGCTCATCGAGCGCCCATCGCCCAACCGCACGTTCATCCAACGCTGAGAGTGCCGCGCGCTCAACCCATTTCCCTCGCGTGTTCAGTTGGCGCGCTCGCTCGCTAGCCTCGTCCAGCGCCCGTTTCATTCGACCCGACGCTCGGCCTTGTTCAACCGATGCTCGGCGCCACAACGCACGTTCAGGTGCCCTACCTCCAAAGACGGTATCTCGATACCGCTCACCCTAATCCGGCGTCGCGCCTCACCGCCCTCATAGCTAGCGCTCCTCCAGCGCCCATCTCGCCCACCCGGATCTCCATCCCAGTGCCCGCTTACCATAACTCGTCGTCGCCTGCTCGCCTCCATCCGGCGCTAGGTATCGCCCAGGGCCCAGCCCCAGCTCACGCCTGTGCCCGATCGCGTGTTTAAGCTCCCAACCGGCGCTGTGCTCGAGCGCCCGCTCGCCTATTTTCCCTCGCGCGTTCACGCCTGAATGCCCGCTCGTCCCCTTTGCACGCCCGCTCACTTCGAGCCAGCGCTCAGTTATGAGACACTCGACTTGTCTGCCAGTTGAATCTCAACACAAGACGACCGGAGTGGTCCGAGTTTCAACTCTTGATAGATAGATATGGGTATCACATTGATTGATGCCCCGAGATCGAGCATATCTTGGTCTATCCTCGTTGTCCCGATCACACAAGGTATATAGAACATCCCGTGATCGGTACACTTGATTGGGAGATCTCGTTTAAGCACGGTGAGACATTCTCCCCCATCTGAAACTTGGCATCGTCTGTGTACTTGACTCTCTTGGTACACAGCTCCTTGAGGAACTTGGCACACCTCGACATCGAGGTCAAAGCAGTGATCAAATGTATGTTGATCTCTACCTTCTTAAAGATCTTGATCATCTCATTCATCTCTTCAGCTTCTTTGTTCCTTGCCAACCTTCCTGAAAAGGGAGGTCTGATCTTGATCTCTGTCTTGTCTGCTACCTTGGGCAAGGAGGCCTTCACCTCGGGTTCAGATTCCTTGACCAAGTCCTCTACTTCCTCAGTTATGTCTTCTATCTCGACTGTCTCCTTGACTGGGGCTCCCTCCCTGCTTGGCAAGTTCTTGCCTCTCCTCAAGTTGATTGCGTTGACGTGCGCATTGGCTGGATTTGCACTTGAGCAGGAAGTGTCCCTTGCTTTTGGTTGATCTTTGAGATCTCTTGCGTCAAGGTGTTCAGCTGGGTCAGCACAGATTGCAGGACTCCTTTAGTCTCTGTTTTGAACTTGTCGAGGTCTCGCACTATCCTCTCTTGTGTAGCTCCTTGATTGTGCACTATCTCGGCTAAAGATGGCCGAGCTTGAGGTGGGTTCTGCCCAGGAGGTGCTTGATATTGTGTGCCTCCGTACCTCAAGTTCTCGTGATTTTTCCATGGTGGGGTGTATGGGTCGAAGCGGGGCTTCTGACCTTGAGCGTTTCCTTCACCACCGTTGTTGATATGCCCAAAGACATTCACCTCTTCTTCTTCGGCTACTTGTAGACATTCTTCCGTGTTGTGGGTGATGGCAAAGCAAAGCTGACACGCTTTGACATTCTTCTTGGCCATAGTGAGCCTCAACAGGTCCATCATCTGTTTCATCATGGCCTTCATATCCTTCATGTCGGATCCGTCTGAGGTGGTAGCTTCAGGGTTGGGCATCGTCTTGACCATTGCGTTGGCATCATCTCGAGACTCCTCAGCCAAGTCTGCGAGTAGTTTGACTGCCTCACTGGGTTGTTTGTTGAGGATGGAACCTCCGCACGTAGCACTCACGAGCTGCATCTGAGTTGCCCTCAAGCCATTCACATTGTATTAAATCAAATCTTGATCAGAGATTTGATGATTGGGACACTTTGCAAAGATGGACTTGAAACGACACCATTCCCCATCTGGAGGGAATTCATCCTTTTCCTCACGCTTTGTATCCTTGAGATGGGATAGTATCTCTTAAGGAACTTTTGTTGAAGCCCTGCCCAAGTAGTGACACTACCCGTAGGCAAAGTGTACAGCCACTCTCGTGTTGGGAATTCGTGACCTCATCTAATGATACGCAGCGAAAAATACAGTCAAGAAACAGATCTAGATCTACAATTAAACATGCGATGAGCCCTATGAACACATTAGATAGAGAACTTACGATTTGCAACGCTTCCAAGCTTCCAATGAATCCTGCAAGGTTGTCTCCACAACTATGGTATCCACATGTATGCAAATCTAATGCAGGAACAATTCCTCGGTATAAAGTTCAAGCAGAGAAAGCCAATAAATCTCTGAATGAACTTAACGGTAGTTCTCTAAGAATATAATTCTGTATTCTGTTACGTATGACCTAAAGAATGAATTCTCTATTTATATTAAATAGAGCAGCCCATTAAAGTCCTAGGTTATATGGGCTTATATTCTTTAGTCAGCTTTAATTAATTAATTGTTGGCAATTAATTAACGGTCCAACAATTAATTAACTAAAGCCCATATATCTAATTTAGCCCATAATCTTTCAATCTCCCACTTGGACTAATATTAGATAACTTACCGTGCACTATGCATACCCTTGAGCAGATTAAACAATACACTTGATAGTGTGACCCAATAGGCCCCATTACCGCGATGATCTAATCAAAGTCGCACAAAACTCTGGGATGCGTTGTGCGTGAACTCGATATATGATGACGTTTACGTGGAAAAGCGATAAACAAACCTTTACATGAAGTTTATGTAATATCCTTTCATTCATGACACACTCGATTGACTAGGATTTTGCTATGTGTCATCGATAGCTCAATCATTTTCTCATCTTTATTATAAGACCCATACGATCATATTCAATTACTTTAATTGAATATATCTCTACGATCGCCAATGACTTTATGGTCGAATAATATAGAAAATAAGTGCTCACTCGAAATTTCAATCGAGGAATGAATCCCATTCTTGGCTCAACTACCATTTCATTTGCCTCATGATGCACCCAATCCAAGCCGTGTCTTGTCACTGCATAGCGTTGTCATTGGTCAAAGTACGAGACTCAACAAATAAAATGTGTAATGACCTCAAGTCTAAGGACTATTACATACTCCACACACTAAGAAATCGTAGAAATCTAACAAACGATTTAATAGTAGGGTATATCAATACTCTCCAAAGTATTCATGTGTCCATCACGGATATCAAATATCTCGTAGTTGCGAAAACCACTACATTCTATAAGAATGTGATGCAGACCACATGCTAACCTATGACATATCATCAATATCTCATTCTTGATGATCATTGGTTATGGTTATTTTAGAATTACACTTTATCATCGATGTCTCACAGCAAAAATGACAATGATAATTCATGGGAACATATAAGAGAATAACGACAAACATCAAAATAATTATTCCATTAAATGCACAAAACCCATAGATAAAACATTATCTTCGATTGTGATCAAAAGTAAGTATGTCTCAATGAAGGAGTTTCTAAAACATACAAACTTTAAACTCCCACTGAATCAAAGCCAACATCCCACATGTCTAACACACAAGCTCTCACAACAGCTTGGTAAAAGGGTCAGCTAAGATATCGTCAGAGGGTACTATTTCTAATTTTACATTGCCCATTTCTATTATTTCTCTAATCAGATGATATCATTTTTGGAACATGCTTGTTCCTGTTTGGAAGCTAGCATCAGTGTACCCAACCACTGATAGCTCTGGCTGCCCACCATAGACTAAGAAGTATTCTTTAGTCCTTCTAAGGTACTTAAGAATAGTCTTAACAGTTTTCCAATGCTCATCACCTTGATTTTGCTGAAATATGCCCGTCATGCTAAGCGCATTGGCCATATCTGGCCTAGTGCATATCATGGCATGCATGATCGATCCTATAGCCGAAGCATATGGGATCCTTTTCATGCAAGCAATTTCCTTGTCATTAGAAGGACAATCCTTCTTAGACAACTTGATTCCATGTCCCATAGGAAGAAATCCTTTCTTAGAATTTTCATTGAGAAACGCCGTAGCAATTTGTCTATGTAAGTGGATTGTGATAGCCCCAACAATCTATTAGGTCTATCCCGATAGATCTTGATCCCAAGGATGTAGGAGGCCTCACCGAGATCCTTCATCATAAAGGATTTAGACAGCCAGTCTTTCACGGATTGCATCATGGATCGGTCACTTTCCATAATCAGAATGTCATCGACATATATGACCAGGTAGACAACGTTTCCATTCTCGCGCTTACTATAAACGCAAGGGTCCTCTTTTCTTCTGACAAAGTCAAACAATTTGATAGCTCATTCAAAATAAATATTCCAACTCCTCGATGCTTGCTAAGCCCATAAATGGTTGTCCTCGATGCTTCGAGCCACATCTTTGAATCGGTGCCAGTCACCGCTTCAGTATAGGTCTTAGGTTCATCATCATCCGACTCGACTTTATCATCTCGGTTCTCAACCATTATATTCAGTCTTTGGGGTGCACAATGAGTCCTCTGTGGCCTATTGAGTCGGGTTGTTTGTGCAAGTTCATGCTGTTCATTTTGAACGTGAGTAGGCTCCTCCGTGTTGACTTCCTCAACATTTTAGAGATTCTCAAGAATTTCCTCATGAATTTCTTGAGGTGGAGGTGGCACAACTGTTGTGTCATCTTGTATTTGATGAATCTCATTGTCTTCTTGAGATGGTAGTGGCCCTCTAAGAGTCATTTCCCCTCCCAATAGATCATCAAATACTCCCACTGAATTCTTGTTCACACCATTGAACAATCTTTCGTCCTCTATGTTGTTTTGTGGTTCTCGAATTTATTCAAGATCTACCTCGTTGTGACCTTGTTCCTTGAAAACATAGGAGTCTTCAAGAAACGTCACATTCCTAGAAATGATCACCTTGTGATCTCCAGGTGAGTAGAATTCATATCCTCTAGTTTCCTTAGGATATCCCACAAGATAACATTTCTCACTTTTCGATTCCAACTTATCAGTCAGCATTTTCTTAACAAAAGCAGGACAACCCCAGGTCCGCAAATAGTTAAGATTTGCTCTTTTCCCATACCAAATCTCATATGGTGTTTTCTCAACTGATTTAGAAGGAACCCTATTCAAAATATGAGCAGCGGTAAGTAAGGCATGGCCCCAAAGGAATAAAGGGAGACTAGCGAAACTCATCATGGATCGAATCATGTCTAATAAGGTTCGATTTCTTCTCTCGGATACACCATTCAATTGTGGTGTTCCCGGAGGAGTCCAGTCTGATCGGATTCCATGTGATTTCAAGTAATCAAGAAATTCTCGGCTTAAGTATTCCCCTCCTCGATCTAATCGAAGATTCTTGATACTTTTACCAAGTTGTTTCTCGACTTCTAACTTAAACTCTTTGAACTTATCAAGAGCTTCAGATTTATGTTTCATCAGATACACATACCCAAACCTTGAATAATCATCAGTAAAAGTTATGAAGTACGAATATCCACATTTTGCTTGAGTTGAAAACGGTCCACACACATCTGAGTGGATCAACTCTAGCAATTCTTTGGCACGTAACCCTTTCCCACAAAATGGTTTCTTAATAATTCTCTCTTTGAGACATGATTCACAAGCACCATATGATTCAAAATCAAAAGGCGTGAGATAATCTAATTTTCTCAATCTTGCTATCATTTTCTCATTGATATGACCAAGTCTATAATGCCAAAGATAAGTAGCATCATTCGTATTACTTAGCTTAGGTCGTTTGTTTTGCACATTGAGAATATTTCGCTCACATTCAAGCATATATAAATCATTCGAAAGAAAGGCATTTCCATAAAATATTCCATTAAGGAAAAACGTGCAACAACTGTTTCCAAAATGGAAGGAAAATCCTTCAATGTCTAACATAGGAATGAAAATAATATTCTTTGAAATAGCAGGAACAAAAATAACAATCATGTAAACATAGTCTATATCCCGAAGGAAGATCTAATCTATAAGTCCCCACGCGTTCAGCAGCAACTCTTGCTCCATTTTCCACGCATAGGCCGACCTCCCCAGGATTCACCTTCCTGCTGTCACTAAGCTCCTTCACATTATTACAAATGTGTGAGCCACAGCCGGTATCTAATACCCAAGAATGTGAATTATTTATAGACATATTTATCTCAACGACAAACATACCTGAACTACCACCCATTGCACCTTGTGCCTTGAATTTTGGGCAGTCTCTCTTCCAGTGCCCCTTCTCATAACAGAATATGCACTCATCCTTTGCTAATGTCGGCTTCCTTTTCTGAGCCCCTCCACTCTTCTTAGGCTTCAAGACATCTGATGCCTTATTCTTGTTTTTCTTTTGCTTTTTCTTCCCTTTGGAAGATTGAGCAGAAGAGCTCACCATGAGCACAGACTTGCCATTAAAAGTAGAGGACTCATAAGTCTTCAACATGTTATGAAGATTAGTCAATCTCATCTTTGTGTTGTTCATATTGAAATTCACAATGAAATTCGCAAATGAACCAGGTAGAGATTGCAAAACCAGGTTTGTTGAGACATTGGTGGCGAGTCGTTCAATCGACTTGACCTCTCAATCAATCCTATCATCTTTAATACATGTTTCGAGATCTTGCTCCTATCATGAAGCGTGCACTTGAAGAGATCCGGAGTATTTCAAACTACGGTGTTTGTGCTTGTGAGACAAACAAACTCTTGAGTCTTGAATCATTTCATAGGGTAGCATGTATTCATGTTGCCTTTGGAGTTCCAAACTCATAGAAGTCGACATAATACCGAGCCGACATAGCATCATCAACGTGCTTCTTATGAGCAACCACCGTCAAGCGAGGCATACTCGGGAGAAAGCTCATCGGGATGGTGCTTGATTGGTTTGTCCAAGACATACTCAATCTTATCCGTCCTTAACACCAAGCGCAGGCAACGTAGACAATCTGGATAGTTTGACCCAGTCAACAAATTTATTTCCACCAAACATTTATATAACATAGCTGACATCGTAACTGAACGAAAAATAAAGAAATAGCAAATTAGAACAAAGTAAACACAGATCACAATCGTATCACTAATCAAACAAGGGTTTATTATATTGATTAGCTCTCACTAATTTTAACATATATTGCACCCCCAAATGCAATATACGGATTTATAATAAATATAAATATTAGTGGTCCAAGATCCAAGTCAATATTATTGCAGCCTCTGCGAAGGCTGATGACTACAATAATATCACTCAGTAGGCCTCAAAGCCAATTGCAGCAACAGTTTTGCATCGATTAAGTCTGCATCATTGTAGCCTCTGCAAGAGCTGATGACCACAATAATGACACTTGGTCGGTTTTGAATCTGAATGCAACAACAGTCCTCAATTCTTGGTTTATTAATCCAATTAATATGTGTCCACTAATTATCTTGATCACGAGGGCAATACAAAATAATTAAGCAAGTCAACCCCATCACACGATGCTAACCATACATCTACGAGTGAGTCTTGGCCTTGTCGATTTGGGAGTAAACACGAGGGTGTAAAACTCTTGAACGAAAAGGTTATTGGCCTCAAACAATTATGATGGACGACACGTTTTGTTTCAATAAACAAGACTTGTATTTAGTGGGGATAAAACATGTGATACTAATTGTCTATTTTAATATCCAATATTAAAACAAAACAATTACTGGGTGCCGCCTACCCAGGCATGAAATGCGGACCACATATATTGGACGCCGCCTACCCAAACATAGTAACACGGACTACAAGAATTGGGCGCCGCCTACCCAAACATAAAAGCGGTCTCTAACTACTATAGTTAAAACATAAGCATAAAATCAAATAGCATGCTTATCACAGAATAACAGCAAATAGGGCTCAACGAATAAATTCATTAATCTAATTAATAATTTAATTCTCTAATTAAAAGTGGATATAGACATTTATATTAATTCCAAATCAATATAAATATTCATTTAGTATTATTATTTCTAAAATAATAATCAAATTAGATTTATTAATCTAATTAATAAATCAATTCTTTAATTTATGAACATAAGAAAATTATATTAATTATAAATTAATATAAAATCAAACTTCATACTATTATTTCAAAATAATAATAAAGTCAAAATTTATTAATCTAATCAATAAATCAATGTCCAAAATCGGTGATTAGTTTTATTAATTCTAAATTAATAAAATTTATCCATGTACACAAGCAAATTATATTAATTCTAAATTAATATAAAATTAAACTTTATATTATTATTTCAAAATAATAATAAAGTTAAAAATTGTTAATCTAATTAATAAATTAATTTCTAAAATTTTGATTAAATTTATTAATTCTAAATTAATAAATTAAATCCATGTACATAAGTAGATTGTATTAATTCTAAATTAATACAAAAGCGAAATTAATGTTATTATTTCAAAAATAATAATATTAAAACAAAATTTATTAATCCAATTAATAAATTAATTTGAGTAATTGAAAATTGAATTTTATTAATTCAAAATTAACAAAATTCATTTTTTAAAAATTCAGAATGACCCAAACGGGTCATCACATTAAAATCGCCCAAACACGCCTGAACGCTGCCCAACGAGGTGGAAGGAACGGCGGCCGCAGCAGTAAGCCCCAGCCCAGAGACGTGTCCCAGCTCGCGGAGATGGCACACAGCCCGCGCATTCGCGGCCCAGCAGACGAAGAAGCGGCCCAGCGCATACGGAGGCCCATCGCCCGCGACCCAGATGCCCAAACCCGGAGCCCGGACGCCCAACGCGCACGGCAGCCCAGCTCGCGACGCGTTAGGGTTTTCTGGCTCACGACATCCGCGACGTCGCCCTTCTCCGCCGCCACCCAGTTTCGCCGACAGCTCCTCCATCTCCGCCGAGGCCCAGCGTGCGCGGAAAGTCTAGAGCCGGCGTCGCGCACGCCCAGCGCGCGATGTACAGTCGGCGCTCTTTCCCTTCTCCGTCGCGTTGATGAGACGTCGATCGAGAAAACTTCAACGTCTCCCAGCAACTGGCCCGACGGCGACAACGAGCGCGACGCCTCGCGTCGCGTCGTTGACCGCCGTCCGTGAGACGCAAAAGCCGGCCGTGAAGAAGAATTCCGACGAACCCAATTTGCAACACACATTCAGATTAATATTCAATTTCAGATTTCCTTTTCGTTTATTTTCTTTTCCTTTCCCTTTTTTTTGATAAAACAGATTAAAAAAAGGGAAAATATCTGAAAAAAAAATAAAAATAAAATTGAAATTCTAAATTTCGAGAAATCCACAATTAATTAAAACACGAAGTAATTATAAATCGAACCTCGCTCTGATACCATTGTTGGGAATTCTTGACCTCATCTAATGATACGCAGCGGAAAATACAGTCAAGAAACAGATCTAGATCTACAATTAAACATGCGATGAGCCCTATGAACACATTAGATAGAGAACTTACGATTTGCAACGCTTCCAAGCTTCCAATGAATCCTGAAGGTTGTCTTCACAACTATGGTATCCACGTGTATGCAAATCTGATGCATGAACAATTCCTCGGTATAAAGTTCAAGTAGAGAAAGCCAAGAAATCTCTGAATGAACTTAACGGTAGTTCTCTAAGAATATAATTCTGTATTCTGTTACGTATGACCTAAAGAATGAATTCTCTCTATTTATATTAAATAGAGCAACTCATTAAAGCCCTAGGTTATATGGGCTTATATTCTTTAGTCAGCTTTAATTAATTAATGGTCCAACAATTAATTAACTAAAGCCCATATATCTAATTTAGCCCATAACCTTTCATCTCGAGCATCGTCGTGGAGAGTGAATGGAAAGGATATCAGTCGGATGTACTCCTTCTTGACTTCATCCGCACACCTTATGGTGCTACACACCATTTAGAAGTCCTGGAGATGGCGTTGGGGGTCCTCTCCCGGCATATCGCTGAAGCTTGGCAAGATCTGCATGAAAGAGTGCCTCAGCTCCCAGTTTTCCTCGATCTCGGGCAAAATGATGCCCAAAGGACGGAGACTGTTTTGTTCGGGAACATCATCTCCCGCAGCGTCTGCTCTCCTGGAGGTGGTGGGTTTTGTGGATTCCTCTCCTCCATATTGTCTTGCCTTGGTCCGTGCCTCCTCAAGACGGGAGCGTTACTCCTCAGCTTGCCTCTCCTTCTCTGAATGGTTCTCTCAATTTTTGGGTCAAACAAGAGCTCTCCGTCTTCGCCTGCAAGGTTAGGTCGGAGCATGCAAAAACCAAACAAAAAATAAAAAAGTGAGCAACAACACTAGAATAGCGCAGCTCCCGGAACGGTGCCAATCTGACGACCGCCTGAAACCCGTCGTCAAAGGTCCCAAGCGTCAAGATACAATTTATAATCTCCTACAACTTGAACACACAGTTCCGTATATGGCAAGTTAAGGGGTCAAACCCAAGAGAGCTGGTTGTGTTGTTACTCGAGTTGTCACAGTTTGAGTAGGAGGATGCCCAGATGGCAAGGTGTTAGTCAGGCTGACGGTCTTAGTAGAGATGTACTGAGAGATAGATCTTGAGCAGAAAGTAAAACTGCAAAGTAAACACAAGGTAAAGAGTCAAATAACAAGCAGTTGGGCCAAGGGTTCAACACGTTGAGATATTGATCAAGATATCGGTCATAGGTTCAAGAGTTTTCACCACGAGTGTATGTCGTTGGTTAAAGGCACTAAAGGGTAGGCGCCCCTTTTTGGTCGTCACGTACACCAGGCCCCCCAGTCCCAGCTTGCCTTTAGGTTTTAGGACTAAGTACAGAGACCCCATGTCTTGTCCCCTTACCAAGACGGTCTCCCTAACTAGGATATCCCGTCCCAACAGCTTGACTCACTAGATAGCCCAACTAGCCACAGCCGGTCCAAGGGAGTGGCTCGCAGCCCTTTGCCCAAGGCCGACGACTACAATCACCCACTCCAGCCGCACTTCCCGGGACAAAGAGACACTCGATGTCTTACTCCGGCTATTGCTTTACCCCTCCCCCCAAGGCTACCGGCCGAGTTAACGCTCAAGAAAATGAATAACATGGGTATAAAGGCCTAGAGCTTCGGGAACACCCACTCGAGATTCTAGGACGTTTAGACCTCACGACTCTCATGACCTCGACTCAATGTGCTTCACCCCGAGCCCAACCAAACCGACTACTCACGCATAATCGACATAAACATAAAAGCAATAAACAAGAACATAAACGAAACCATACTTGAATATAAAATCAAACGTAAATGAAAAGCATTCTTTGGCAAGCAGTTGCTCGAGCAGAGATTACAAAATACATGAAATAAATGTTTGCCCGTAGGACTTGTTTATCTTCCTCCCCAATCACTCATGAAAACCAAAGAGGAATAAAAGAGAAAAGTGCATAGAGAATTCGGGACTTGATGCTTTCACTCTCCAATTGACGTTGTGTGAAGTTCTGTTGTTGGGAGCCTAAGTGTACTTCTCTTTGTCTTGGTCAGTGCGCGCATCTCGAGGCGGTAGGTGGTGAGGTCAGCACCTGGCTCGGGCTCTGGACACCGATGGAGACTCCTCTAGCTTCAGTCTGGACAGGTTTGTTTCATCTCAACCACTGCAGGTTGACCTTTCCCTTTTCGGCAAAAATCAATCCTGCGGCAGAAAAGGACCTTGCCCTAAATCTTCCCATTTACGTGCAAGTCTGCCAGAGTTCTTGACCTTGTCTCCCAGCTGCATTCTGACTTTACCCTCTGTCCCCTACGTCATTCCTCGTCCTTTTTCCCGCTCTTCCTTGTCTCGATCATCCTCTTGGCCTCATGTCAGCTCGTTGATCAGGCTCAGCTCCCGCGCGGTACCGTGTCTTGGCAAGATGTCAGAATGCCTTGCCAAGGTAATCTTCGGGATTTTACCTCTCTCACATGAGGTGGCCTGATCTTGCCCAAGGTCCGTCTCAACCTGCAGCACCCCAAAGCGTGTCCTCCCAGACACAAACACACACAAAGAACACATAAAAATGCACTCTTTCTAGGGTAAGGACTACCCAAAAAAGAGCACGAAAAGCGGGCTCGTCAATGATCTATACAACTGACCCAATTCACCCTTACGACAATGACTCTTTGTCTAGGCTCTATACTTTCTTTAAACCTTATTATGCTAACTAACCCTGTTTTGCTGAAGGATGATCACAGTAAGGGAGGGTCAAATTCGCCTACTAAAACTGGTTATCTACTTATCTGGTTTGTTTCATATAATCTCTAAGGTTTTGGCATCATCAAAAAGCGAAAAATTGCTGGAAAAATTCCTAAGTTGTTGGGAATTAATCTTTCTTAACTGTGTGTTTTAATTAGATCCTAAAATCTCTGATGATTGTCTTGCTGATGTAAGTAATGCTACTGACTTGTTCCAGAGTTAGACGTTTTTTGTTACAGGTTTAAGCAGTAGAACTACCAGCTTGAATAGGCCCAAGATTTAAAGACTTCGAGCAGTACTGAAGTCAGCTATACTGATAGGAGTATCAGTATCGGTGCAATTGATAGAAGTCAACGGAAGGATCACGTACTGAAGATTGAAGATTGACGAAAGGCCAACTGATGTCTAAAGTACTGAAGTATAGCGATACTAATGAACATAGCTATTGGAGTAAAGTCGAAATACTGAAGGCTGAAGATCAGAGGCTGAATATCAGAGACTAAGACTCAACGCTGAAAGAGATGAAGAAGTGTCATATCAGACAACTGATTGTCTCTGCAGAAGTCAAAAACTGGTTATCAGGAGTCAAAGTTGGCATCCTAGAGTTAAAGATGTCTATCGATAGTCAAAACTAGTGACAAGTAGTCAATGTTGGTTATATCAAGTCAAAGTTGGCTGATGAAAGTTCAAAGCTGACTATATATCTATGTCTAGTTGTATATATCATATTGACTCAGGTGTCTGTAACTGACAAAAGATGGGGGTCCAGCCTCTTGATTTAAAGACGGAGCAATCTTAACTGACCTAACCTGAAGTCAATGCTGATAAAAAATGGAATCAACTCAACTGAAGAAACATCGAAGAAATTAAGCATTGAGTGTTTAACTTTACACGTGTCCTAGCATATCTGTGAAAGATCCTGTCATACCAGAAGACATTTTCAGAGTTACAGAGCTACAATGTATGATGATGAAGACCTCTGACTGCGGCGTACGAGGATTCTCAACGGGAAGAATTCAAACGACAAATAGAAGGATTTGATTGGTGCTATCTCCAATGACACTATTCATCATCCTTCCTATAAATACGCACAGAATTCAACTTATGATGGTTACCGAAATGCTGCGCAGTTGAATTGTCAAAAACATTCAAGCTTAAAGATCAAGTCTGTCAAACAACGATTTAGAAGAAGAAAGTTCGCAGTGCTATAAGAAAATCTCAAGAGCTCACATATACTTATCAGCTCGAGATTTCTGCATAAACTTTCTTAAGTTTAGAATATTCATCATGTTTATCTTAAGCCTAGAAATATTGAGTGTGACGTCTATGTCAACTCAAAATCTTAGTTGGAAACCTCTCTACAAAACCTCCAAAAGTTTGTGTAGAATTTTGGGCAAACAGTGAACGAAGTGTTAGTTGCTGAAAGCTTGGTCATCTAGTACCCATAAGCTAGAGGTTAAGTCGACTGCATCCTAAAGCAGTCAGTGATTTTCTAGCACCAGCAAACGTAGGAGGAATATCAAGTTAGACGGGATACTGTAAGGTGTACTCAGTATCTAGGTTTGCTCTTGTACCATTAAACAAGACCCAATCCGAAGTTAGTGGATTGACAAAGTAATCATTCTGTGGACGCAAGAGTTGATCTCTCTGAACCACGTAAAAATAAGTATGTCTTTTACTTTCAGTATTACATGTTATTGAACTATCATCACTAGCACGCAGTAGCATAGCATTGTTTTAAAACTTCTATCAGTATCTAATTGATACTGGAGAGATTTAAACTGAAAATTGACTAATCAATATTTGGGTAAATGTTTCGAAGTGGCTTTAAGTTTTCAGTAAGGCAAATACAATAACCACCATATTCCGCACACACATCAGTTATCAGCCCAATTGACCAGATGTCTCGGCAGTCAATGGGTTTACTAACTGATATCACTCAATACAAGATGCCTCATATCTAAACTGATTAGCAGTACTGTCACGACTAGCCTTCACTAAAGATAGTTAAGCCGAAGAAAAGTGACTAGGGAAGGAAAATTAGAAATGGGGATAGAAAATGGTACTTTGGTATCGGGATCTGAACTAAATACTCAAAATAAACTTAAAATGAAATACTTGATTAAAAACTAGAAGATTATGAGAATCAACAATGTATACTGAAAAAGGATTGAACGAACTATACCTAATCAAAACATTGTATGCTTCACCATTCACATCACAGCAACCTACACACTTAGAAATACATACATGCCTGAGTACAAAAGCACTCAGTGGACTCAAGTCGAAAATATACTATTATTTAAGTATAAGCTAAAATTTGTAAATTATCATGCCAACTTAACATTAACACAAGGGGTTTTATTTTAGAGAGGCTCATGTGTACTAAATTCTTTTGTGAAGCTAAAGTCGGATCGAACTAAGTTTTTTTGTAATCTCCGTATCTGTAACTGTTGTTGTGCCCGGGAAGGAGGCTTTCTTCCACAGTCATCGGACTGGCCAACCCTCCAAGATGATACACGGTCGCTGTGTACACTAAACTCGTCTAGGGATTTCTAGTACAACACCCGAATTAGATTATGAGATTTTGCCACAGCCAAACGCAGATAGGTATCATACACAAATCAAAATATTTATGGCAAAACAATACTTGAAATGATTTTCATATCATGCTTGAAATAAATATTTTAATTGCTAGTTATGTAACAATTTTTAGTTTTTGAAATTTTACATATATATAAGACAGTCCGCATTATCTATGTCGGAGGCCCATATATATATTTGAATACAAGCCCACTTGTCTACAACTCTTGTTTAAAGGATCATGAATTCCTTGCAGTTCTGTCGTCACTTCCTCGTTTGACCTTTATTTGTAAGAATAACATGTAAGACGTATGGTACGAAAGATAATTCTTATTGAAAGAAGTTTGTGATTTTTAATTGATTAGAGATTTTATTACGGATTCGCATTCGTTACTAAGAAGGGCGTTATTACCTCGAATTCTCATTGAAGATTCTATCTATTTCTTATAACGATTTAGAAGGCTTAGAATGCTTCAAACTAGTGATCAATTAAACTTAATTCAATCATAATTAACTTTTAAACTTAAACTTGATTATGGTATTCTTCCAAACATCTACTTGGCATAATTAAATCAATTAAACATCGATTCCATAATTAAAAGGTAAGACAAAAGAATCAATTATGAGTCCACTTTACCTTATCTTATAGGCTTAATTCTATTTATTATGATTGTAGGTCCAATTTAAATGAATTAAAACTTAATAATTAAAGCCCAAATTAATCTCTTAATTAAAGGTCCATTTCTAAATTTATAGAGATTCCTCGACTGTGGTAAATTCAGCCCATCTACACTATTTTTTTTTTCGAACTAGGCTAAGAATTATTTTAAACTCAACCCAATAGATTAAACATAATTTCCAGCTCAAGAATAGAGATGACAATGGATCTCGGATCCGATCCAGATCCATTTTTCTGGATCAGGATCCTCAAAAATTTGGATCCGATTGATCTGGACCGGATCTCGATCCTATCCCCATATTTCGAATCTGGATCTGGGATTTAGTTTTTAAGACCCGAATTCGGTCTAGATCCGACCTGCAGGTCCGTTAGTTTATATATATATATATATTATTTTTATTATAATTAAATACTCAACCCCAACTTAAAACTCTTTAATTTCATTTTTCAAATTCTCCAACAAATCTGTTCCCAATTTCATTTCAAATTCTCTCAATTATGCATCAATCTGTATTCACGACGGGTCACGTCACTTACACCATCGACGATCGAGTTTTTTGTTGTTTCCTACCTTATAGTAAATTTGTAACTAACGTCTTCCAATATATTGATAATTGTAGAAATTATATATAATTGTTATCGTATTATTGTGTATTTAGATTATTATGGTGTTACTGTAAATTATAGTTGATTTAAAATTTATTTTAGAAGCGAAAACATATGGATTCGGGTCTAGACCCTGGATCCTGCGGATCTTGTGGATCTGGATTTGGATCTAATTTTTTTGGATCCAATGGATCTAGATTGGATCCAGACCCAAAAAAAAAATGAATCTGGATCTGAATCTGATCCGATCCAGATCCGACCCATTGTCATTCCTACTCAAGAATCCCCCTATTTTCGGCCTACACCAAATTGTTCAGCCCAATGTCATTTTGTTTTAATTCCCAGCCCAACACCATTTATTTCTAAGCCCAACAACATAATAAAGGTAGGCTGAACCCTAACCTACCCATATGTCTCTCTCTCACGCCACCCACACACCTACGCCACCTTCTTCCCTTCACTCGTCTGGTCTATCGATTGCCGTCGTCTCCTCGATTCCGACGAACGACTGTGGTCGCCTGTGACAGTTCCGTCTGCCGTCGCGCTGTCATCGTGCAATCTCTCCCTCTTTCTCACCATGCACACACAAACTCATCTTCTTCTGCAAGTTTTAACAAGAAGCATTCCCCCTATCTCCCCCTCCAACCGTTGCCGCCTACTCCTCTAAAATCCGGTAACGTCGTCGGATTTCACAGCCACAAGGAACAACCTTTCTCCCTCTCTCTCTATTTACGCCATCACCGCCATGATTTCTCCAGCAACATTTCCTCCGTCGGCTGTCTCAGCCGTGCACCACTGCATCATCGCCTACAACTACTGCCTCATCCATCTCTCATTCCTTCTCGGCTTTCTCTCGGCACGTACAACTCAGAGAACTCATCTCTCTCTCTGCGCTGTTGCTACTATAGTCTCCGGTAGGGCTCCCATCGTCTTACCCGCGGTGTTCTCCACAGATCCGCCGTAGAGTCATCGTCGTGGTGGCTGCTCAGCCTCCTCTATTTTCGCCGCCTCAACGCCAGGAGTGACAGCAACATCACCACGGTAACGTCGCCGTCCATCAAATGCCGTAGCAGGGTGGCTTCGCTGTAGACAGCCACCGTCGCTCGAAGCCCGCCGCTGGGCGCCACTCGACTCTCTCAAACACGACAACGATATCACACAGCCCCAAGTCACCTCCTTCGATAGGTTCCACAATTTACAGCATGGTTTTTGAAATGGCAGCTTTCAAATGCTTGGGATTCTATCTTAGTTTGAATTTTTCCTTATTTCTCTAGTTCAAGAAATACAGTGTAGAAGAATCTAGCGTTGACTAGCGTTGTAAACAATTGTTTTAGTTGTAGTGGAGCATCTAAAAGTCTTGTTGTATGTGTTCTAGTTTATCTCATGTATTTTCGCATGAACTCAAAAGTACATTATTTAAAACAGAAGCTTACTAATTGAGTTTAAGGAAACCTTGGTAGAAGAGGTTTGTGTTGTTGTAGTTGCTACTGGAGATTTAAGGCATAAGAAGTTAGTGTTGGTAAAAACAAGGCATGTAAGTTTGTTGTTAAGCTCATAATGTTGAAGAAGAATCTTGGACTTTCTTTATTGATAATTAGGGGTGTAAGGGAACGTACCCTTTGATGGTAGGAGTCTCCAAAAGTGGAGATATTTAGGGAAAAGTTGATAGATTTAGGAAAAGTAAGACATGATAATTTATCGCTATCTAATTTATTTGGCTCCTTATGCTTTGTATTATAATCTATCGATATTTTGTTTAATCATTTTCTCGTTCAAGTCGTAATTAATTCAATTATACAACTTTTATTGAAGCCGATAAGAAATTCTCGATAACGATTAATGAGCACGCAAGAATTATCAATTCTTCAGTGAAATTCGGAATATGAACTTTGTTGGCTCAATTAAATATTTTCAAAGATCGCAGAACGATTAATATGACCAATTAATTTGTTATAACATTATTTAAATACATGGGGTATTACAAGATCTTGTCATTAATCTTTGGATCGATTCTTCGATCATTACTACATTTAATCAATCAATCTTGTTGAATGATTTTTTCTTGAAATTTACCTAACTGGTGTATTCTCTCCCCTTCACTTATTTCCCCATACATCAGTACATAATCAACTGGATCCATCATTAATGCATAAATTATTTACTATAATTCCCTCAAGATATTTAGTTGTAATAATTCATATTATAAAATATATTAATCTGAGTATGGTTTCAACAATAATGGAAATCTAAAAAATGATAAAATTCTTAGTTAAACACGTACGAGAAGAAAATGCTGGAATCTATGCATTAATTACACGTCCTGTGCAATATCCCATGTTGTCGTTAAAATCTAGTTGGCATTTATTCTCTCCCCAGCCATATTTAATTTCATTTTTTATATTTTGTTTCAAAGTTTATTATATTAATATAGGTTAGTTGTATAAATATTATTGCCATCCATGCACATTGTGTAAATACGTGAAAAAAGAGACAATGCAAAATAATGAATTAATGCTCGGGCAATTTATTCCATGTTTTTAATCTCAGAGTTCAATAATTTATTCTATGAATGCAAATTTATTATGTGAGGTATGGACCAATGCAAAATCAATAATTCTCTTAAAGAAAAGCAACAATACGAAATAATGAATTAGTGCTCGGGCAATTTATTCCATGTTTTTAATCTCAGAGTTCAATAATTTATTTCTCTATTTATTGGCTTTAAATTGCCACGACAGCCAACAAATATTTTTCTTGACCGAATAACCGGGAGCTATACTAAAATACCAAGTATAATTGAAAGAAACGAGTGCAAAAAAAATAATCAACTTTCTTTCTTGAATTAACTAAAATTAACTAGGAAGATATCAACATTTTATATCTGAATATTATGGAATCAAATTTGTATATGTTGACAGAAATATGGTATTTAATAGAATAAAAAAAGAGTGATATTATTCGGCCATAATGTGGCCGGCCATAATGTGGCCGGCCATAATAAGTTTTATTGAATGAAAAAATAGTTTATTTAATATTTCATCTATTAAAAAATTAGTTTTACATTAAAAAATAAGTGGAAAAATGGTATTTATGTAAAAATAATTAACACATTAATTTAATATTATTATTTTGTTAATTAATTATATTGTAATTACAAAAATATTCTCGTGTGGTCAGCCATAATGTGGCCACATATCTTTATTGATAAGAAAATATACATGTAAGGAATTAGTTGAATAATAATTCGAATAAAAACGTACCAGCTGCCATAGTTAACTTGATGTAGCTGGAAAAAGTTGGGATTTACAAATTGTCACAACTTCCGTAGTATTACTTGTGTTTACATTATAAGAGCACGTGCAGACAAATAATTCCACTTCATAATTCAGTTTCCATACCATTTTGTCAGACAATTACTATTGGTAGTTAATGTTCAATAATTTTCTATTATCTTGCCTGAAATTTAGTGTATGATCGATCATCGATTTTTTTTTTCATTTAATTATCCAAAATACTTAAACCATCTAGTATATTATCAAACAATAAAGCTATGCGATCACATTATGACTTGCCACACAAAGATACTTTAGTAATTATAAATATAATTAATTAAAAATAATAATATTAAATTAACTTGTTAATCATTTTTACATAAATATCATTTTTCCACCTATTCTGAAAAGTATTAAATTTATTAAATTTAAATTTAAATTTTTCATTCGATAGGGACAAATAATTCCATAAGATGATTTTAATGTAAAATCAATTTTTTAATAGATCAAATATTAAATAAATAAATTTTTCATTCAATAAAACTGATTATGGCTGGTTACATTATAACCGAATAACATCACTCGTTATCAAATGTTCGTGAAATTTTTAGTTGACGTAGCCATAGTTTTTTCGACTAAACAAACCGGATCGATATGACCTTCATATGAATATTGAATAATGAAAAGATTTTCAAAATACCCCATTATATGTGTTTTAATATTCTAAAACAGTTCATATTATCAATAGTATCTAATAATACACATTTTTTTATTATTCATATAATTTAGCATTCGTTAAATTAGTCTTTAGTCGACTCGACAAAATCGATCGACACGACGGCATTCCCGATTACAAAAAATTAAAATGACTCCATCGCTCTCAACCCACCTCCCCGAACCTTGCAATTGTCGAAATGACATTTTTTTTAAGTACAGTATGTCATCTTTTAAACTTTGAAAGTGTTTGAATTCAAAAATAAAATATCTTTATCTATGGGATTAAGATCCAAGTGTTTGAATTGATCAAGTAAGATGATAAATTCATTGTAAATCTACACGAATCAATGACTGAAAATGATTCATATTTTATATTTTAAAAATAGTTTGTATAATAATAATAATAATAATAATAATAATTATTATTATTATTATTATTATTATTATTATTATTAGAGCATAGAAGAAAATTTCATATATATATACACCCATCTCTATTTTACCATCGTCGATGTATGCATGTGATCATGTGCAAAATAATATACAATTGCATTGAATGACATAAATTGAAAGTGTACATATATAATTTTTTAACCAAAAAGAAAAAGAAGATGGACGAATTAATGATTGACTAAACAACTCAAATAAGAAAAATAATATATGCTGTTAATTTTTGGAGAACCCAATTGGTAAGGCACGAAACAACGTATTTGACATATTTCACCATATAATTAACTAACATACTTTAGGACCTAGATACAAAAATTAGAATAAATCAAACTTAAAATACTCATATAATCAATTGTCAACATTTAAATCGACTGATTTGTCACCTAAATTTGCAGGTTTTCCCCATCATATTTACAAATGTGGAAATGATGTGAAATAGATTATTATTACATCATTTATTAACTAATTAAAGACTTAGGACCATTAGAATTAAGAGTGGTTAAGTATGCGATTAGCCAGGACCTTCTAGTTCTAGATATA